>JAEIGR010000184.1:0-95904 GCA_018904305.1 Scaptomyza montana
AACACGCTTGGCACGCATATACATAAAAAAACTTATCTGGTTGAAATTGCACTAATAGACGCAGTGGCTTGGCCAATCACTATATTCCCTTCCCGATTGCATCATCTTATTGATTCCATATTGCGCCGCTGGAAACTCCCTGACTACCTCCAACGGCGGCCATAACCAAATTTTGTATAATTTGTCAAACCAGGCAAATGTGCTAAATCGCAAATTCGGACTGGCACATATCTTCAACACCGTTAGCCCGATCCAATCCAAAAGCTGGTTTGGCAGCTTGGCGTAGATCGCTGCAGCCATCCACTGACAACTCCCGGCCGAAACGGATGATCCCGATGCTTTTATCGCCACCCCCAAATTGCATGGCAGCCGGCAAATTCTCTGTTATACAAAAAGCACCAGCCACACTGCCTATGCAACTTTACGCAATTTCTGCGCAACTCTAGTCGGGTCAAGACTGATGCCGCTATGCTCTAGATAATCCCGCTACCCACCAGATGACTCCACCGCTGTTTCTTCACCTGAAAATAGATTAATTAGTTTAAATTAAACAATTTGACAATATTTTCACGTTTGTTGTGATAATTTATCTGTTTACGTTTGTTGGGAATGTCATTTCTTGCCATCTGTAGCAAATTAAGGGTTGCCAGACTGTTATATTCATTGTTATTATGTTAAGTCATTTATAGTTAATGTAATTGTCGGTCTAAGTCATGTAAACAGCCCGCCATGTTTGGACTGAACTTTATTGTTGTTATATTTAAGTCTGTCCTTTTACATGTTCACGAATTAGGTACTGTCAGACGCGCTAAATATTCTGCCGGGCAGTCGCTCACAAAGCTGCTCTGGCCAATTAAATTTACTCTAATAAAATTAGAAATAACAAAAAAAAAAAATAGAAAAGTATGCCCTTAAAAGAATTCTGTTTAATATTATATTGTACCTATCAATGCGGTGTGCTCCCAAACCTATAAAATTATAGGCTAAGATTGGAAAATCTAAAACACTTTAAATGCCATCTTCTTACCGACTAAAAACCTGGCTTAATGAGACCAAACTTGTCTAAATCGGACAAAGACTCATTAAGTTATCACATGTTCAGTTTCAAAGAAATTTTCATACCTAAAACCAAACCACTCCTAAATATAGCTCTCATATGACCAAATTCTGAAATATCAACTTTTCGGCTTAAGCATCATCTAGAGATTGCTTCAGCTCATCAAAACAAAGAGATTAAGACCAATAACGTCCAGATCGACCGATTGATGCAGATTTTCAACTCTCCTGTCAGCTTCAAAATGCACATGAATCACTCGAATAGATACAAACAGACTCTAAACTGCCAAATCCTAAAATATACTTTTCTCACCATTTATATGTATGAAGCAATTATAGTACACAATTATACCTACATAAAAAGCCCAAGATCTCCAAAATCAAACAAGAATTGACCAAACTACAACCTAGACTAATTTCATAAACAAGCAAACACACGACCAAAATAGTGAAAAACTGAATTATTAACTTTACAGCTTAGATATGTATGAACAACTTTAGAGCTCAGTAAAACCTAATAGTAAAGCCCAAAATCATCCAAATCGAGCAAAAAATAGAAAAGTTATGCCCTTCAAGGAATTCTAAAATTGCCTTGCACCTATCAATAAGTGTGCTCCCAAAACCTATAAAATTCTAGACTAAGATTGAAAAATCTAAAACACCTTTGAATGCCATCTTCTTACCGACTAAAAACCTGACTTAATCAGACCAAACTTGTCTAAATCGGACAAAGACTCATTAAGTAATCACATGTTCAGTTTCAAAGAAATTTTCATACCCAAGACCAAATCACTCCCAAATATAGCTCTCATATGACCAAATCCTGAAATATCAACTTTTCGGCTTAAGCATCATCTAAAGATTGCTTCAGCTCATCAAAACAAAGAAATTAAGACCAATAACGTCCAGATCTACCGATAGATGCAGATTTTCAACTCCCCTGTCAGCTTCAAAATGCACATGCATCTCTTGGACAGATACAAACAGACTCTATACTGCCAAATCCTAAAATATATTTTTCTCACCATTTATATGTATGAAGCAATTATAGTTCACAATTATACCTACATAAAAAGCCCAAGATCTCCAAAACCAAACAAGAATTGACCAAACTACAACCTAGACAAATTTCATAAACAAGCAAACACACGACCAAAATAGAAAAAAACTGAATTATTAACTTTACAGCTTAGATATGTATGAACAACTTTTAGAGCTCAGTAAAACCTAATAGTAAAGCCCAAAATCATCCAAATCGAGCAAAAAATAGAAAAGTTATGCCCTTAAAGGAACTCTAAAATTGCCTTGCACCTATCAATAAGTGTGCTCCCAAAACCTATAAAATTCTAGACTAAGATTGGCAAATCTAAAACACCTTCAAATGCCATCTTCTTACCGACTTAAAACCTGTCTTAATGAGACCAAACTTGTCTAAATCGGACAAAGACTCATTAAGTTATCACATGTTCAGTTTCAAAGAAATTTTCATACCCAAGACCAAATCACTCCCAAATATAGCTCTCATATGACCAACTTCTGAAATATCAACTTTTCGGCTTAAGCATCATCTAGAGATTGCTTCAGCTCATCAAAACAAAGAGATTAAGGCCAATAACGTCCTGATCGGACAATTTTTACAGATTTTCAACTCTCCTATCAGCTTAAAAATGCACATGCATCACTCGGATAGGTAAAAACAGACTCTATACTGCCAAATCCTAAAATATGTTCTTTTCACCATTTATATGTATGAAGCAATTATAGTTCACAACTATACCTACATAAAAAGCCCAAGATCTTCAGAATCAAACAAGAATTGATCAAACCACAACCTAGACAAATTTCATAAACAAACAAACACACGACCCAAATGGCGAAAACCTGAATTATTAACTTTACAGCTTAGATATGTATGAACAGCTTCTAGAGCTCAGTAAAACCTAATAGTAAAGCCCAAAATCATCCAAATCAAGCAATAAATAGAAAAGTTATGCCCTTAAAAGAATTCTAAAATTGCCTTGCACCTATCAATAAGTGTGCTCCCAAAACCTATAAAATTCTAGACTAAGATTGGAAAATCTAAAACACCTATGAATGCCATCTTCTTATCAACTAAAAACCTGGCTTAATGAGACCAAACTTGTCTAAATCGGACAAAGACTCTTTAAGTTATCACATGTTCGGTGTCAAAGAAATTTTCATACCTAAAACCAAAACACTCTCAAATATAGCTTTCATATGACCAACTTCTGAAATATCAACTTTTCGGCTAAAGCATCATCTAGAGATTGCTTCAGCTCATCAAAACAAAGAGATTAAGGCCAATAACGTTCTAATCGGACCATTTTTACAGATTTTCAACTCTCCTGTTAGCTTAAAATGCACATGCATTACTTGGATAGGTACAAACAGACTCTATACTGCCAAACCCCAAAATATATTCTTCTCACCATTTATATGTATGAGGCAATTATAGTTCACAACTATACCTAAATAAAAAGCCCAAGATCTCCAGAATCGAACAAGAAATTGATCAAATTACAACCTAGACTAATCTTATAAACAAACAAACTCACGACCAAAATGACGAAAAACTAAATTATTAACTTTACAGCTTAGATATGTATGAACAACTTTTAGAACTCAGTAAAACCTAATACTAAAGCCCAAAACCATCCAAATCAAGCAATAAATAGAAAAGTTATGCCCTTAAAAGAATTCTAAAATTGCCTTGCACCTATCAATAAGTGTGCTCCCAAAACCTATAAAAATTCTAGACTAAGATTAAAAAATCTAAGACATCTTTGAATGCCATCTTCTTACCAACTAAAAACCTGGCCTAATAAGACCAAACTTACCTAAATCGGACAAAGACTCTTTAAGCTTATCACATGTTCGGTTTCAAAGAAATTTTCATACCTAAAACCAAAACACTCTCAAAAATAGCTTTCATATGACCAACTTCTGAAATATCAACTTTTCGGCTAAAGCATCATCTAGAGATTGCTTCAGCTCATCAAAACAAAGAGATTAAGGCCAATAACATTCTAATCGGACCATTTTTACAGATTTTCAACTCTCCTGTCAGCTTAAAAATGCACATGCATTACTTGGATAGGTACAAACAGACTCTATACTGCCAAATCCTAAAATATATTCTTCTCACCATTTATATGTATGAGGCAATTATAGTTCACAACTATACCTAAATAAAAAGCCCAAGATCTCCAGAATCGAACAAGAATTGATCAAATTACAACCTAGACCAATTTTATAAACAAACAAACTCACGACCAAAATGGCGAAAAACTAAATTATTAACTTTACAGCTTAGATATGTATGAACAACTTTTAGAACTCAGTAAAACCTAATAGTAAAGCCCAAAATCATCCAAATCAAGCAATAAACAGAAAAGTTATGCCCTTAAAAGAACTCTAAAATTGCCTTGCACCTATAAATAAGTGTACTCCCAAAACCTATAAAATTCTAGACTAAGATTAAAAAATCTAAGACATCTTTGAATGCCATCTTCTTACCAACTAAAAACCTGGCCTAATAAGACCAAACTTACCTAAATCGGACAAAGACTCTTTAAGCTGTCACATGTTCGGTTTCAAAGAAATTTTCATACCTAAAACCAAATCACTCCCAAATATAGCTCTCATATGACCAACTTCTGAAATATCAACTTTTCGGCTAAAACATCATTTAGAGATTGCTTCAGCACATCAAAACAAAGAGATTAAGGCCAATAACGTCCTGATCGGACAATTTTTACAGATTTTCAACTCTCCTGTCAGCCTAAAAATGCACATGCATCACTCGGAAGGGTACAAACAGACTCTATACTGCCAAATCCTAAAATATACTTTTCTCACCATTTATATGTATGAAGCAATTATAGTTCACAACTGTACTTACATAAAAAGCCCAAGATCTTCAGAATCCAACAAAAATTGATCAAACTACAACCTATACAAATTTCATAAACAAACAAACACACGACCAAAATAATGAAAACCTGAAATATTAAATTTACAGCTTAGATATGTATGAACAACTTTTAGAGCTCAGTAAAACCTAATAGTAAAGCCCAAAATCATCCAAATCGAGCAATAAATAGAAAAGTTATCCCCTTAAAAGAATTCTAAAATTGCCTTGCACCTATCAATAAGTGTGCTCCCAAAACCTATAAAATTCTAGACTAAGATTGGAAAATCTAAAACACCTTTGAATGCCATCTTCTTATCAACTAAAAACCTGGCTTAATGAGACCAAACTTGTCTAAATCGGACAAAGACTCTTTAAGTTATCACATGTTCGGTGACAAAGAAATTTTCATACCTAAAACCAAAACACTCTCAAATATAGCTTTCATATGACCAACTTCTGAAATATCAACTTTTCGGCTAAAGCATCATCTAGAGATTGCTTCAGCTCATCAAAACAAAGAGATTAAGGCCAATAACGTTCTAATCGGACCATTTTTACAGATTTTCAACTCTCCTGTTAGCTTAAAATGCACATGCATTACTTGGATAGGTACAAACAGACTCTATACTGCCAAACCCTAAAATATATTCTTCTCACCATTTATATGTATGAGGCAATTATAGTTCACAACTATACCTAAATAAAAAGCCCAAGATCTCCAGAATCGAACAAGAATTGATCAAATTATAACCTAGACTAATCTTATAAACAAACAAACTCACGACCAAAATGACGAAAAACTAAATTATTAACTTTACAGCTTAGATATGTATGAACAACTTTTAGAGCTCAGTAAAACCTAATAGTAAAGCCCAAAATCATCCAAATCGAGCAATAAATAGAAAAGTTATCCTCCTTAAAAGAATTCTAAAATTGCCTTGCACCTATCAATAAGTGTGCTCCCAAAACCTATAAAATTCTAGACTAAGATTGGAAAATCTAAAACACCTTTGAATGCCATCTTCTTATCAACTAAAAACCTGGCTTAATGAGACCAAACTTGTCTAAATCGGACAAAGACTCTTTAAGTTATCACATGTTCGGTGTCAAAGAAATTTTCATACCTAAAACCAAAACACTCTCAAATATAGCTTTCATATGACCAACTTCTGAAATATCAACTTTTCGGCTAAAGCATCATCTAGAGATTGCTTCAGCTCATCAAAACAAAGAGATTAAGGCCAATAACGTTCTAATCGGACCATTTTTACAGATTTTCAACTCTCCTGTTAGCTTAAAATGCACATGCATTACTTGGATAGGTACAAACAGACTCTATACTGCCAAACCCTAAAATATATTCTTCTCACCATTTATATGTATGAGGCAATTATAGTTCACAACTATACCTAAATAAAAAGCCCAAGATCTCCAGAATCGAACAAGAAATTGATCAAATTATAACCTAGACTAATCTTATAAACAAACAAACTCACGACCAAAATGACGAAAAACTAAATTATTAACTTTACAGCTTAGATATGTATGAACAACTTTTAGAACTCAGTAAAACCTAATAGTAAAGCCCAAAACCATCCAAATCAAGCAATAAATAGAAAAGTTATGCCCCTAAAAGAATTCTAAAATTGCCTTGCACCTATCAATAAGTGTGCTCCCAAAACCTATAAAATTCTAGACTAAGATTGGAAAATCTAAGACATCTTTGAATGCCATCTTCTTACCAACTAAAAACCTGGCCTAATAAGACCAAACTTACCTAAATCGGACAAAGACTTTTTAAGCTGTCACATGTTCGGTTTCAAAGAAATTTTCATACCTAAAACCAAAACACTCTCAAATATAGCTTTCATATGACCAACTTCTGAAATATCAACTTTTCGGCTAAAGCATCATCTAGAGATTGCTTCAGCTCATCAAAACAAAGAGATTAAGGCCAATAACGTTCTAATCGGACCATTTTTACAGATTTTCAACTCTCCTGTTAGCTTAAAATGCACATGCATTACTTGGATAGGTACAAACAGACTCTATACTGCCAAATCCTAAAATATATTCTTCTCACCATTTATATGTATGAGGCAATTATAGTTCACAACTATACCTAAATAAAAAGCCCAAGATCTCCAGAATCGAACAAGAATTGATCAAATTACAACCTAGACCAATTTTATAAACAAACAAACTCACGACCAAAATGGTGAAAAACTAAATTATTAACTTTACAGCTTAGATATGTATAAACAACTTTTAGAACTCAGTAAAACCTAATAGTAAAGCCCAAAATCATCCAAATCAAGCAATAAATAGAAAAGTTATGCCCTTAAAAGAATTCTAAAATTGCCTTGCACCTATAAATAAGTGTACTCCCAAAACCTATAAAATTCTAGACTAAGATTAAAAAATCTAAGACATCTTTGAATGCCATCTTCTTACCAACTAAAAACCTGGCCTAATAAGACCAAACTTACCTAAATCGGACAAAGACTCTTTAAGTTATCACATGTTCAGTTTCAAAGAAATTTTCATACCTAAAACCAAAACACTCCCAAATATAGCCCTCATATGACCAAATCCTAAAATATCAACTTTTCGGCTTAAGCATCATCTAGAGATTGCTTCAGCTCATCAAAACAAAGAGATTAAGGCCAATAACGTCCTGATCAGACAATTTTTACAGATTTTCAACTCTCATGTCAGCTTAAAAATGCACATGCATTACTTGGATAGGTACAAACAGACTCCATACTGCCAAATCCAAAAATATATTTCTCACACCATTCATATGTATGAAGTAATCATAATACTCAACTATACCTACATAAAAACCCAAGATCTCCGGATTCAGACGAGAAATGACCAATTGTGGCTTAGCCTGACCTCTCCTATTATGCCAAGTGCATGCGTTAATTTGCACTTGCTGTGATAATACTCCTCCTCCTCCTCCTTCACTTCCTTCTTAACACTCACTAAGGCAAAAGGGCGTGTTGGATTGGCAATGGGCTTCTTTCCGGTGATCTCTGACCTGTTGAGATTCTGATGTAACCATAATGCTGTAGGATCAGTTACCTGGGATGTATGACCAGAGCCTTTTTACACGCTAATCTAAACCTTATAACACAACAAATTAACCCCAAAACTAAATCCTCTGTACCACAACTTCTCTTATTAAACCAAGTGCATAAGTTAATTTGCACCTGCTTAGACTATACTCCTCCACCTGCTTCTCCTTCTTTTTCAAAACTTACGAAGGCAAACGAGCGTGTTGGGTTGGTAATGGGCTTCTTTCCGGTGATCTCTGACCTGTTGAGATCCTGATGCAACCATAATGCTGTAGGATCAGTTACCCGGGATGTATGACCAGAGCCTTCTCGCACGCTAACTAAACCTTATAACACAACAAATCTACCATAGTGACAAGTTTTATTACTTGTCACCACCCAAATCAATATATATGTACGTGCCCGCCTCTCATAAGAGACTTGGCAAATGAACAAACACCTGCATACACTTTGATTCCACCGCCTAATTGTATCTCAGCAATTACACCGCCAAATCTCTCCTTATCAATATATATGTACGTGCTCGCCTCTCACAAGAGACTTGGCAAATAAACAAACACCTGCATACACTTTGATTTTGAGTATGATTACCAACCGCTCCCAATTTGGGACAGCCAGATTATTAACCCGCCAGGTGAAATATGCCTAACCCCACATAACTCCCCTTCTCAATGCGTTCTCTAACATGTATGTCCTTGGACTTACATACTGGCATATCAACCAGTGTTAGAACGATGAAAGGCCGGTCTGACTCCTACGTGGACTACCACCCAGTGGCAACAGTAGGCGCTGCTCCTATCACCCTAATACACTACAGTGTAAGGGAATAGGAGTAACCATGTACTCAAGTTCTTTGCAACAGGCAACCTTGAGGAGATCGAAAAAAAAAAAAATGGACTAGACGCGCAGGATGCACGGATGCCACTGGATGCCACAGGATGCCAGGTGATGACCTCTGGACAGGCTGGACTGGACGCGCGGATGCACGGATGCCACAGGATGCCAGGATTGGATTGTATTGCCACTGCCAGGTTGAGTGTGATTCAACATTAGAACAAGATGAAAAAGTTTCTTTGCAGTGATGACTTCTGGACTGGACGCGCGGGTGCACGGGTGCCACAGGATTCCTGGTGATGACTTCAGGACTGGACGCGCGGATGCACGGATGCCACAGGATGCCAGTGCACGTGTTAAGCTGCACTGGCTTAGACTATACTCCTCCACCTGCACGAGCATGTTGAGTTGGCAATGGGCTTCATTCCAGTGATCTCTGACCTGTTGAGATTCTGATGTAACCATAATGCTGTAGGATCAGTTACCTGGGATGTATGACCAAAGCCTTCTCGCACGCTAACTAAACCTTATAACACAACAAATTAACCCCAAAACTAAATCCTCTGTACCATAATCTCTCTTATTAAACTAAGTGCATATGCTAATTTGCACCTGCTTAGACTATACTCCTCCACCTGCTTCTCCTTCTTTTTCAAAGCTCACAAAGGCAAACGAGCATGTTGGGTTGGCAATGGGCTTCTTTCCAGTGATCTCTGACCTGTTGAGATTCTGATGCAACCATAATGCTGTAGGATCAGTTACCTGGGATGTATGACCAGAGCCTTCTTGCACGCTAACTAAACCTTATAACACAACAAATTAACCCCACAACTAAATCCTCTGTACCAAAATCTCTCTTATTAAACCAAGTGCATGCGTTAATTTGCACTTGCTTAAACTATACTCCTCCACCTGCGTCTCCTTCTTCTTCAAAACTCACAAAGGCCAACGAGCATGTTGGGTTGGCAATGGGCTTCCTTCCAGTGATCTCTGACCTGTTGAGATTCTGATGCAACCATAATGCTGTAGGATCAGTTACCTGGGATGTATGACCAAAGCCTTCTTGCATGCTAACTAAACCTTATAACACAACAAACCAATCCCAAACTAAATTTTCTGTACCCTCTGCCTTCTATAAACTTTTCTGATGGAATTCGGGCTTCTTCACTTATTCTCATTGAACTTAGAATAGTGAATACATGACTGACTTTCCTGACAACTAAATCTTCTATACCTAACTTAAACTTTAATTCTTTTCTTTTCTATTATACCATAGTGACAAGTTTTAATACTTTATCACTACCCAAATCAATATATATGTACGTGCCCGCCTCTCATAAGAGACTTGGCATATGGACAGCACCTGCATACACTTTGATACCACTGCCAAATTGCAACTCAGCAATTGCACCGCCTAAATCTGCCCTAATCAATATATATGTACGTGCCGCCTCTCACAAGAGACTTGGCAAATGAACAAACACCTGCATACACTTTGATTTTGAGTTTGATTACCAACCACAAACTGATACACAACCATTATCCTTCTCTCGAGATTGATAATACAGTCTATCCATAACCAAGTGAAACAGAGCTGTCAGGCACAGCTAATCTGATACACAACCATTATCTTTCTCTCGAGATTGATATCACAAACTATCCATAACCAAGTGAAACAGAGCTGTCAGGCACAGCTAATCTGATACACAACCATTATCTTTCTCTTGAGATTGATATTACAAACTATCCATAACCAAGTGAAACAGAGCTGTCAGGCACAGCTAATCTGATACACAACCATTATCTTTCTCTCGAGATTGATATTACAAACTATCCATAACCAAGTGAAACAGAGCTGTCAGGCACAGCTAATCTGATACACAACCATTATCTTTCTCTTAAGATTGATATTACAAACGCCAAATTGCATCTTAGCAATTACACCGCCAAATCTCTCCTCATCAATATATATGTACGTGCTCGCCTCTCACTAGAGACTTGGCAAATGAACAAACACCTGCATACACTTTGATTTTGAGTAAGATTACCAACCGCTCCCAACTTGGGACAGCCAGATTATTAACCCGCCAGGTGAAATATGCCTAACCCTACATACCCCCCTTCTCAATGCGCTTTCTAACATGTACCTCCTCGGACTTACATACTGGCATATCAACCAGTGTTAGAACGATGAAAGGCCGGTCCAACTCCTACGTGGACTACTACCCAGTGGCAACAAGTAGGCACCGCTCCTATCACCCTAATAAGGTGTAGGAGAAACCATGTACTCAAGTTCTTTGCAACAGGCTACCTTGAGGAGATTAAAAAAAAAAAAAAAAAAAATTTTTATAATAGCGGAAAAAACTTGCGATCGCAGCAAAACATATAAAATTCCGGTATTTTTTTTATTCGCAAATAGTCCTATAGTTTTTCTCTATTATTGACAATTAGTGTGCAAAAATCAAAAACCAAAAAACTTAAAAAATTAATTAATTATTGCTGCTGCCGTGTGTGCCCAAAAAACTGACTCTTAGTGCAAAAACAAAAACATAGACTTTTTACAAACCTACTACTGCTACACATTGCTTGGCTCATCTTTAATCATCTTTAATCATCTCTACATTTTTTTATATATATATTATCAGGGGTGAGTTGGCAATATGCCAAAATAAATTATTTATATAGAAGCGCGTAGTTATTTTGCATAGAAACTGTACAAAAAATCAAACCTCGATTCTACTTTACATACATATGAGCGAACAAAAATGGCCGCTCTATTATATCAATTCGCCTATACTCATTGGTTCGTCCGCTTTTGCTGCTGCAAACACACCACCTTGCTACTACATACACTTGTATGTAAGCAACAAAATATAATTAATTCATAATAATGGTGATAAATACCTAATTAATATATAGCCGATTAGACAAAATCCTCATCTAATTCAATTCAGGTGTCTTTTAAATAATTAATCTGCTTATAAAAAACAAGCCAGCATTAAATTCAATTTTCACTTAAAATATATTCAAACTCGTCCCACTGTCCAGCCTCATACATATAAAACGGAATAAGAAGAATAAAAAAGGCACGCCAGCTGTATAGCCTCTCTCACACTCTTGCTAGATTATTCCCCACACACACATATATACGCGGTGCAGAATGAATGAAACGACACGCCTGCCAGCTAGCCTCTCTCACTAGCCTCTCTCACGCTCTTGCTAGATTTCTACCCACACACACATACATATGCACTCAGCTTAGTATTCTAATGCCTGCCGGCTAGCCTCTCATTCTCTTGTTAGTCTTTTGCTCAAATACATTTTAGCATTGACGGTGAACAAACGTACTTTTTATAATAGCGGAAAAAACTTGCGATCGCAGCAACATATAAAACGGAAAAAATAGTTATATACTCTCTGCCCTATATTGACAATTAGTGTGCAAAAATCAAAAACCAAAAACTTAAAAAATTAATTAATTATTGCTGCTGCCGTGTGTGCCCAAAAAACTGACTCTTAGTGCAAAAACAAAAACATAGACTTTTTACAAACCTACTACTGCTACACATTGCTTGGCTCATCTTTAATCATCTTTAATCATCTCTACATTTTTTATATATATATTATCAGGGGTGAGTTGGCAATATGCCAAAATAAATTATTTATATAGAAGCGCGTAGTTATTTTGCATAGAAACTGTACAAAAAATCAAACCTCGATTCTACTTTACATACATATGAGCGAACAAAAATGGCCGCTCTATTATATCAATTCGCCTATACTCATTGGTTCGTCCGCTTTTGCTGCTGCAAACACACCACCTTGCTACTACATACACTTGTATGTAAGCAACAAAATATAATTAATTCATAATAATGGTGATAAATACCTAATTAATATATAGCCGATTAGACAAAATCCTCATCTAATTCAATTCAGGTGTTCTTTTAAATAATTAATCTGCTTATAAAAAACAAGCCAGCATTAAATTCAATTTTCACTTAAAATATATTCAAACTCGTCCCACTGTCCAGCCTCATACATATAAAACGGAATAAGAAAAATAAAACGGCACGCCAGCCGTATAGCCTCTCTCACACTCTTGCTAGATTATTCCCCACACACACATATATACGCGGTGCAGAATGAATGAAACGACACGCCTGCCAGCTAGCCTCTCTCACTAGCCTCTCTCACGCTCTTGCTAGATTTCTACCCACACACACATACATATGCACTCAGCTTAGTATTCTAATGCCTGCCGGCTAGCCTCTCATTCTCTTGTTAGTCTTTTGCTCAAATACATTTTAGAATACAGCTTTGATATGTATGAACGACTTTTAAAGCACGGCAAGACCTAATAATAAAGCCCAAAATAAATAGAAAAATTATGCCCTTAAAAGAATTCTAAAATGGCCTTGCAGCTATCAATAAGTGTGTTCCCAAAACCTGTCAAATTCTAGACTAAGATTAAAAAATCTAAAACACCTTTAAATACCATCTTCTTACCGACTAAAAACCTGGCTTAATGAGACCAAACTTGTCTAAATCGAACAAAGACTCATTAACTTATCACATGTTCAGTTTCAAAGAAATTTTCATACCTAAAACCAAGCCATGCCTAAATATAGCTTTCATATGACCAAATTCTGAAATATCAACTTTTCGGCTTAAGCAATATCTAGAGATTGCTTCAGCTCATCAAAACAAAGAGATTAAGACCAATAACGTCCAGATCTACCGATTGATACAGATTTTCAACTCTCCTGTCAGCTTCAAAATGCACATGCATCACTTGGATAAATACAAACAGACTCTATACTGCCAAATCCTAAAATATATTTTTCTCACCATTTATATGTATGAAGCAATTATAGTTCACAACTATACCTACATAAAAAGCCCAAGATCTCTAAAATCAAACAAGAATTGACCAAACTACAACCTAGACTAATTTCATAAACAAACAAACTCACGACCAAAATAGCGAAAAACTGAATTATTAACTTTACAGCTTAGATATGTATGGACAACTTTTAGAGCTCAGTAAAACCTAATAGTAAAGCCCAAAATCATCCAAATCGAGCAAAATATAGAAAAGTTATGCCCTTAAAGGAACTCTAAAATTGCCTTGCACCTATCAATAAGTGTGCTCCCAAAACCTATAAAATTATAGGCTAAGATTGGAAAATCTAAAACACCTTTAAATGCCATCTTCTTACCGACTAAAAACCTGGCTTAATGAGACCAAACTTGTCTAAATCGGACAAAGACTCATTAAGTTATCACATGTTCAGTTTCAAAGAAATTTTCATACCTAAAACCAAATCACTCCCAAATATAGCTCTCATATGACCAAACCCTGAAATATCAACTTTTCGGCTTAAGCATCATCTAGAATTTGCTTCAGCTCATCAAAACAAAGAGATTAAGACCAATAACGTCCAGATTGACCGATTGATGCAGATTTTCAACTCTCCTGTCAGCTTCAAAATGCACTTGTTAGTCTTTTGCTCAAATACATTTTAGCATTGACGGTCGGAACAAACGTACTTTTATAATAGCGGAAAAAACTTGCGATCGCAGCAACATATAAAACGGAAAAAATAGTTATATACTCTCTGCCTTTATATTGACAATTAGTGTGCAAAAATCAAAAACCAAAACTTAAAAAATTAATTAATTATTGCTGCTGCCGTGTGTGCCCAAAAAACTGACTCTTAGTGCAAAAACAAAAACATAGACTTTTTACAAACCTACTACTGCTACACATCTTTAATCATCTTACCTAATTCGGCAACATGTAAAGGACAGACTTAAATATAACAACAATAAAGTTCAAATTCAAACATGGCGGGCTGTTACATGACTTAGACAGAGCAATTACATTAACATAAATGACTTAACATAATAACAATGAATATAACAGTCTGGCAACCCTTAATTTGCACAGATGGCAAGAAATGACATTCACAACAAACGTAAACAGATAAGTATCACAACAAACGTGAAAATATTACGTCAAATTGTTTTAATTTTAAACTAATTTAATCTATTTTCAGGTGAGAGAAACAGCGGTGGAGTCATCTGGTGGAGTAGCGGGATTATCTAGAGCATAGCGGCATCAGTGACCCGACTAGAGTTGCGCAGAAATTGCGTAAAGTTGCATAGGCAGTGTGGCTGGCGTGTATAACAGAGAATATTTGCCGGCTGCCATGCAATTTGAGGGTGGCGATAAAAAGCATCGGGATCATCAGATTTCGGCCGGGAGTTGTCAGTGGATGGCTGCAGCGATCTACGCCAAGCTGCCAAACCACTTTTGGATTGGATCGGGCGAACGGTGTTGAAGATATGTGCCAGTCCGAATTTGCGATTTTGCGACATTTGCCTGGTGCGGCAAATTATACAAAATTTGGTTATGGCCGCCGTTGGAGGTGTCCGAGGGATTTCCAACGGCGCCAATATGGAATCAAGAAGATGATGCAATCGGGAAGGGAATATAGTGATTAGCGAAGCCACTGCGTCTGTGTGCCAGATTTGCTTGAACCAGATAATGTTTTTTTTTTTTTTTATATGTATATGCGTGCCAAGCGTGTTTTCTGAAAGTAAAATAAGCAGAAAGAAATTTTTTTTTTTTGTTTTGCAGGTTTGAAGTCTGCATTATTGACTGGAAACTGGGGCCCTGGTGGTGGTGTGTGCTCGGATTTGAGCTATTCGTCAGCGATTTGGAGTGCAAAAATGGCATATTTTGCACCCGCCAGCTCTGCAATCTCCAATGTAGTTTCAACGCATGAGTCGTGTGGTGATGGGCTGCTGGGATGCAGCCATCCTAATTGCTCAATGCGCTGCTGGTGGCCGTCATCAGAGTGGTGTGCGTTCAGGTAAGTCTGCTGTTGTTCGGTTGCTGAGAACATAGACGCTGAATGATAATTTGCCAAACGTGACTCGCCATCGTCATCGTCGTTATTTGCTGAACCATGGTGTTTCGCATTTTCGGGGTTGAATACGTTTGGCAAAATTAGAGTTCCGTCAGTGCTGTGCGTGATCGTTCGGTGTGAGCTTTGGCAATTTGCATATTATTTATTTGCAGCGATCATTGCGTGAATAGCATCCGACAATGAATTTATTTTTTGGTTCATTTCAGCAAGAGTTTGATGCAACAGACGCACCGTAGCATCGTCTGCTGATGGCCCTTGCTGGGTTGCCTGGGATTGCTGGAGTTGCTGTTGAAGTTGTTGCTGGTACTGATGGTGCTGTTCCAGACGGAGTCGCTGCTGAAATTTGCGCAGGTGAGTAGCTGCTAGAGTATGAGTTATGGAAGGAGTATTGCTTTCGCTCGCTACTTGACTATGACGTTTAGACTCGTAGTAGCTAACACTCTCTTTGTTTTTGTTATTAGTCCGCTGCTGCTGACTGAGAAGCGCATAGACCGGAGTTGCTGCTGCTGATGATGTGCGTGGATAGGATGCACTTCTTGCTGCCGATGGTGTTGATGACGTTGACGTTGCAGAGAGGGAACATTAGCCTGGCTATTACGATAATTGTAATTTTTATTGGCTGTGCTATTTCCTGCTCTGCGATTAGTCAATAAAATCTTGTGCCTCTCGGATTTATATGTAGTACATCCTTTGTAAGATGCGATATGGTCACCCCTACAATTTGCGCATGTTGCTTTTGTGCTCCTGGGTTTGGTGCAGGTGGTGGTGGCATGATTGCCTGCGCATTTAAGGCAGACATATGCACGGCGGCAATAATTTTTGCTGTGCCCATATAATTGGCATCGATGGCATTGAATTGGCTCCAGACTGCGCCTTTGCCTTTCAATCACGACGGATTGGTTGCCCAGATGAGTTGTTGTCAGAATGTTTCTCCTTAGAGCCGTCCTGACTTTGGGCTCAAGGACGACTTGGAAAATATTCATAGGCTTACCCGTAAATCGCTGCTTTATAACGCTTACATAGCGTGCGTTATACCCCAATTGGCTAAGCTGCGTTCTGATCCAGTCATTGGGAGTGGACGAGTGGAGATGGCGGATAACCATACGGAAACCACGGGCTGCACGGATTTGGTGCGTGTGTGGGTGATGGTTGTTGTCATCCAGAAACGCTAGCATGGAATTGTAGGAGGCTAGATCCTTACATTGAATCCTTACTCCATCATTAATTGGGCATCTGGTTATGAAAGTATTGGCATCCAGTGCAGTGGCGATTTTATCCATTAGCTCTTGGAAGTTTGCAACATTGGGTAGAAAAATATTGGGTATTTTCCTGCTTATAGTTGCTTGTTGTTGCTGCTGTGAGGATTTGAGCTGGTTTATTAGTTGTTGATTTGCTTGCTGGTATTGTGGTTGTTGTTCGCCGTTTTGTTGATGATCCAGCTGTTGTTGTTCCAACTGTTGTTGCTGTAACCGCTGCTGTTGTTGCTCATGTTGTTGATGTTTTGGTTTCAGTAGTTGCTTTGTTTGCTGGCATTGTTGTTTTGTATTTAAATGCCTTTGTGGCTGATTATTTTTTTTGTTACTAGCAGATCTAGTAATAATTGTATTGGCATTGACATTTTTAGTTATGGTTGGCATGTGAGGGATTTCATTAGCGTCGATTTTTTCATCAATTTTGAAGCGTCTCGCTTCTTGATGCATTTTTATTGCATTACCGTCATTGAATTTTGGTGCTTGCATTATTGGCTCATCGGTTATCATGAAATCCTCTTGACTACCTACGTCGTCAATGTCAATTTCCACGTAATTGCCCTTGTCATCATTTTCAACCGTTAAATCGGTATTGGAGTCTACAAATTTTCTTTTAAGCGGTGAACTGCACGCTACAACATTATTTGTAGCCATAATTGTAACTTTGTCAGTCTGTATAAGGGTTGTTTGTGCAGGAACAATATCATTCGGCAACAAGGGCGGGACAGATGATAGCCAATCAGTGACAATTTTATTTTTATTATTAATATCTGTTGGTGGGAGTGTATCATGGTCAGTAATCTGGGTCAAAATAGGAAGCAAGCATTTTTTGCTGCTTAACATATTTGACGGCGTCATAATAATTTGCTTTTGCACTTGTTTCTGCTGTTGTTGTTGTTGCTGCTGCTGCTGGGCGTTTACATTTACATTTAACATACAGCTAATGGTGCTGGCAATCACATTTACATTGTCATTAGCTTTGTCCCTTACATTTGCAATAGTATATGTATTAGTTGCACTCTTTGTCAAGTTTTGCGCATTTATCATGTTTGGCGCGCAGTCTTTTGGCGTCGAGTGTGTTGTTATTGTTTTCAAGTCAGTTAGCGTCTTTTGAGCGGGTGCGCATGAGCGAGGGCATACCGCGCTCTCGTGGGCAGTATTAGTATTAGTATTAGTGTTAGTGGGCGTCGTCTGCGGCGAATTGGCTTTAGTTGTGGTTATGGTGTTGGTGCACGCCTGCTTTTTGCTGTTGATGCGTGTAAGCATGCGCTCTTTAGTAAGAGAGCGATTGCAGAAGAGTGGGCCTTGTAGTGACTGTAAATTGCTTGGATCAACAACGCAGCCTTCTAAGGCTAGTTCGCGCTTTAAATTTTGCATTTGTATGTATGCAAAATACTCCTCGCTCCCTATAGCGCTTGGCGACCACTTTTTTTGGTATAGACTTAAGTCGTTACTGCTACTCTCTTTGTCACTAATACTATCATGGGGGCTTTTTGCTGCAATAACTGTAATCTCATGCTTTGAGGAGCTGGTTGACGAGCTTGTGGTGGTTTGATTTGAGGCGTTGGTAGCGTCAGCGACGGTGACGGCGTCGGCGTTCACGTCAACATCACTTGCCCAATCAAACATCGACTCATATTTGGACGGGCTCCATGAGGAGCCATCATCACTGCTGCCGGTATGTGGGCGCGAGGATATATCCGAGTCGGATGTGGATAACAATGATATGCACTCACTTATTACTGTTCCCTCGGTAGGCAGGGTGATCCTTGTCTCCGGGTCATTTGGAGCAAGTGCATCCATGGTCCGATCCTTATACAGGTGCTTGGTCATTTCATGGAGACGCCTGTCTGAATTTCTCTTATCCAGGATTGAAATCTTCTTCGCCTTCTCCCTCCTCGCAAGTTTGCGCTGGTCAGAAGCGAAGAACATGTAAGGGCGTGGTCAATTTAATCCAATAAAAACCAGGCAGTAATGGCGGCTGCCGTTGATGATGCTGCGTCTCCAGTTTTTGTGGTTTTATTGGCTTTTAATTTGTCTTTTGTTCTCTCCGTTTTGCATATTAAATCGCGTAAGATGAAAAAAATTTTTCAAGTATATATATATACGCAATGACTTTGTTTAAATAAATAATTCGCGTCTCTTTTTTTTTTTTTGTATCACATTTCACATCAGAGCTCACATCAGAGGCGAGTTGTGTGTCCATTTTTATTATTGCATAAATATATGTCGCACATAAATGTTTTCTAACAAAAATACTTATACTTATATACACACATATAATAGAATAAAAACGGAAATTACGCCGAGTCTCAAAAGAATAAAATGCAAGTGCGGAGCAAAAACGAAAAACACGTCCGACACCCACAACGGCTAGCTCAAGAACGAAGCGCAATTACTACTTCGTCTTTTTCGTCCTCCTTGATTACCTTATGCTAATGGCAATATATATATGGATGAACTTATCTTACAACAAAAGTTTACATTTTTGAACTTGTTTGATTTTGGCGGGCAACGGCCAGTTTAAAGAGATCAAATTAACATTTAACATTAACATTAACATTTGCAGAAACTCAAAAAAGCAAAGAGAAAAAATTCCAACTATCTGGCAGCCCAATACAATTGCAATATGGCAAAGTGAGCAGTGACAGTCAAACAAAAGCGTTGACACAACAATTGGTAAACAAACATAAATGTAAGTATACGTCAATTTTAATTAAATAAATTAATTAATACTAGATTTAATATTATTTGCAGCATAGATGTCATCTGGGAGAATTATCCGGGATCATTGGCGGCGCACACAAGCATAAGCGCCTGCGCACGGGACGTGCAAATAGCATTTGTAGCGGCAGCGATGTCGGCAGCGGCCAGTGCAGTTTTGTCACCGGCAAATGCAATTTGGAGCGGCGAATTATTTGGATTCGGGGCGACGGATCAGCACCGGAATTTGTGCGAAATGGAAGCTGAGTCCCACGCGGAGGATAGAAAACAGTTTTGGGCCCAATCGGCCGGAAAATGTTGGAGTTGTGACGGTGTGCGTATTTGCATTTTTGCCAAAAATGCGAGTTGATGCACATACGTGTATGCATGCGCATACATATAAGAGGCGTCTCGGGTGGTCGGATGCCGTGCTGGAACCATTGCAGTGACGTGCAGAATATTGTAGACGACAAATAATTGTACCAGTTCCAACCTCTGGTACGTCTCAGGTGAGTCTTAAGAGTATATGCAAAGCTCTGTGAATTAAGAAAGAATGGCAAACAAATTAAATACAATTTAGGTACATTCACCAGGTATGCCGCGATCATTGGCCAGCATGTAGATATGGATATTGTTGTTGTTTTTGCTACGGCCAATTTGCTGATGTTGTTGATGCTGCGGCGGATACCTAGGCTCGTACGGCGTCTCATCATTATTGCACGGTTGTGCTCAGTGGCGACGGCATTGTTGATGCAATTGGCCGCTCTGTCATTGACACGATTGTCATCACCATCGTCATCATCATCATTGTCGTCGTCAATATTGTAGATAAGTTCGCGCTCAAGACGCAGTTTTAACAGCTCCAGACCTTGGTCAAGTAACTGATTCTGGTTTCGATTTTGTTCTTGTATTTGCAGGTGTTGCTGTTGCATGTGTAGTGGCTCTGTCACTGCAACTGTGACCTTGACTGGACGGGGATTTGGTAATGGAACCGTAGCTGCATCTGGATCTGAGTCCAGAACTGGAACTAGGATTGCATCTGGGGCTGCATCCGTGACTGGAAATACGTCTGGAACTGGAGCCGGGAGCGCATCCATTGTTGGAAATACGGCTGGAACTGCATCCGCGTTTGGAACTACGATCGTAACTGCATCTGGATCTGAGTCTAGAGTTGAAACTGCAACTGGAGCTGGGTCTCCCTCATAACCGGGTAATATAATCTGTTGTATTATCGGCGGCTGACCAAAAATTAAAGCGGCAACTATGTCCCTTGGTGTACGACCGCTATTGTAACGTCTTCTCAGTTCGTTAATCATTTGTTCACAGAATCGCGGGGGGTTCGGATTAAGCATATTTTCCATATTTATACTCTGCAATTTCTGTTGATGAAGTTCGACTAATTTTTTTTGCTTTTCTATTTCCAGCTCTTCCTGTTCAAAACGCAGCAGCATGGGGATCGACTCGTCGTTTTGTTGTTGTTGTTGACACGCTTGCGGTTGCAATGGACGGATAAATTTCTCTAGCTGCATTGTGTATCGCAATCTTTGCAATCGCCGCGGCTCATAGGCGTTTGTAATTAGCTTTCTCGCCTCCGGATTGACGTGTGTAGCAAGGCTGTTTGTGAAACGCTCGCTCGACCCCATAAAAAATTCATCGACAGTATTAATTTTGTAAGTACTTCTAATAGCTTCGTTTCGTGTAAATCTGTTGGCTCTTACTGTATTGCGTATTATCTTATTTTGCAATCCTTGAATACGTTGTAGCTGAGAATCTGAAATCAGTGCCCCCCATACGGGTATTGCATACTGCCATATTGGCATAATAAGTTGTTTGATCACAACAATCTTGCATTCGTTATTCAAGCGACTATTTGACCCCAACAACCATTCCAATTTAGTGGCTCTAGCTCTCAACTTTATACGCAAACGTGTAATATGTGAAATGAGTGTGAGCTTTTGATCCAAAATAACTCCGAGATATGTATGCTTGTTTATATTGGGAATTATTTCATTGTCAATTTTGGGTGAAAGGCTGGGATCGCTGTTGTTAAATTGACGCATAGTATACAGGACGTGTCCGGTTTTTTTGACATTAATCGTAATGCACCATCGTTTGGCCCACTTAATGAAATGACATAAATATTGGTTGTTATGACGGACAGCAGTAGCGGGAGAATCATGTGCACACATAATAACCGTATCATCTGCATATGACGATAAGAGCATATTTTTTGGTTCGTCAAAGTTGATATTAAATTTGCTGAGAGCAACGTCCTTGTAGGTATCCATTAGACTGGGCAACGGCATGTCGGAGGCATAAATCGTGTACAAAATTGGGCCTAGCACGCTGCCCTGAGGCACGCCAGCCGAAATTTTGCAAGTCCTTGAAATAATGCCATCGTTTGTGCAAGAGCTAACACAAAACGTTCGATTTAATAGATAATTCTCAAGAATTCTATACAAGTTGAGCGGCAACAATTTAATTAATTTATACAAAAGTCCGTCGTGCCAAACGCGATCGAAAGCCTCTGAGATATCTAGATAAACGGCCGAACAAAATTGTTTATCCTCAAATGTCCTCATAATGAACTGTGTGACGCGTGACAATTGTTGCTCGGTTCCATGCTCACGTCTAAATCCAAATTGGTAATTTGGTATTGCTTTGGCAAAATTCTCGACATCAAATAATCTATTCATAAGCAATTTTTCAAATATTTTTGACAATCCAGAAAGAAGACTTATTGGGCGATAAGATGTTAGCTCACTAGAGTTTTTACCCGGCTTCAGGATCATCGTAATAGCTGCATGCTTCCAGACCGCTGGGAAATGACCAAAACGTAGCATCGAATTGAAGATAAGTATTAGATAAATTAATGCTTTATGTGGCAGCATTTTAATAATTTTGTTATCCAATTTATCTAGACCTGGAGACTTGGCCGATTCCAATGATGCTATTATCAATTTTAACTCAATTAACGTGATTGGTTTGAAGGTACTTAGTCTGTCTGCTTGCTCTTGCTCTTTATGTAATAACGTTTCATTTTTTTTCAGATTTATTGATGCCCGTTCTTCAGGTGTATTTGTATACTTTGGGCTGAATCTCTCCTCCAAATGTGCGGCAAAGGCTTCAGCTTTTTCGACAGAAGTTTTGGTCCACACATATTGCTGGGACGATGATGCTGCTGATGACGGTGAAGACGAGACGATTTTTAAAGGCCAATCTGGTTGCGGTTGCCTTTTAATGCAAGATGTCAATTTCCATAGTTTTTGCATTTGGTATCTATCATGTTTGTCAATGCCCTCGAAAAGTTTATTAATTTTTTTATTTTTTAGCTTCATCAATGTCTTGCGCAATCGATTTTGTACCGCTCTGTAGTTGCGTTTTGCATCAATTGTACGTGTTGTAATCATGACATGCTTCAAACGTCTCTTCTCTGCCAACAGGCGGGATGTTTGCACGTCAAGCTGATGGTGATGTTGTTGCTGTTGATGGAAAGGTTGGTGGCGACGATGATGATGACCGTTATGAGGACGACGTTGATGATGAGGATGTCGATGATTGGGATGCATTTGGAAAGACCTGACTTGTGGCGTGTGTGTTTTTTTGGTCGCAGCAGATGCTGCATCAAAAACGTTACGCATGAATATGGATAAGGCGTCATCAATGTCTGGAGCTGAATTGATCTCCGTATTTAAGTGGATATGTTGTTCCAAAGATGTTTGAAAACGAGCAACATTTGCGCCCTTTGGAATAAGTATACGTTTTTTGTTGTTGTTGGAGAGCATATGTTGCTGTTGCTGCTGCTGTTGGTGGAGGTGATGTTGGCTGCCAACGCCAATCGACATATCTATACTTATGGGCAAATGATCCGAATCTAATTCGGTGGACGATTTGATTTGAAAGTAAGTACGCTTATTGATATTGAAACCTTTGTAGACAGCAAAATCCAATGCAGACGGTTTTTTTCTAACATCATAAGGATAGTGTGTGGCACCGCCAGTGGCCAGCACATTGCAACCATTCATATCGTGCATAGCTTTGTATAGAGCACGTCCACGTGTACACGATCTGGAATTACCCCACCACTGATGTTTGGCATTCCAATCACCACATAGAAGGAATTTAGCCGATGGAGACATTGTATCACCACAGCTGCTGTTGCTGCTGCTACCAATACTGACACCATTACCACCAATTTTGCCAAAATGTTTAAACAATTTTGTAAAGTGAGTGTGCGACCATTTGTAGACAGGCGGGCAATATATTGACGCGATAGTAATACCATTTTTATTTCTATTTTCATTATCAGCAAAAACAATAATTGACGAGCTTTGTATGGATAATTCGCATATGGGATCGAGTGCACTGTGCCTTACATCATTACGGACAAACATTGCTACGCCGCCACTACGCTTCCTACCCGGACTTGCTGCCATATGTGTCTGATAACCATTGATGAATAAGGTGCTGTCATTATTTTTACTTAAACGCGTTTCGACAATTATCATAATATGCAACTCTTTATTTTTCATGTATACGGCAATCTCGTTCATTTTGTTACTGTTCACACCACATGCATTCCAAAATGCAATTTTAAAATCGTTAACATTTTGGAGTTGAATGCTGCGGGTGACTATGGGAGTGGCATTTGTGTGTGCATTGTTATCAAGGATTGTACTACACATATTGGCATACGTCATTGGCGGTTGTAGTATTTGTCGACATGCTGATTGCGCTTGATGCTGTGCGAGCTAAGTTTGTATATACATTTCTTGACGACATATTTAGATCAATAAGCTTAACAATAGCCTCAAATAAATTCTCCAATCTGGTTTCCAATCTGGAAAATAATTGTACATTTTGTTCGAGGGCATATTTTATTGTACTTGAATTGAGTAAATTGGCTGGCATAGAGACGGGTGATGAGACGATTTTCTGCTGCTGCTGCTGCTGGCGTGGTACGCGTTGGATGTGTTCGCGTTTCTGCTGCTGCTGTTTCTGTTCATCCCTCAATTTATGCTGCAATTTTGCCAAGTGCATTTCAGCTGGATTGTGTGCCCGAGTTGTTTGATGGCGTGGTGTAGGCTTGCTGGTAGATGTATCAATACGCTGATTTTGCTGCAACTGCTGGTGTTGCTGTTGCCTTAAGGGCGTTTTGACCATCTTTTTAGCTGCCGGAGTTTTGTGTTGATGTTGTTTCTGGCGTTTGGGCTGTTGTTGAAATGACTGTTGGTGCTGTTTTTGTTGCTGCTGCTGCTGCTGACGATCATCAATATCAAAATCGCGCTCGACGTTGGCGTTGTTATGGCTGCCGTTGCGTACAACCCAACTGTACGATACATTAGAGCGTTGCTGTTGTTGTTGATGACGTTGCTGCTGCTGCTGATGCTGTTGTTGACGTGGACGTAGGCGTTGATGGTGATGCTGAGACTGATGATGCTGCTGGCGATGCTGCTGCTGATGATGTTGTTGCTGCTGATACTGTTGCTGCTGCTGGTTGCCGGGCATACTATTTGGTCTCATCATTGATCCACGTGCCATCTTATAGGCCTTACAACCCTTATAACTGGAAACATGTTTATCTCCACAGTTAGTACATTTTGGGTCCAGTTGGCGAGGCTTTGTGCATGAGGTGGATTTATGATCGCCGGCACACTTCATACATTTGAAGGGGCGGCGACAATAATTTTTTGTATGCCCAAATTTTTGGCACCGGTGGCACTGTGCCGGGTCACGCGGCTTGGCCATTCTCTCAACCGCGATAACTTGGTTTCCCAAATATTTTATATTATGGATTTCTTTGTGTAAGCCATCCGGACTGGGTTGAAGTTCAATTTCAAATAAATTTAATGGCTTGCCACTGAACCTATGCTTGACTGTTCTGATGAAGCGCACTGTAAAGCCTAGAGTTTTGAGTTCATCAGAAATATCATCACAAGGTGTCGTATGGTGAAGGTGACGTATTATCACTCTGTAGCCCTTATCGTTTTTGGCCTGGTGAGTGTGTAGCTGAATGCCGTCGTCAGATAGAATTTTCAATATGGCATTATGGGTGGCAATATCGCTGCACTGAACTCGTAGACCATTTTTGGCAGTTGTTTTGGTTGTGAAGCGGCCAACATTTTTGTCGCTTGTCAGCTTCTCAAGCAGAGGCTTAATGGCGGGCACCAAGGGTAGAAATAGTGTTGGTACTTTAGTGCCGGGGGCGTTGTTAGGCTGCTGTTGTTGTTGCCGCTGCTTAGAAACGTTTAGTTGCTGCTGTTGCTGAGGGGCATTTGATAGTTGTTGCTGTCGTTGTTGTTGCTGTTGTTGCTGACGCTGTAACTTCGATTGCTCGTGCTGCTGATGTTGTTGTCGCTTCAATTGTTGTTGTTGTTGACGCTGTTGCTCAAGTTGTCGTTGTTGTAGCTGCTGCTGCTGGTGCTGTAACTCTTGCTCTTGTTGATGTTGCTGCTGTACGTTTATATTTATAATATTATTAGTACTAGGAGTGCTAATAATACTATTATTGGCATTAGTGACTGTATGAGGGGGGATGTTTGAGATAAAGTTCGCGTCGTTGGTATCATATTTGATACGACGCGCCTCCTGGTGCATTTTCATTGCATAGCTGCTCTTGAAATCTGGTGTTTTAATTTCCAGGGCATCTGTATGCATGAGATCCTCTTTGTCATTGTCATTGTTAGTGTCATCATCATTGTCATTCGTGTCCGTATCCGCATCCAATTCGGCGCAACGTCTTTTAAGCGGCGAACGATACGAGTCAATTTGATTTGCGGTCATAGATAAGACTTTGTCATTGGGAATAGGTGCCATTGGGGCAGTATTGATTTCATTTGGCAAGACAGGGGGAACGCATGTCAGCCATTTGTTAACCATTGTGGCTTTGGCATTTGCTACAATTGGTGAAATTGTGCCTGGGTCTATGATCTGTGACAAAATAGGTAGCAGGCATTTTCTGCTGCTAATCGTACTTGTTGGCGTCTTGTGGTTTTGCTGTTCTTGCTGCTGTTGATGTGGCTGTTGTTGTTGGTTGTCTTTTACATTTAACGTATGAACATGCACACTTACATTTACATTGGCGTTGGCATTTACATTGTCATTTACATTTATGTTTGTATTAGTGGCAGTTGCTCTCTTTGTCATGTTTGGCGCATTTATCATGTTTGCGTTTGGCATTTTTTTTTCGCAGCAAGTGTGTGAGAAAGGCAACTGGCAACGGGTGCGTGCGGCGCGCGTGCTCTCTACAATCGCGCCGGCAAACGACTGTTGCCAGCCTACTTTATTTGTATGAACATCTTATTACCTTAATAGCAGCAACTTATTATGAACAGTAGTGGACTGACTTATACATCTAGTAACAGGTGTAATATTTAATATAATATAAGATTATGGATTTGTAATACATGAAATAATTTGATTTAAAAATTTAATATTTTAGCAATTTTGCCTTTCTTTGACAAATTTTAAGCAAACGGAAAATTATAAGCAATTAATTACACTTTGTCAAGTATAAAAAATTTAGAATTTTGTAAAAGCCAATGCCATTGATAAATATATAGTGGATAAAAAATTAGTGACACAACAAGACTTGTAAGTTTAAGCTTTCTATTAGTTAATAGCTTTATAAGGATTATTCTAATAAATAAATGGCAAAATTTTCTTATGCTGTTTTTAGGTCGCTTCATAACGTTGACTGGAGATGTTCAGTTTACATAAAAGCTAAACTATATACATATATTGTCAAACATTAATTACTAACATAACATTAATTTATTTAGACATATTTTTTTCTTTTCTTTTCAGGTATCTGGAACTGATGACTGATGAGCTGATGACTGGAGCTGGGAGCTGAGGGTGCCAGACAGCCGCTATCGCCACAGGTAAGTATTTTTCCATTTCAGGTGATGAAGCTGGAGTATTTGCTGCAATCCGTTGTGGCCCGCGTCGATGCCGCTGCCAATGCGACAAAGGGGACCACTTGTGGATGCTAGTTGAGAAAACGCCGCCAGAAACCATATGGAGCAGCTCACAGGTGTTGATTGAGCGTGCGTAATAGTGAGTTGCTGGTGTTGTTGCAACTCCCAAGTATATTAGAAACCAATAATTTATTAGCTTCTTTATTTTCTTTTCTTTTCAGGTATCTGGATCAGGTGACTGGAGCTGGGAGCTGGGAGCCAAGAGCTGGGAGCTGTGGATGCCAGACAGCCGCTATCGCCCACGGGTAAGTATACGTTGTGTTTTTTTCCATTTCAGATGATGATTATGCAGTATTTGCAGCAATCCGTTGTGGCCCGCGTCGATGCCGCTGCCAATGCGACAAAGGGGACCACTTGTGGATGCTAGTTGAGAAAACGCCGCCAGAAACCATATGGAGCAGCTCATAGGTGTTGATTGAGCGTGCGTAATAGTGAGTTGCTGGTGTTGTTGCAACTCCCAAGTATATTAGAAACCAATAATTTATTAGCTTCTTTATTTTCTTTTCTTTTCAGGTATCTGGATCAGGTGACTGGAGCTGGGAGCTGGGAGCCAAGAGCTGGGAGCTGTGGATGCCAGACAGCCGCTATTGCCACAGGTAAGTATTCGTAGAATTTTTTTTTCCATTTCAGGTGATGAAGCTGGAGTATTTGCTGCAATCCATTGTGGCCCACGTCGATGCCGCTGCCAATGCCGATTTGTGGTATCGACACTGGACTTTTTTGCGACAAAGGGGACCAAGTTGATGCATTTTCAGGAATCCGATGACTGGTGACTGGGGACTGGGAGCTGTGGGTGCCATACAGCCGCTATCGCCTCAGGTAAGTATGCTTTGTGAGTTTTACCATTCCAGGTGCTGTTGCTGAAGTATTTGCTGCGATCCGTCATGGCCCGCATCGATGCCGCTGCCAATGCCAAGCTGTTGTTCGACACTGGTCTTTTGCGACAAAGGAGACCACTATGGATGCGCTGTTGTTGAAAGCCGCCCGTAACCATATGAGACGGCTCGCAAATATTGGTTGTTGTT
Organism: Scaptomyza montana; assembly: GCA_018904305.1. Taxonomy (NCBI): domain Eukaryota; kingdom Metazoa; phylum Arthropoda; class Insecta; order Diptera; family Drosophilidae; genus Scaptomyza; species Scaptomyza montana. The sequence goes on from JAEIGR010000184.1 coordinate 28,800, forward strand.
TCCAGGTGTTGTTATAGCCATGTTCGATGTAAATAGAAGAAGGAGAAATATTAGTAAAAATAAATATTACCAATATTTTGAGATGTGTGTAGGCAGCTGATAGAGCTGCCTCCTTGTTGTCATCGAATTGAATTGATTTATGTCCAGTTGTGAGATGGTCGTGCGTGAAATTCGTGATTGAACATTGTACATTTTTCGTTTGCAAGACGAAAAAAAATGTCAATTTCCAATCCGTTAATTTTGCCCTTGCAGATGTTGATGCTGGGGGGACGCCGCTGGTTCATCACTGGTGAGTTAGTGCATAATCTTCAGGCCCTCGCTGTGCCATTGCCAGGCAAGAGGGGGACGACCACTTGAGTATGCTTTTTATGTCGCCGCTTGGAGCAAGGTGAAAAAGCTCCGGAAGCGCTCGATGGGAAGGCCTTGGGCACATCTTGTTGTCGAAACGGTAGCTGGCTTCGCTACCATTTGTTGCATTCAAGTTGTGTCCAGGCTTGAATTGACCAGATCATCAGAATTAATGTCGTGAGTTTTGGACTTTTTACAGATTTGACCCATATGCATCCGAATTTGTTTTGTTTTTTTTCAAACGGCAATGCTCTCTCGACAGGCATAATGTGGATGAGAGAAACATTTTTTTAATATTAATAAAAATATTGTAATCACAATATAAGCTACAGTCATTGAAGGCTTGACAATAATATAGCGAGCGTGAAATTAATTCACATTATTAATTGCTTTAAGTTCAATTAAATTGCATTTCTTGCATAAAGCAGGATTAGCATTATTTAGTATTGTTAAAATAGCAGAATTTGCTATTGTTAAAAAGAAAATTATCGATCATGATAATAGGAATCTTTTTGTATAGATCAATTTTTTTGGTTTTTTTTTTTTTTATTTTTTTTTTTTTTTTTTTTTTTTTTTTTCTCTTTTTCAGTTATTGGGTCATAATCTGGTTCTGGATCTGGTGATATCTCCTTAGTCGCTTCCATTAGGTAAGTATTATCCGTTTACAGGTATGTTGTGCATTAATTCATCGTTGGTTTGCTCTCAGTGCCGCCGTTCAAGCGTCGATAAATAAATTTATCGAACGGTAAAACGGCAAAAAAGTGAACAATATGAATTTTTCTCTTCTCAGGTATTTGGATCAGGATCTGGATCGGATGATGCCTTAGTTGCTTCAATTGGGTAAGTATTTTCCATATGCAGGTATGTTGCGCGGGTGTTGTTCGCTGAGTCCCTCGATGCCGCCATTCAGGCTTCGATAAATAAATTTATCGAACGTTAAAGCGGCAAGAAAGTGGACTGCGCAGGTATGTGTGTGGTTGCCATTGGTGTCATCATTGCCGTTTCCAGCGACGAGAGAACCCACAGTAGCTGCCAGTGTTATTTTAACTAACCAATATGAATTTTTTCTCTTTTCAGGTATTTGGATCAGGATCTGGATCGGATGATGCCTTAGTTGCTTCAATTGGGTAAGTATTTTCCATATGCAGGTATGTTGCGCAAGTGTTGTTCGCTGAGTCCCTCGATGCCGCCGTTCAGGCTTCGATAAATAAATTTATCGAACGGTAAAACGGCGAAAAAGTGGACTGCGCAGGTATATGTGTGGTTGCCATTGGTGTCATCATTGCCGTTTCCAGCGACGAGAGAACCCACAGTAGCTGCCAGTGTTATTTTTACTAACCAATATGAATTTTTTTTTTCTTCTCAGGTATTTGGATCAGGATCTGGATCGGATGATGCCTTAGTTGCTTCAATTGGGTAAGTATTTTCCATATGCAGGTATGTTGCGCGGGTGTTGTTCGCTGAGTCCCTCGATGCCGCTGTTAAGGCTCGATAAATAAATTTATCGAGCGGTAAAACGGCAAGAAAGTGGACTGCGCAGGTATATGTGTAATTGCCATTGGTGTCATCATTGCCGTTTCCAGCGACGAGAGAACCCACATTGGTACCCATTGGTACCCCTATTGAGCAAGTTTTATTTTTCTCTTTTCAGGTATTTGGATCAGGATCTGGATCTGGTGATGCCTTGGGCTCTTCTATTGGGTAAGTATATTTCCATTTGCAGGTAAGTTGTACTGGAGTTTATCGCTGGATCACTCACATTGCCGCCGTTCAAGCGTCGATAAATAAATTTATCGAACGTTGAAACATAAGCAAAGGGGACTACGCAGTTACACGAGTAGTTGCCATAGGTGTCATCATAGCAGTTTCCAACGACGAGAGAACCCACAGTAGCTAGCTTTGGCACTTCCATTAATCAAATTTTTATTTTTCTCTTTTCAGGTATTTGGATCAGGATCTGGATCTGGTGATGCCTTAGTTGCTTCCATTGGGTAAGTATTTTCCATATGCAGGTAAGTAGTCGGGTGTTGTTTGTTGGATCACTCTCAGTGCCGCAGTTTAAGTTTCGATAAACAAATTTATCGAACTCTAAAACAGTTTTTTTTTTTCAATAATCAAATCAGTAAAGAGATTCGCACAAGTCGATCGCTCAGCTTGCGGAATTCTTTTTTGAATGTATTTATTTGCCCGGAGCAGCAATGCGACTGCCCGGCGAGAGATATTCAATACAAGTGCTTATGAATATTACAATTAGTCCTCTTAATTACCTACTTCGGCAACATATAAATGAGTGACTTAAATATAACAACAAATTGAGTTTAAAATTTTTGAAAAAGGGGGGGGGAGGGGACTAAAATAGGCCAGATTGAGATCATTTAACATTTTAACATAGAACATAACATTAACAGAATTACTCAAAAGCATGCTCAAAAGTCTGGCAGCTCCTTGTAATGCAATAAGGTACTAAAAGTGACATCTACACAAAATAAAACTTACATAAAACGTGAACAGATCAAAAGGTAAAGATCACCCGAAATTACTTAAAAAAACTATTAAATTAAATAAATTAAATAAATATTATTTTATAATTGCAGCATAAAAGGGATCCACAGAATTTGGCATTCATCCAGGAGAAGAAGTGCAGCGCACATAGGGCATGACTTGCCCATGCGATAAAAGCAGCATTGGCATGCGTGGCTGCAGCGACGTCGGCATCGGTAGCGCCATGTGCAATTTTGCCGTCTGCCGGTGCAATTTGGAGTCGCTGAATTTCATCATTTGGAACGCTGGATTGGGTTTCGAAATTGATGCACGCTGATAGCTGGGACCCAGATCTTCCAGTTGAGACACTTCTGGGCCCCGATCGGTCGCCATTTGGAGAAACTGCAGCACGTGGCTGTATTTGCAATTGCGGCGCATGTGCCGATTGTGGCAGTAAGCGCGCGATGCCCGTACGCACGTCTGTGCATTTCTTCTGGCGGTCGCGTGCCGTGTTGGAACCATTGTCGGTGTGTTTGGAGAGTAATCGACGACAGGAAAGTATACCAATTGGAGTCTCTGTTACGTCTTAGGTGATAATTAAGTTTAAATACAAGTCTCTGTGAAGTGAAAAGAAACGGCGAACTGGTTAAAAGGAAATTGTGTACGTTTCACCAAATAATAAGCCGCAAACATAGCCAGCATATAAACGAGCTGGTTGTTGTTCTTTTGTTGCTGCTGGTGTTTGTTGCTGCTGTTGGTGCAGGTACGTTGTGCTGTAGATTTCGCACGCAAAGTGTGCAAAGTGTTAGGTGGCATTATTAATGTTGCCACATTCGTCATTATCGCCTTCGTTGCATTCGCCGTCATCTTGTAGACCACGATTGTTCACCATTGTCATTGTAAGTTGCTGTTCCTGCTGTCATCGTCGTCAATTAAATCGCGTTCTAGTTGTCTTTGTACAGAAGCCTGGGGCCTTGTTCTAGCACATTGTGTGGTGATTGTGGTTGCTGCTGCTGTAATTGTGTTGACTCTGTGATTGGGACTGCGTCTTAGTTGAGACTATAGTCTGCAGTGGAGCTGTAGCTGGGTTATAGCTTGCACTGTAACCAAATCTGTAGCTGGATTTGTCACCGATCTCCTCGTAATCGGGTATTATGATGCGTTGTATCGATAGTGGCTGTCCGAACATTAATGCAACAACTATGTCTTTAGGTGTTCGTCCGCTATTGTAGCGTCTTCTTAGCTCATTAATCATCTGTTCACAGAATCTAGAGGGGTTTGGATTCCTCATATTATCCAGATGTATTTGCTGCAATTTCTGCCTATGGAGTTCAGCCAGCATCCTTTGTCTCTCTTTTTCTAATTCCTCCTCTTCAATGGCAATAAAGTCGGAAGCATATCCTCGTTTTGTTGTTTTTTTTTTCAGTATGTATTTAGCTTTATTTTGTTTTTTTTCAGCCAATTGACCCGCCAGCCTGCGAGCAATAGACTCTCACAAACGACTGACGGTAGGATATATTTTACAAATTTTGTTTCTACCTTATTACCATGTTCGGCAACTTAAACGAGAAACTTATATTACAACAATAATGTTCGTGTTCAAATATGGCGGGCTAACAACATAACTGGGACTAAGCATAACATTAACATTAACATTGACATTAACATTTAACATTTATACTTAGACTCTAAACAGTCTGGCAGCCCTGAGTAATGCCGGCTGGCAATAAGTGACATTCGCCTAATTAAATTACAAAGCTAGCATATAAATACTATCAAACATTGACTTATTTACTAATATAATTTATTATTTTCTATTTTCAGGTACGACTGGACGGGGATCATCTACAGGTAAGTTTTCCAAACATCTAGCATCGTCCCGAATGGAGTGGCGCATAAAATCATGTCATTCGGATTGCAGTATCAAAAGATAAGTATCACAGAATTTTTAAAATATAAATATATAATTTTACTAATATTATTTAATTTTTTTTTTTATTTGCAGGAACAACTGGAGCTGGATTCAGGATCGTCGTCTTCTGCACATCAAGCACCACGTCCCAGAAAAAAGTGGGCGCATAAATTACGTTTGCATGCACACGTTGCATTTAGGCATTTTTCATGCATTTTTGGAGCGGCCGAAAATAGTTTTGGGGATTCGCGTCCCGAAGTTGAGTGTTAGGTGCGCTTGTAGTTGGAGCGCGCAGCAGGCCACACGTCCTCGCACATTCACGACCGATCAGCACTGTGTCGGCCTTTCTTTATTTTCTTTTCGTTTCATTACTCTTAGTAACAAGCAACATAGTACGAAAATTATTGAACCTAACTTACACATATAGACAATAGTAATAAATATGACAAAAAATTTCAATGCATGCACTTTACAAATAACAATCATGCAGCAAGTATTTACATTTTAACAAAAATAAAGAAAATATAGGTGAAATTAAACATTTTTTTTTTTTCTGAATTAGCTATGATTATCATCGTTGTCAAAAATAATTATTTAAATATAAGTTATTTTAAGTTGCAATATAGGCCAGACAATAAGCTGGCTGCTATGTTAAGCATGCTAGGTGTTAAGCAACACTAGCAGCTGATATGGCAAGTTATGTTACTAAGATTTGGTCACATTGTGAACAAAAACATGAAAACAAGCAAACTTAAATATAATTTTACATTTAATTAACTTATTTTCTTCTTCTTTTCAGGTACTGACGACTGGGACTGGATGCCGGGTAAGTATTTTCTTCTTTTGCAGATGGTTGACTTCTTGGTATGCGATTTATGCCACAATCGCAATGGTGATTTGCTGCAAATTTGCTGTGCCCTCACGATGCCGTGCAACAGGCTGGACATAATCTTCACAGCGCTGAAGCGAACGACAAAGGAGACACCGAAATTTGCCAAGGATGTGAGCCGCAAGGCAGATGGATGTGCTCACATTTGTTTGCAATCTGATTAGGTGAGCAGCTAGGTGTTGGTTGCAGCTCAACTTATTGTGAAGGAACCAAAAAGAAGTTGATTTTCTTCTTCTTTCTTTTCAGGTATTGACGGCCGGCAATTGGAGACAAGCAGGATGCCGTGATGTCAGGTGAGTATTTAATTTTCCCTCGCAGGTTATTGGTGCATAACTCAGCGTTTTTCTGGGCCCGTAGCTAAGCCGCCGCCCGGCCGGACATAAAATTCGCGGCGCTAGGCAAACGATTTAGTGAACCACATTGTTGCGGAGTATGCCGGAAAAAAGGCAAATGCAAATTGCTGGTGTGCAATTTTTGCAAAATATGCCAGACGTCGATGATGGTGAGCTGCAGATGTTGTTGTTGCTCAAAATTTGGTGAAAATCAAATTAATTGGTCTTCTTATTTTCTTTTCTTTTCAGGTTTTGACAGCTGGGCGACTGGATTGGACGCAGGATGCCACGGATGCCACGGATGTCAGGTAGGTTGATTCCTTTTGTAGATGAGTGACGATGTACGCCAGCAAGCATTTGCAAATTGTAAATTAGCAATTTTGCAAATTTGCAAGCGGCAGTGTTGGGGTTTCTTCCAGGTATTGGCGACCGACGAATGGAGACACGCAGGATGCCATGGATGTCAGGTGAGTAGTCTTTTTATCCAGATGATTGGTTGCAATGTACGCCTGTACACGTATGCAAAATGTAAGTATACAATTTTGCAAATTTGTCAGGCATCATTGATCGCGGGCTGCAGGTGTTGATGTAGCTCGAAAGATAAATTAGGACTTGAAATGAGAAAAATAACATTATTATATCTGTTTGTGGTGGAGGATCGAAATGATAAGTCGAAATCCTTAGTTTGTATGTAGTATGTCTTTATTGTAGATGTGAATATATTGTAGTATGGTTGTGTTATATGTAGAACTTTTTTCTTCCAAAGAGTGTTGCACTTCTTGTGCGTAGAAGGGTTGTTTCAGGAATGTTAAGGAGAAAACTAAGACATGAGCACAGTGCTTGGATGTTAAGCCTTTGTGGATGCTATGTTACATTAACATAAGGAGAGCAAACCACATTTTACAGTTATATCTTAGCTTAAGAACCATGAACATCAAACAATTTATGATTCATGGTTCTGTGTCAGTTAGATGCCGGCCACACATAATTCTGGCATAAACATCCTCCCCCCCTTGCAGTATTGCAAAAGGAATTATTGGCCGCAAGTCCCGGACAGAATCCAGCCAAATACGGAATGCTGGGCCATTGGATAGTTATTGGTGCTCGGGAAGACGCCATTGAGAATGATGTGAGGATACACATCCGCCCCGAGTGTCACGCACACCGTACAGGGGTGAAACCAGCGTTCGTCGGCCAGAACAATGCTCTTAAAATGCTCAGCATCAGCGATGATAGGCCTGATTGGCGTACGAATGCCAAAATCATGATCCATATGGAAAATGACTTCACGGCGGAAATCGGTCAGCCTTGATCGCAGGAGAGCCGTGCAGACACCTTCCGCACCAACACGAGTGACGGATAGCCCAAGAGCCGTTGCCAGAGATGTGTTGATACGGCTGGTGGAGCTGCACGGGTCGATCATCACCCGGACATCGAAAATCTTCAGCCCAGTGTCAAGCTTGACAACGGCTGTTGGAAGGACGCTCACAGCATTGTGCTGCAGTATGGAAGTCAGCGATGTTTGGATGGGCCTAGGAAGTGCTGGCGACGGTTGGCGACGAGGGTTTGGAGACCGCTTAGGGGGGGGTCTAGTGGCCCGGGGCGAAGCTGATCGCTCACGCCCTGTGGATGGGCGACTGTTTCTGCGGGCCTCGTGGATGTGCAACAGGGTGTGGTGGTCCTTGTGACAGACCTTGCAAGTGCCAGCGCTGCGGCAGGATTGCCCGGAGTGCTGGTGAGCCAGGCAGTTGGGGCAGTACTTATTAATAAGTACTGCCCGGAGTCGTTTTTCAGCCGTGAGCTGCGCGAATCGGCGGCATTTCCTCAATGCGTGTATTCCTCGGCACATCCTGCACCGAAAGGAGTTGGTGCCAACTGGGCCGCTGTCCGTGGAGGATTTATGCGATGGCATCTTGTAAAACTTCTGGAAATAAAAGGAAGGATATAAGTATTTGTCGTCTGATCGTACTGAGTTGACAGATAACACGGAGGCACAGGACGATTGAACAAACGGTGTGGAGCTTTGGGATAGGACATCCCTCTTTGTGTAGGATTGTGACGTCTGTAGCACCGCTGGCTCTGATACTTTAGGGAAAAATGCCGATGTTGACCTTGACGGACAAAAAAACGCTTCTTGCCTTGACCCAGATGATAAGCTTGTCGCTGCTGTCGAAGCTGGTGGTGCGGCGTACAAGGGAACTTCTTGATTTATTTCTGATTTAGACTCCGTTCCTGTAGTCAGTTGTGGGGTGAAACGCATAGAATAGAGGGGCTGTGAGGAGCCGAATAAGGAATATTCCTGAATAGCCACTGATGAGGCTGTAGTATTTGGCTCAACATATAGGGGGCATTCCTGCGTTGGAGCTTGAGAGACGCTTAGTTTTTGGGTCTGCGGCACTGGAACATCCTCCACCTCCCAAAATTTGGAAATGCGATGGTCTAGCTGCATCCCGTCGCTGGTCGAAATTCTTGCGGAGAACGATGAAATTGACTGCGGCACAACCTTTGAAAGCGGACCGGTGAGAATCCATCCAAAAATGGTTTCTTGCCCAAGGAGTGAGCCGCAAAGGTTAGGAAGAGAGCCGCTTAAAATGACAGACGGAAGGATATCCGCGCCAATAAGAACATCAATCGGCGAACTCTGATGGAAAGTCGGATCGGCCAGCTCAATGGCTGGGAGGCTCCTCAGGGAACTTTTAGGAACCGATATGGCGGGCAAGTTGCCGGCCAACTGAGGAAGAACGAACGCCGAAGCTTCTATATGCAGTCTTGGTATTTTAGGAGAGCCTATAGTAAAATGGCATAACTTTTGCGCTTGGGCTGCAACTGTCTGATTTAGCCCAGAAACTTGAGCTTGCACGGATTCGAATGGCAGCTTAATCTGTCGGAATAATCGCTCAGAGATAAACGTAGCCTCTGAGCCTGAATCGATTAGAGCTCGAGCGGTATACGTAGCTCCCCGATGGCATACGTTAATGACCGCCGTGCCGAGTAGGACACTCTGTTCGTTGGCAGCAAAATACGTTTGGACATTTGCTGCTGGTTGTAGGGTAGTGGACTGTATATTATTGGAATGAAGGGTAGCGGACTGTATGTTGAATTGGAATTTGCATTGGAATCTGCATTGGAATTGACCGACCACTGTCGCTTCGATGTAGTAAAGTGTTGTGCCGCCTTTGCATGTAACACAATTGTGCGCACTCGTACACTCTCGTAACTGGTGCCCTCTTGCGAAACAATTCAAGCAGAGTTTTTTTTGCTTGATGTAAGATGCCCGCTCATTAACGGGCATCTGTAGAAAACGAGGGCACAGACGGACAGGGTGGTTCTCTTTGGAGCATAAATCGCAAGTCTTACTTTTCGGAATAACATGCGCTTCGAAAGAATTTACCCTCTTAGGGGCTTGATTACTTCGGGATGTAGAAGCGAATGAGGTTAGTGGATTGTTCGTGGGTTTCACATCATCAATCGCTTCAAGCGTTCGGTAGCGTTCATTGAGGAACGCACTCAAATCTTGCCAAGCTGGAATTTCGCATTTTTTGGATATTGATTGTTCCCATAGGGAAAGCGTGAGTCTGGGTAGCTTTGACGAGCATAGAAAAACTAGAATGCAATCTGCGAATGGGGAGGAAGTGGGGATTCCCGAATGCTCTAGAGCGGTCAAACATCGTTGGATGGTGCTCTGAAGGTTTTTAACGGAAGCACCTGATTCGCTTGTAACCGTGGATAGGTTAAAAAGAATCTTAAGCTGACTGGTTACCAGCAGCCTCTTGTTCTCGAAACGCTCACAGAGTGCTGCCCAAGCAGACGCAAAACCCTCATTCGTGAGTGGAAACTTCGCGATGATTTCATTGGCTTCACCAGCAGTCTTTGAATTTAAATGGAACAATTTTTCAACCGGAGTCAACCTAGGATTGTTGACATATATTGCAGTAAAAAGGTCCCGGAACGTGGGCCAACGCAGATAGTCTCCATGGAACACCTCTGTGTCACACGGAGGGAGGCGACAGCCCCGGAGAAGGGCAGAGGAGTGGGTATTTCAACCCTTTCAGATGCGGATACACCCTTTATCGCCCCCTTCAGGCGTGAAAGACACCTTTCATAAACGGAGTAACAGTGCTCATATTTCGCCTCCATTGCAGCAATATCATCACTCATTTCCTCTTGTGTGAGTGCCCTGGAACAGATTTCATACTCAGTCTCAATCTTATCCCAAAAGACTTGTAAGCGATCACGGCGAATTTCGAAGGTAAAAATATTATCTTCGTCGGATGCGGGAGCATTGACACGGGACTCAAACTGTATCAGTTTGTCCGTAACGGAAATAAACTTCACCAAGGACATCGTTGAATTTTTCTTGGTAGATCTGGTTTTTACCGGACTACGCTTCGGAAATTGTGACTTTGAATTTTTCTTCGGACTACGATCCGGAAACTTGGACTTTGACTCTTTATTCGGAAGTGCGCTGGGAAATCGCGATGACGTTGCTGCTGGTGACGCCGATGGATTTTTCTTCACGCGAACGATTGGATTTAACTTCTCTTCACTTTGTGGAGGTGCCCTGATTGGAATACGAGAAGCTTGCGACCCAGATGGAGCGGACGAAGTGGAATGACGACGCTCAGGTTGGGAAAGTGAAAAAACTGGCTTAAGTTTTGCTTTTTTATCGGTCTCTTGTGACCCTGTGGACATACTATGCTTTGCAATTTAAAGAATAATAATGTGTGCCGAGTTACCTGGAACGTTAGGTGGGTCACGACAATATTAAAACAAAGCGGAATAAAAAACGAGAAAAATTAAAATTGTAAAAGAATATTTACAATTTTTCCCGTTAATCGTAACTAAAATAATTTATAAAAGAATATTTATAAATTATTTGGAATATTCCATCCGGAACGGAGTGGAAACGGAACAGAAAACTTAAAATTGTAAAAGAATATTTACAATTTTTCCCGTTAACGGAACTAAAATAATTTATAAAAGAATATCTATAAATTATTTGGAATATTCCATCCGAACGGAGTGGAAACGGAACAGAAAACTTAAAATTGTAAAAGAATATTTACAATTTTTCCCGTTAACGGAACTAAAATAATTTATAAAAGAATATCTATAAATTATTTGGAATATTCCATCCGGAACGGAGTGGAAACGGAACAGAAAACTTAAAATTGTAAAAGAATATTTACAATTTTTCCCGTTAACGGAACTAAAAATAATTTATAAAAGAATATTTATAAATTATTTTGGAATATTCCACCCGGAACGGAATGGAATCGCAACAGAGAACAATTGCGAACGAAAAAAACGGAACGGAAAATAAGATATTAGTTATAGATTAGAATTAAACCTTTAAATTCAGCGTCTTGATTTTCACCGGGCTCGTTCATAATTTTTCGTTCTTGTACTAAGAACGCTGGTAATAAAATGGTCATGATTTGGTCTTTGTAGAACGGATTTGGTACATTTATACCAAATTAAGAACGAAGTTCGTAAAATAGGAACGTATGTACATGCTTATTTATCACCCGAACCTTATGAACTAACGGTAAACCCAAGCCGATGATCGTGTGTGTGCAGTTTTCTTTTGTGTTAGTAGCCGATTACATTCGATCGCAATTAATATGTAGGTCGGCTGCTGACAAAAATTTGACTGCACAGTCCAATTAAAGCGTTGAACGTGCGTGGAAGTAAAAAAGTAAAACAAGTGAAATACATAAGTGAAAAAATATTGTAAATGGACGACGACGACAGGGAAAAAGTTTCTCTGCTGCTGGATAGCTTCGGGATGCCGTACTTGCTACAGTATTTAACAGGTGAGTCGTATATAGTATATATTTATTAAAGTATATTAGGGTTTTAGTATAAACATATGTACATATGTATATTAATGCATGCTGAAAAAAAACATTGAGAAAATAACGCAATTGTATGTAGATACATATATACATATGTACATATGCACGTAAATATGTACACTCGTATGTAAATGTACAGCGTCGCTCCGTAGTGCGTCGTCTTCTTTTTTGTCTATACGCGCGTCACTTTTAGTTTTGCTGCAGACGTACATACATATGTATGTATGCATGCATGTATGAACATATTTATGTTTCTATACTTTTATGTACATACATATCTGCACTTTTAATGTTTTGATATACTAACTAAAACTATAATGTGCATAAATTAAATGCATTTAATCGGTGTAAATCAATTATACTGTGTCCGTTTATGGGTTTCGCTTGTACTTATGTACATACATACATATGTATGTCTGCAGCAAAACTAAAAGCGACGCGCGTATAGACAAAAAAAGAAGAAGACGCACTACGGAGCGTTTGTATGTACGAATACATATATATTTATGCTCACTGTTCTGCGATACTGAGAAAAAACAAAAACGAACACGCTGTCGCCACGGTGGCGTCTTTGGTTTTGGTCTAAGCACGCGTTACTGTGAGTTTTGCTGAATGTACAGTGGCCGGCATGTACATACAGTGACTCACAGCTTAAATGATGCAGGGTCAAATAAAAAGTTTAAGGTGCTATATATTTTAAACCAGAGGAAAAACAAAAAATGTTTAAACGCCAATTTGTTTTATGTTTTATCACATTTAAAAAAGGAACTTTATTTGTTTCTAAAATATTGCTAAGTTTTATATATACACTAAAAACTAAAAATACATCTAAAATATAGGTCACAGCTTAAATGATGCAGACACAAACCAGTTATATTTTTGCCGAATAAAAGGTTTAATAAGGATTTTACTACTTAGTATGTAATCCCTTAACCTTTACAATAGCCCTTAACCTATTATTCATCGAAGAGACCATCTTCCAAGTGGTTTCCGGGCATATTTTACTCCATTCCTCCAGCAGAGCATTTTTAAGGTCCTATTTGCTGGAAATCCGATGATTCCGGATGTTGTTCTCCAGCATAGTCCACAAATTTTCAATAACATTTAAATCTGGAGACTGGGCCGGAGGAATCATGACGTTGGGGCTTTTCCAGGTAAGCCAGGACTGCACTATTCCGGACGTATGTTTGGGGTCGTTGTCGTGGTAGAACCGAAAATCACGTCGGATTCCCTAACTTTTGGCGCTTTGGATCAAATTTTCTTTAAGAATATTGAGGTACATAGTCTTATCCATCGTCGACTCAAAAATCGCCAAGTTTCCAACGCCGGCTGCCGACTTACATGCCCATACCATCACACTTCCTCCGCCATGCTTAACTGTTGCTTTTACGTTTTTGGATCCAGCTCAGTGTTGGGCTGTCGCCACACCAAATTTCTTTTGGAACACAGTTAATTTTTGCAGACGAGTCCAAATTCAACCATTTTGGGTCGAAGAGTGAAATTTGGTGTGGCGACAGCCCAACACTGAGCTGGATCCAAAAAACGTAAAAGCAACAGTTAAGCATGGCGGAGGAAGTGTGATGGTATGGGCATGTAAGTCGGCAGCCGGCGTTGGAAACTTGGCGATTTTTGAGTCGACGATGGATAAGACTATGTACCTCAATATTCTTAAAGAAAATTTGATCCAAAGCGCCAAAAAGTTAGGAATCCGACGTGATTTTCGGTTCTACCACGACAACGACCCCAAACATACGTCCGGAATAGTGCAGTCCTGGCTTACCTGGAAAAGCCCCAACGTCATGATTCCTCCGGCCCAGTCTCCAGATTTAAATGTTATTGAAAATTTGTGGACTATGCTGGAGAACAACATCCGGAATCATCGGATTTCCAGCAAATAGGACCTTAAAAATGCTCTGCTGGAGGAATGGAGTAAAATATGCCCGGAAACCACTTGGAAGATGGTCTCTTCGATGAATAATAGGTTAAGGGCTATTGTAAAGGTTAAGGGATTACATACTAAGTAGTAAAATCCTTATTAAACCTTTTATTCGGCAAAAATATAACTGGTTTGTGTCTGCATCATTTAAGCTGTGACCTATATTTTAGATGTATTTTTAGTTTTTAGTGTATATATAAAACTTAGCAATATTTTAGAAACAAATAAAGTTCCTTTTTTAAATGTGATAAAACATAAAACAAATTGGCGTTTAAACATTTTTTGTTTTTCCTCTGGTTTAAAAATATATAGCACCTTAAACTTTTTATTTGACCCTGCATCATTTAAGCTGTGAGTCACTGTACATATCTGTTGACAAAAAATGTTTTGTTGTTGCTCATTAATTTTTCTATAATAATAATTGTGTATTTTATTTGTTTTAAAACACTTTTTTTTTCTGCGTAATACATATAATGAAAAAGCAACGGACAATTTTAGTTTTAATAAATTATGTGTAAATGTGAACCACTGTACATGCAGCAAAACTCACAAAGTTACGTGCGCAAAGACAAAAACCGATGATGCCGCCGTGTAAAAAGAATTAAAACACTCAATATTTCTGTTCATAAACACAGTATACAGTGTCGCGTGCATAAAAATATCAACAGTAGACAACGTTTATTGTTAAACAATATACACAAAATATTTATATAATATGTATTAAATTTAATAAGTATATATGTATGCAAAATTATTGAAGGTGTTTGTGTGCAAGAGTATTTCACGCCGTCGTTTTTTGTCTATGCGCGTTACTGGATGCACTATGTTTAGGCATACATATGTACATACATATAAACATAAGCGGTTTGATATTAAAAGTACGAGCATTACGGCAACTCTTTAATGAAATACTTCTTATTTAAATTTATTATTGTCTGTTTTAATATTTTATTTTGAGTTGAGCTTAGTATTTCATCACTACATTTATACATATGGACAAATATTGATATACATATGTATGTAAAAGTCATTTGTGTTTTCGCAAAAAAATATATAAGTATATATGTACGCATGTTTGTATGAGCAGCTCTGAAAAAAGTAACTTGAGTTTTCACACCACCGCAGCAGAAGGCAATCTCGTTCGCACGCAGTTATATTTTGGAAAACAAGATAGTAATATTAATGTTTTGATATTATGTACTAACAACATTTTGAGACTATATACATACAAACAAACATACGTATATAAACGAGTCCTATTGACTTGTAGTAGATGGCGATAAAACACAAGTATAAAAAATAGCATTGCAAAGTTACTTTTTATTACAAAAAAAAAAAAATACACAAGTTTAGTTGTGCAATTTTTTATGCTAATAATGTTTAATAAATTTTTTAAATAAATACTAAAAGTTTTAAGCAGGTCTGCATAGTATCAAACACAAAGAAAGGTCATGATATTATTTTAGGTTTAAAGCTAAATTTTTTTAATAATATACAATTTAAAAACTAATATATATTCTTAAACGCTAAATAGATGCTCAAGTTACGTACAACAGCTTAAAATATTTAGACAAGGATGATCTACGAGAGGCAATCCCACCATTAGGGATCCGAACTGAATTTCGGGAAAAATTGTTGCATTGGAGAAAAGCTGAGGTAAACTGAACCATAACTATTCAAAAGTATTCGTACTGACTTTTTCATTTTATTTAGTTTAACATTGATGACGCTACAATTTCGGTGAAGGAGAAGGTCGGAGATTGGCTGAACACAGCTGTTAGCTGCGCGACCCCATCTACTTCTATTTCTTTTAGTACATTACTTAGCAAGGTAAATCTTTATTGCTCAGAAATTTATCTCTGCAGTCCCTAAGCAGATTAAAGGCAGATGATAATGTTAACCATATTTTAAAAAAAAATTTAGAGCTTAAAAGACTTACTCTTGGAATCTCAGAAGGGGCTTGCTGTATTGCAATTCGCCAAAAATAATGAGCAATTATCGTGCGAAATAAGAAACCTTTTAATCGACATAATTTTGGAGGATGTTCAATATAACAGTAAGACTCTAAAGCCCATGAATTTTGAAGCCATTTTTGAACAAATTTGCACTGTCTTTCCAAAGGAAAGTGGAATGCAGGTAATTAAGAAATCGCTTAAATTTAAAATCATATCAACTAAAAATATTTTTTTTATTTAGGATTACTATTATATTCCACGAAAGGGTAAAAACAATGCTGGCGGCAAACTTTTTACCAGATACAAAAATTTCACCTGCAAAAAGCGCAAGTTGACTTTCCACAATGAAGGCGGAGATGAAAACACCTGCATCGCAGCTAATCAAATTCAATTTCGTGAATTTGATTGTGAAATCGCCACTGCTGCAAAAGCAGCGCTTAACAGGGAGAGCTCAAACTGGAGTGATGTGTGCGATAGTTGGAAGAGAACGTACTACTTAAGACAGCACGACCTAAAGGAACTGGAGAGCAGCCAATTTTTAAAGGCTTGGTCAAAGCTAGCGGATGCCAGAGCACCAGACTTGGTAAGATTTTAAAACATTGCCAAACATTTAAATTTTATTTTACTTTTCATTTGGCAGATACAAATAGACTTTGATATAATGTACCCTTCTAAAGGCCATTTGTTATTTTCCAAATGGGAGGGCTTCAAAGCAAATATGCATATTATCTTTGAAAAAAAAAATAAACAATGACTTTTGCAAGCAGTTATTTGCAAAATTAAAATTGTCAAAAAACATAGGTATGTGTATAATTTGTTTTTATATGAACGCAGTTTTGATTACTTATAACTTATAATAATGTTTTTTAACAGATGAGCAAGACTATTTGTGCACAATACTACTCAACGCTATTCTGCTACCTACGGCACGCCTAAAGGACCAACATGGAAAGCGCACAAAAAAGGTTACAATTATTGATGCTCAGGAAAGTCTCGTGACGCGTTTGCAAACATTAAACGATTATCAAAATCAAATGGAAGTCGTGGTAAACAAATATTATAATTCAAATTTAACAATTCAGCCATTTATTATTGTGCATGGATGTGCAGAAGTTGCCATTGCAGGCTTCTATGTCTACTTTGACAAAAATTTGTATAAAACGAGCTCTTTTATTGCTGCCTTAGATCTATGTTTCAAGATTTTTCAAGTGCTTTCTTTAAAATATACAGATGCTTGTAGCACTGTATGGCTATTTATTCAAAAATTTTTCTATAATATTGTTACAAAATTTGACTTTAAATCGGCAAATGTTGCGTCCCTCATAAACACTTTACAGAAAATTGAAACTGATGAAACTTAAACTTGCAAATATAAAATGATTCAAAATGTATGAATGTTTTAAGTGCGCGCATAAGTTCGAAAGAGCAACTCTTCTCATTTGTCATTTTAAATTAGATCACCTGCTGTCTACAAAATTCTTAAAGCTCACTTGCGTACAAGGCAGCTGTTTTCAAACTTTCACAAATTTCACATATTTTCGAATGCATTTGGAAAAAAAACACAAAACAGCACAATTAAGCACTAACATAGTCCCAACTCTTCCTATGGCTATAAAGAATGAATTGGAACAACCTCACGTCAATATTAATTCACACAAACAACCAAAGGTTGAAATTGTTGTAAAACAAAATCATTTTAATGTCACTGAAACATTGAATAACTTGAAAAAGAAGCACTCAAGATATCGCTTAATTTATTTGAACCAAGTTCAATGCCTCGTAATCGAGCCATTCATTTTCAAAATTTGATTTCGTCGTTGACTTTATCTATATCCTTGGCAGTTAAATGCTGCTTAAGCGAGACCGAAATTAATGAAGACCTAGATTGTATTTTACGATTCTGTAAAGATCCATACAAGGAAATTAAAACTGAATACAGATTGCTTAAAATACTAAAAGAATTAAATTTATATGATGAACCGAAATCATTTGTTTTAAACGAAGTAATTTGTGAAGTTGTTAGTCATGGTAATCCCACTTTAGGACCTAAGTGCGCTCATATAACTATAATGCCTTTAACATTTTATTTTAAGTCAATGTTTGAAATACCCAATTTGCTGGATATAACGTTAGAAAACACCAAAAAAGTATATGAATATAAAGACCATAGATAACTTTGTCAGTGGTGAATTATTTATAAATAAAGTTAAGCGCCTTCAATATAATTTAATTGTTCCTTATATTCTATACTTTGATGATTTTCAAGTTAACAACCCGCTTGGTAGTCATACGTTTTCCATTTGTGGGTCTTATATTTCGTTTCCAACAATTCCAGAATACATTTGTTCAAAACTTGAGTTTATTTTGTCAGCCGCGTTTGTACCATCTAAAGTAATTAAATCTATTGGATGCGAAAAATCATATTATAATTTTGTAGAAGCGCTTAAAGAATTGGAAGAAGGAGTAGAAATTGTCACAAATAATAAAACACGCAAGGTGCATTTTGTTTTAGGTGTTATAGTTGGCGACAATTTAGCTGTAAATACGGTATTGGGTTTTGTTCAGTCATTTAACTCTAAAAGATACTGCCGCGTATGCACTAGGTCTAAGCTAGAAATGCAGCGTGATTTTTCTGAACACGTTAATTTATTAAGAAATCAAAAAAATTATATAGACGATTTAAATGCAGACAATTTTAAAGAGACTGGTGTTAAGAACGCATGTGTCTTTGAAGAGCTAGCAAGCTTTAAAGTAATTGAAAATTTTTGTTTTGATATAATGCATGATTTGTACGAAGGTGTCTGCACGTACGATATTTGCAATATACTTTTAGGACTCATTGAAGATAAAATAGTATCCTTAAAATCAATAAACAGCCGTAAGTCTTTATTCCAATATGGAGAAAATGAAATTGGAAATATTTCCATTGATTTGGATTATGTAAGACTTAAAAAGTTTAATTTAAAAATGACTGCAAGTGAGACAATTTGTTTCGTTCATTATTTACCTTTAATGATAGGTGATTTGATTCCTGTAAATAATAGGCATTGGATTATATTGACAATTCTTTTACAAATAATTGATATTGTTTCCAAGTCAAGCTTTGATACAAGTGATTTAAATAAATTAGAGAGTTTAATTAAGCAGCATCATACTAAATACAGAAATCTTTATGGTAATTTAAAACCAAAACACCATTTTATGGTGCATTATCCGTCAGCTATAAGAAAATGTGGGCCACTTAAATACATGTGGAGCATGCGGTTTGAGGCGAAGCATAAAGAGGCAAAAAAATACTTAAGTAATATTAATTCTAGAGTAAACATTGCAGTTTCTTTGGCTACAAAAACAGGAATAAAATTTTCAAATTTTCTTTTAAATTATGAACAAGGGTTGAATCCAATTTTTGATATTTTTAAAGTGACTAATTTACCTAATGATCATTATGTTTACAAATATATGGAGGAAAATACAAGTATTAATTTAAAAAATTGTGTTTTCTGCTATGAACTATGCTTTAAAGAAACAACGTATAAAAGTAAAAATTATTTAGTGTATAAGAATACAAAAAGTATTGAAATTGTTAAGTTAAAAATGTTTGTAATTGAAGAAAATAATATTTATGTAATATGTAACAATGTAAACATTAAGGAATTTAATGTTCATCTGCAGGCGTATGAAACATTAAACTTGTCTGAAGAATTAAGTTGTAAGAATATTAATGACTTTATAAGCCCGCCGATTCACTTATACCCAATGAACAACGGGAAAATATACTTTAGAATTAAATACATTTAATATATTAATATTGTGAAACATTAAACTCGTATGAAAAAAATAGTTGTAAGATTTTTATAAGCCAGCCGACACAATTATATTATTTAAACGAAAAAACATATTGAAATACGAAATATATCTGAAAAAAATTACATAAATAAATAAAAATAACTACACCAACATGTTTTTAATTTGTTAACAAAACGTTTCTCATTTAAGAACAAGAATACTTTAAATCAAGTACATTTGTTCGTAAAATAAGCACCATACGATCTTAAAACAAGAACAAAATGTTCTTGGATCAAGCACAATTTGTTCATATATTGAGAACAAAACGTTCTAAATACAAGAACAAAATTGTTAAAAAACAAGAACATATTGTTATCAAGTTATGAACATAATGTTGTTGATCTATGAACATTTTATTCTTAAATTGAGAACAAGATGTTAAAAAAGCTAGAACGAATTGTTTTTAAAATATGAACATAATGTTCTTGATCTAAGAACATTTTGTTTTTTATTTATGAACATTATGTTCATAGATCGAGTACATTTCGTTCATAAATTGAGCCCAAAAAGTTCTTAAAACAAGAACAAAACCGTTCATATGTTAAGACCGAAATGTTTTTAATTTTAGAACGAAATTATGACCAAACCGTTCATAATAACCGAACGGCGTTCGTTCATAAATCATGACCAAATGTTCATAGATTAAGAAAAAGCGTACTTAACAGACTATTGTAAACAAATGGTAATGATTTGGTCATGATTTGGTCTTTTTAGAACGGATTTTTTTCTGAGTGTACCCATTGAAAATGTTCAATTCTTGTAAAAGTCTACTTTTTAAACTTTTTTCCCTGGCTTATACAAAAAATTTTTTGATGCAAAAAGTTACTTCAAACAATTCTAATAGTGTCTGAACAAAAAATTTTCAAAAATCTCTTCCCATATATTTTTTTATGATTGTTTTAAAATTGCTAAAAACTACTATTTTGTATGAAAAGTGGGCACTTTTGGTACAAAATAGTCGTTTTTAGCAATTTTAAAACAATCATAAAAATATATGGGAAGAGATTTTTGAAAATTTTTTTTCAGACACTATTAGAATTGTTTGAAGTAACTTTTTGCATCAAAAAATTTTTTGTTTAAGCCAGGAGAAAAAGTTTAAAAGTAGACTTTTACAAGAATTGAAAATTTTCAATGGGTACTTAATGGGTTAAGAACAGTACTTTATCATTCAAACGGAAATTTAATGACCTTTCCATTGATTCCATACTTTGACCATACATTCCATAAAACATTGCGTATACCTCATAAAACGTGTCGTACGAATTAATAGTGGTCAGGGCTCGTACAAGGATCAGCAAAGCTCGTGTAAATGTGACAATTAAGTCACTACACAGCAATTTTACAATGCGAATGGAAGCATTTGTGCTACCAAATATAATATCGGATCAACCTGCCCAAGCGATCAACAATTCGAGTTGGAGCATACCGAGCAATCTACCACTTGCTGACCCGTACTTCAGCAAACCAGGCAAAATCGATCTGTTGATTGGAGCAGAGCATTATTACTCAATACTGCTCCCTCAGCAACACAGAATATTACATTCTGGACCCATTATGCAAAAGACCGAATTCGGTTGGATTGTTGCAGGAAAAGTTAAGGCAGCAAATGAATCATCAGTCATTTGTGCGGCAGCAACTAATGAGGAGACTAATGAACTATTAGAGCGATTTTGGACGCTGGACAACATGGAAACAGCAGAGAAACATCGAACACCTGTTGAGGCCCATTGCGAAAAGCATTTTTTGGAGAATTTGCAGTTAGCGGTGGACGGCCGACTCATTGTGAAGCTTCCATTTTCTGAACACTATTCAGCCCTGGGAGATTCCATGGAGATTGCGACAAAACGATTTTTATCGTTAGAGCGCAGAGCTTCTGCAGATACGTAGAAGCAATGTGCAGCGCTCATGTCGGAATATGAGGATCTAGGGTACATGAAAGAAGTTTCACCACAACAGATTCCCAAAAGTCATTACTTCATCCCTTATCATTGTGTGCAAAAACCAGATAGCAGCACCACGAAGCTACGAGTAGTTTTTGATGCATCCTGCAAGACGTCGACAGGAAAGTCACTTAACGACATATTGCAAGTAGGACCCACTGTGCAAAGTGGCCTTATGTCAATCTTGTTAAGATTCAGAACACACAAATATGTGTTCACTGCGGACATTGAAAAAATGTACCGCAAGATTTGGATCAATCCAGAGAACCAATTTCACCAGATGATTGTTTGGAGAAACAATCCTAAGGAGCAGCTAAGGTACTATAGGCAGTTACATACGGCACGGCCTCAGCTCCATTTTTAGCAACAAAGTGTCTGAATCACTTGGGCACAACACATATGGACAAATCACCAGTAGGAGCCACTGCATTAGTAGATGAATTCTACGTAGATGACTGCCTCACAGGAGCAGACTCAGTCCAAGAAGCGGTCCAAATTCGAGAAGAGTTAGTAAAGATCCTGCGTCCCTATGGATTCAACTTACGAAAATGGTGCGCGAACAACGAGCAACTGTTGCAAGGGATACATAAGGACAACATTGCAAGCGAAGTAAACTTCGAGGACACAGTGAACACTTACAGGATCAAGACATTGGGTCTCATTTGGATGCCCAAAGGAGACCAACTCTGTGGCCGCGCTCAGAGCAGCACAGCTACGAAAATAACTAAACGTGTCGTTTGCTCTGAGCTGGCACAAGTCTTCGACCCCCTAGGCTTGTTCGCTCCCGTTGTAGTGAAAGCCAAAATCTTCATGCAACGACTCTGGGAAGACAAATTCGACTGGGATAACGAATTACCCACATCCCTTCAGAACGACTGGAAGGACTATAGAGAGGACTTGAAGAGCCTAAATTCGATGCAAATTCCCCGACATTTATGCGACAGCTGCCTCCACATTCCATACATTTGTGGCCAACCGGATAGCTAAGATCCAAGCACTAACAAGCCAAAATCAATGGCGTCATGTGTCATCCGCTAACAACGCAGCGGATGTTCTTTCAAGAGGAATATCTGCACGTAGATTACCTGAGCATAATCTATGGCTATATGGACCACTGTTCCTGCATGGGTCTCCAGATAAATGGGCAACCATACCCAACATCATTCCGAGCAACCTGGAAAGGAAAACAAAACATATAAGCCTGGCAATATCCCCATCTACAATAGGTGAAGAATTGTACACTTGCAGACACAGTCATTCGTTCCACAAGTTACAACGCATTGTGGCTTATTATTATTATTATTATTGGAACGAGGATCTTGCACTGCGACCACTAGGATCTATTGTGCCCTCTTACTGTTTTGTGAGTTACAGCTCCTCAAACAGCCCGATCGATCGCAGGAACGCGACGATGTGGCATGGTCTGAGAGCCCTCATTTTCTCTGTAGACAGAAAGAGGCTCCCCAGAAGAGAGAGCCTCAGTCGGCTGATGGCGGGACACTCCTCAAGCAGGTGCTCTGGAGTCTCATCCCCCTCCAGACACAGTCTGCAAAGACTGTCTTCCCTAACCTGAGATTATGCAGATGCTTGCGCAGTCTGCAGTGCCCGGTCAAGAAACCCGTGACTATACGAAGAGATCTTTTGCTCAGCTTCAGACAGTCCTCAGTTCTCTTCTTGTTGTAACTGCCTAGCAGTCGCTTGCTCTGTCTTGCCCCATGTGAAACCCGCCAAGCGTCCTCGCATGCGTTGAGCAGATCGATGCGACTGCTCTGACTGACAAACCCTGGTCCTAGCCCACAGAAAGGTTCAGGGCCCTGGAAAGGAGCGCTAGCTCCTCTCCTGGCCAAACTATCGGCGACCTCATTACCGGGAACACCCGCATGTCCCGGTACCCAATATATGGTGACTTTGTTTTTACTGCCCAACCTATTGAGCGCTTCAATACATTGCCAAACCAGTTTTGAGACGATTTTATAAGCACTAAGTGCTTTTATCGCTGCCTGGCTGTCTGAGAAAATGGCAATGTCTCTATGAACGTATCCCCTCTCGAAGTTAAAGGTAGCACATCTTTCAATCGCGTGCACTTCCGCTTGGAAAATGCTGGCGAATTTGCCCAGGGGCTCATGATACTTGAGTCGGGGTCCGCAGACTCCAGCTCCAGCACCCTCATCCGTTAAAGATCCGTCTGTGTACCATCTAATAGCATGTGGTTTCACATTATAGGTGGTCGACAGACTGGTCCATTCTGCTTTGTTGCTAAGCTCCGTTTTAAAGAGCTTCTCAAAACTAAATAGGCCCTTCTGCGCATCTTGCGGAAAGGCCAACAGCGTGCCAGTTGCACTAGTGACAGAGGTGATTGCGTTCGCTCCTGTCAATCTTATAATAGATCTGTGCGCACTGTGTTTGATGTAGACATGCAAAGGCGGAAGTCCTAGCAGTACGTCCAGTGCTGAGGACGGGCAGGTACGCATTGCGCCCGAGATGCACGTGCAGGCAAGTCTCTGGAGTTTGCCCAGCTGCCGTTTGGTGACATCCAGGTCAGCACGTCCCGCCCATACCACTGCGCCGTAGCTGACTATGGGCCTCACCATTGCTGTGTACATCCACAGAAGGATTTTTGGGGACACACCCCAGTTTTTCCCTGCGAGAGACCTACAGCACATTAGGGCTATAGTAGCCTTGCGTACCGCATGCTCAATATGCTGTTTCCACAGTAGTCTCTTGTCCAAGATTACTCCCAGATACTTTATCTCCGTAGAGAGTGGAACTATCGTACCCCCAATGGATATGGGTCTTATGGACTTTAACTTGTAACGGTTGGTGAAGGCGACAATTGTGGTTTTTGCTGGATTAATATTCAGCCCCACGTCTTTGCACCAGTCCAAGCAAAGTTTAAGACCCAGAGTTATTCTATCACAAAGCGTGTTCTCGAAGTTGCCTTTACAGACAATGGTAATGTCATCAGCGTAGCCTTGGCATTCAAATCCATTAACTGTAAGTTTGACTAGTAGCTCGTCCACCACGAGACTCCAGAGGAGAGGTGATAGGACACCCCCCTGTGGGCAGCCTCTGGTGGTTTGGGCCCTGACCGTCAAATTGTTGACAGTGACTTCCGCTATTCTAGTGTCAAGGAGCTTGCCTAGCCAGAGAGTAAGTCCTGGCTCAACCCCCTTTTCCCTGAAGCGCCCTAACCACAACATCATGTGCTGTGTTATCAAAAGCACCCTCTATGTCCATGAAAGCACAGAGAGCAACGTCTTTGGCCTTCACTGAGCATTGAAGACTGTTTACTAGGTCAAGGAGAGCCGATTCTGTCGACTTTCCTTCTCTATAGGCATGTTGATGATCATGCAGGGGACTGGACACTAGGTACGAGATCCTGATGTGATTTTCAACTATCTTTTCAAGGGTTTTTAGCAAGAAGGATGTCAGGCTGATCGGCCTGAAAGATTTGGGGTGAAAGGGGTCCTTTTTCCCCACTTTCGGGATAAAGATCACCCTGGCCGTCCTCCATGCCCTAGGTATGTAGCCCATAGCTAGGCTACCCCGGAAAATACGAATGAGGAACACCATAAGCTGTTCCATCCCTTTCTGTAGATGGACGGGGAGGATACCGTCCGTACCTGGGGCCTTGTAGGAACTAAGCGTACCAATGGCCCATCTTATTCTTTGCTCTGTTACTATGGCTGCAGCCAGGCTCCAGTCCGGTCTCCTGATGGGAACCGTTTCGTAACAGCTGTCGGTGTTGGTGATGGTTTTACAAAGTGGAAAGTGAGTTTGTAGGAGAAGTTCTGCCTTTTCCACCTCATTTTCCGTGAAGGAACCATCTGGCCTCTTTAGGCAGAGTTCGGACAACACTTTGCCTTTCGAGATAGACTTAAAGACTCTCACAGCAGGTGTGGCCTGCTCTAGGTTGGAGCAAAATCTCCGGAAATGGGCACGTTTGCTGTACCGGATTTCTTTATTATACTCTGTTAGTTTCTTGGTGTATAAGTCCCATCTGTCACTATTCTTTTTGGCTGTATTAAACAACCTCCTGACCTCTGCTCGAAGCATACCGAGCTTTTATTCCACCAAGGGTTATCCCTGTTGGACTCTATGGAGTTGGTTGGACAACTTGCATGATAGGCATGCATAATCGTCTCGCCAACCTCAGACGAGAGTTGCTCTAGCTCTTCCTGTGAAGAGACCCTCCTACTATGGTT
Organism: Scaptomyza montana; assembly: GCA_018904305.1. Classification (NCBI taxonomy): domain Eukaryota; kingdom Metazoa; phylum Arthropoda; class Insecta; order Diptera; family Drosophilidae; genus Scaptomyza; species Scaptomyza montana. Next base: position 54,502 of record JAEIGR010000184.1, read on the forward strand.
AAGTCTACTCAGATTTAACCCCAGGTGTGATTGGTAGAGCGGCCAGTCAGTCCGCCGGGGATTCCTGATGACTTTACTAATCCTGAAATTACTACTAATGTCGAAGAGGATGATCCTATGATCCGACATTGACGGTTCTGTTGAGACCCTCCAGTTATTAACTAGCCCAGAGGCACCCCCATTGCCGAAAGTAATATCAAGTACTTCGGCTCTATTTTTTGGTGATAAAAGTGGGTTCAGCCCCCATATTGAACACCATGAGGTCATTAGCTACAAGATATTCAAGCAAGCACTCACCTCTACTGTTGTTGTCCGTGCTGCCCCACGCTACGCTATGCGCGTTTGCGTCGCATCCCAGCAGCAATGGGAGTCTATTGCTGCTGCAGTGTGCCACCAGATCCTGAACCTCTGATGGGGGGCTTCCGCTTTATCTCCCGGGAAGTAGGCTGACGCCACCACCATACTCCCGAACGCGCCAGTGATTAGCACTGCTACAAGGTCCCTGCTGAGAAATTTGGAGAGACAAAGAAAGTTAGTGTTCTTTCGGACCAAGATGCATGCTCTTGGCGATGTCTCCCTAATATCTACAACTAGTTGTGAACTTACTTGATCAAGGCCGCAGATCCTACCTCTGACGACCCATGGCTCCTGGATGAGCACCAGCCCCAGGTCAGACCTGGAGATCAACCTGCTGATGACAGCCGAAGCTGCCCTCGCGTGATGCAGGTTGATCTGTGCCACGCTGGTGGCCAGCATCCTTAGAGCTCAGGTTCCCCTTCCGAGAGCGTCAGATATGACTCTGACAGCGTCCCGGTGGGTGTCTGCTCATCATCGGACGGCTTCTCATCGCTCCCCGAGCCTACTTCGCTGCGCACGTGTAACCGTGACAAGTCCGAGTCCAACTCGGCTTCCCAGGCTGCAATTGCTTCTGCATTGTGGCTTACATGTTACGCTTCTGCTACAACAAACAGAGATCAGCAACTGTCACTCTAAGCGTCGAGGAATTGAATCACGCTCGCAACGTAATTTTGCGGACAATACAACAAGTGGAATTTGCTGCTGAGCTAAAATCGCTGCAGCGTCACAATATGGTGGAAAAAAGGAGTTCCATTTCATCGCTGTCCCCCCTAAAAGGATCCGACGGACTTATACGAGTTGGTGGCAGATTGGATCAAGCCCCACTACCTTACAATGCAAGGCACCAGATTCTGCTGCCCTACAATGATCCAATAGTAAAAATGCTGTTGAAAGATTTGCATGAGGACAATATGCATTGCGGTGCCCAAGCCTTACGAGCAACCGCTAGACAACAATATTGGATCCTCAACGACAAAACAATGTCAAGGAATATCATTCACAATTGCGTGACATGCAACAAGGCAAGGCCCAAGTTAATGAACCAAATTATGGGTAATTTGCCAGCCGATCGAGTAACACCAACACGCCCATTTCTTACAACAGGCGTAGATTATTGCGGACCAATATGGATTCATCATAAACTTCGAGGAAAGCGACCAGACAAAGCATACATAGCTGTTTTCTGTTGCTTCGCCACCAAGGCGGTACACCTTGAGCTGGTTAGTGATCTAACAACAGACGCCTTTTTGGGAGCCTTACGACGCTTCTTAAGCCGTCGAGGCAAGTGTCAAACAATTCATTGTGACAATGCAACTAACTTCGTGGGAGCAAACAACCAGCTGAAGGAACTGGAAGGATCAATATTTGGCGAAAGGAGCCAAGCCGAGATCATCAATCAGTGCAACAAAAAACAAGTTGCCTTCAAATTTATTCCACCACGCGCGCCATCGTTTGGGGGGTTATGGGAGGCTGCGGTCAAGTCTGCAAAAAGACTTTTGGTCACCACAACCAATACTGTTAAACGCATTGTTAAAACATACCCAGGACAAGACAATTATGTCAGGGTGGTTGACGTTAAAACTGCCTCTGGCACCTACAAGCGCCCTATAAACAGACTTGCGCCACTATTTCCAGAAGACATGGCCAAAAAACGAACTATTAACGAAACGGAGGACACAGAAAAACATGATGCGCCACCCGTACAGCGAAAACGCCTTATGTCGCCAACAATCACATCATCCATTCTAATTCTTCTTCTCATGTTGCCCTTGGTGCTGGCACAGTCGGTGTCCGTGGAAAGGTTCGACACAAAGCCTGGAATATTTTATGAAAAAATTGGAACAACAAAGAGAGCAATTTCCGACTGGACCATAATTATATATTATGAATTGGAACCTTACTGGCGCGATATGAAAACATTCGATTTGGGAATAAAGGAGTTCAAATACATATGTCCAGAACTAAATAATGAACACACATGTGATTCCATATCACAGCATTTTCGGCACCTATTCGACGAATTACAAATGGCAAACGCACTCTTGCAACACACACGAAAACGCCGATCACCATTTGATGCATTTGGCAACATTGCAAACAGTCTATTTGGAGTTTTAGACTCGGACTACGCCAATAAAATGACCAAAGTCATAGAAGAAGTTAAAACCAATGAAGCATTTCTACTGCACTTACTGAAAAATCAAACATCAGTACTTGATTCAACTATCAACGTTGTCAAAAAGACCAGATCTACATCGGACAAACGGCTAAAACTACTTGAACAACAAGTGGCTATCCTTAGCCAAAGCAGAGGAAGGTACACAGGCGCACATCTAACCGAGAATTACCTGGCACTGACAACTCAACTAACACTTCTGGCAGCCACTCTTCAGCGCATGCAATCAGAAATAGTGGACGTTCTGACAGGAATTCGCCACCATACAATCAGCCCAACATTGATTTCCCTAATCAACTAAAGGATCAATTGGATCAAATACGGGATCATTTGCCACCAGATCAAATGCTGCCTGTGACATACAGACTAATGCGAGCAGAAGGAACAGCTACCGACACTCAGGTAATATTCAGAGTAATATTACCGCTAGTGTCAACATCAAAATTAGAGCTGTTTAATATCGTGCCAATTCCGGTGTGGGACTCAACAAGTTGGAGATTGTTTGAGCTTAAAACACCTATAATAGCAGTTAACAACCACAGGGATCAATTCATGGGATTAACTCAAGATGATCTACGACGCTGCCTCACACTACCAAATGAAGAATACATATGTTTTGACCATCAAGCTGTGTTTAATGTAAACAATCGTTGTGAGTTTCAGCTCTTTAACAACAAGACACCAACAGTGTGTCAAACAACTCACAGAACCACCAAGATGGTTTGGGAAAAGACACACCAACCTAACAGGTGGATCTTTGCAACACATTCTGCAATGGAACTACAAGCCGTATGCAACGGAACACCATCCACAATACAGCTAGCAGACACCGGAATACTCTCATTATCATTCAATCAAGCCAAACATCACCCATGTACCTGCGACAAATATCAACATCTCAGACTACAAGGTTCAAGAAGACAAGGATCTGGACGACTTACAGCAGCAATTGGCAGCACTGAACAATCTAGAGTTGCCTAACCAATCAAGTTCAGTCCTACACAATCATATAGCATCGTATGCTGCCTTAGCTATATCCATCATATTGCTATGTGCCTATGCAATGCGAAAGAAACGACTATGGACTGTGCAATCAACGGTTCCCAGGAATGAAGTCATCAATACACCTGATCCAGCCGCATCACCAAGACGATTCACAATAGAACAAGATGATGGTTGAACACCTGTTCAACGGCCGGGAGAATGTTTAGGCGTATATACATTTAAGTTACAGCACACACAATATATTACAGACAATTATAATTTAACTAGGTCAATTAAATACTACACCCTACATATTATTGTCTTAAGTACAAAAACTGCTGATCACAGCGAAAACGACACACATAACGAATTACCAAAACAGCGGTCAGTCAACGTGGAAATTGCCAATATGCAATTCTGCATTGGCAAGCAATTGCTGCGTTACAATAACCCAATTTATATTGATATTACACTTATGCCAACTAAGCTACTTTTTCCTATAAATATTGTTACTTTCATGAATAAAAGATCAGTTCTTTACTTTGTACCAACAAACCAAGTATTTTACTCATCATCAAGGAATTCCCCTCCGTAGTCCACCTAGTTACAAGTGCTAGTTGCGACGCCTTTTTAGCAGTCAGTTTATGTACCGAATGCTTACAAAACAAATATATACACAAACAACTCCTTCTGATTAATTTTCCCTCCCTGTTAAACCGTAGAACTATGCATGGAGTATTATTTATTACTAACCTACTTAATGGTGAAATCGACTCATCAGTTCTTTTAAGTCGAATTAAATTAACGGTTCCGATTAGAGCTACTCGTAACTTTTTACCCCTTAGCCTTGTTCGTTGCTCGAGCAACTATTTAGTACATGAACCATTCCGTGTTTTATGTTCTGATTATAACAAGCTTTATTCTCTGATATCCGTGGAGTCCTCAATTCCAGTACTAAAAAGATCGATCCTTTTTGCTTTATCTAATCGTAACCACTAATTACTAATCTAACGCTGGTCTGATTGGGTTTTTCTGGGTTTTTCCCAATCCACGCAACAAATGTTGGACCACTAATTTTATTGTTGAATTTCCCAGAGGTTTAACGTTAACTTTATAAATTTTTTACCTAAAATTACTTTCAGATTTATATATAATATTATTTTACATAATTTTTTTATTTCAATTTTTTATTATATATTAATTTTAATTAATTTGGATTTTATGTCAGCTGATCATAGTTGACAATAAACAACTAAATAAATAAATATGTTCATATGGTTTGCCTGCTTCCTTTTCAATTTTGTGATCAAGCTGTAAATATATTTTAATATAAATGTGCGTTTTCAAATATTTGCAGTTTTTGTGGACTTGGGCTTTGTAGTGCTTTTATTTATGTATTTATTGATTATTCCTAGTGCTACAAGTAAAACTACTTATAAATTAGTGCACTAGTCACATTGTACATTTGCTATTTAAACATACAAAATATTATTATTATATTAATTATTTTAAACAAAATGACTTTAATACTATTTATATTATGAAAATTAAAATATAAATTCAAAAACAATACATATAAATTCAAAAACAAAATGAATTCATTACCCTATTACCTTTATTATTGTTGTCATTAATACCATCATAAATCACTTCGCTGTAAGTATGTCTTAAACTTAGATTTACAAATTTATGTGCTTCTAACGGTCTTAATCTCTAGTGGCAACTGTTTTCAAAATCGAGCAATCCATACAAAAAGTACCTGTCGGAGGATGCAAGCTTAGTTCTAGGACGAACAATATTACAGGTCCTTAATGATACTGCAAAGCGTAGTTTCTCATATTATTAATCAGGCGCTTTTGTGGCATGAAGCAGATTTAAAGTTTAATACTTGTTTAGAAATTAATCCACCTTTGTCAACATAAAACATTTAGTTCTAATTATGCGTACATTGCTGTTTACAGCTGCATATTTCGTTACCTACTCTTCCTAATCTTTCTATGGATTTACAGTTCTTGTATATGCTCGCGATGCGTACGTGACTTTTGGCTATTCTTTATTCTCTTTCGCCAACCACGCTGATTGTTCTTATCTTTCTGCATCAGCAGTCGTCATGTAACTCTTGCACCGAAAAGTTGGCAAAACCAAATATATACCATTAGAAACCGAGATCATCCATTTATTTTTTATATGTTTAATTCCAAAACATAATTGGTCCTTCGAGCCAGATCGCTTCGGACTTCTTAAAATATTTATTATATATTTGTGCCAGTCCTCGGTTCATACGCTGCAGTGCTACACCAACGTGGTTAGGCTGTACCCGAAAGCTATTATAGCAAACATATACATTAGTACATAGACATATGGAAATGCATCGAATTATTCAACAACGTGGTGGCTGTAAAGCACAATTAACCCGTGCTCAAGCCACAGCAGAGGAGTTTGTGAAAACGTGCGACTCATTGGATACACTAAAGGAGAAAATAGGCAGATTAAGTGCTCAGGGTGAAGCCCTGAGCCTAGTTAAGCATATTGCGGTTACCGACAACAACTACCATGATGCTTGGGAGCGATTGGAACAGCGTTACAACAAAAAAGCGCTTATCGTTCGTTCATTCATAACCAACTTCTTGTCGCTGCCAACACTGAGTGCAGTAAGCGTTACGGACTTGCGCAAATTGACTGACAGTGCCGACGAAAGCATCCGTGGCTTAAACGCATTGCAATGCAATGGTCGTGATCCGTGGCTTATTCACATTTTGTTATCCAAATTGGATTATGAGACACGTCAAGCATGGGCTGGACATCCTACCGCTAACGAAAGCAATACTAAAATCGAAGACTTGTTTACCTTTCTGTTCGCTCGCTGTGATGCACTCGAATCTTGTCAGGCACCGCGTCTATCGCACAATAAACGACGTGCAGCATCGTATCACAGCAACATACAGAAATCAATGTAAACAAACTGTTCTCTCTGTCAACGACCACATCATATGTCCACGTGCGCCCAGTTCAAGGCCATGGATATAGACGCTCGTCGCTCTTTTGCGAACGACAATAAGTTAGGCTTTAACTGCCTTAGCCGCTCACATCAGGTCAAGGATTGCAGCTCGAAACACAATTGTCGCATCTGCAACTCCAGGCACCACACTTTGGTTCATAGGGAGAAGCCATCTCCACCTATTCGACTGACTCCCAACACGGATGCCAGCAGTCTTTCCTTAAGCGATAGGAATGCAGACTCGGATCCTGCGGCAATCATTCATCACACATTGGATACATCGTCAGTTGCGCAGACTCAGGCTCTGCTACCAACTATTCTGGCTACTGTTATCGACGCATGGGGCAATAAGACTGCATGTCGGATGCTGCTCGATACAGGTTCAACTATAACTATGGCTACTGAAGCGTTCATTCAGCGCATCGGTGCGCAACGCACACACGCACGCATATCAGTTTTGGGTCTCGCTGCTAACAACGCTGGTGTTACTCGAGGACGAATTAACCTGCAACTCTTTTCGCGTACTATAAATGCTTCTATGGACGTTACAGCGTTTATTATGAGTACACTAACTTCATCGATTCCCGCACAGTCCATCAACACTTGCACGTCGACTTGGAATAAGATTTGTCAGTTACCTCTGGCAGATCCGACATTTGATCAGCCAGGCCATATAGATGTCATTATTGGCTCTGATCAAATATGGAATCTGTATACTGGACAACGCAAACAATTCGGTAGGAATTTTCCTATTGCACTTTATACTAAATTTGGTTGGGTCATTACAGGTACATACAACGGCTGTAATGATAAACACACGTATGCGCAGGCACACTTTGCACATGACGATTTAGATGCACTAGTTCGCAAATTCATGGAGCTTGATTCCGTACAGCCGAGCAAGGCTACAATAGATGCTACTGACGTGGCTGAGCAACACTTTGCTGCCACACACACACGTAACAAGGATGGCGTGTACATCGTAAAATACCCATTCAAAACGGACGCTGTTCCACTTGGAGAAACATTGACGCATGCTCGCAATCGTTTTGCAGCAATGGAAAGGAAATTTAGAAGTTCTCATGCTCTTAAGCAACAATACACGGAATTCATGGATGACTATCTGAATCGCGGACATATGGAGTTGCTTAAACGTGAACACATAGACGACAGCTCATCAGAACATATATATTTGGCACATCACGCAGTTTTGAAGCACGACAGTACGACCACTAAATGCCGAGTAGTCTTCGACGGTTCAGTTAAGGACAGCCTTGGCCACTCGCTTAACGATCGCTTACACGTTGGTCCACCTATTCAACGAGATCTATTCGGAGTCTGCATTCGTTTTCGTCAATATCACTATGTTTTCTGCGCCGATATTGAGAAGATGCTTCGAGGCATTCTAGTAGCAGAAGAGCACACAAACTTTCAACGTATTGTAATTGTATTGTGGCGTAAGGAGGAAACTGCGCCACTTGAGCATTATCGATTGCTAACAGTAACGTATGGCTTGGCATCTTAACCATTTTTGGCCATACGAGTATTGGAGCACTTGGCTTCCTGATTATCAAAGCACCTTTCCGTCAGCTGCTCGTGCTCTTTCTCGAGATGCATATGTCGATGACATTCCTACTGGTTGTGATACTGTAGATGAGCTTCTCGCCCTTAAAGATGAACTTATTCTGTTGCTGGAAAAAGGAAAGTATCGCCTTCGGAAATGGACATCAAATTGTTGGCCGCTATTAAACGCTCTCCCCAGCGAGATCTGCGATTATAAACCGGAGTTTCTTATTGAGGGTGATTCTATCCGTTGCGTGAAGATTCTTGGTTTACAATGGAACCCTGGTACAAACACTATCTCCATCAAACGAGATGCACATGAAATTACTCGTGTACCGACTAAAAGATTATTGTTATCCGAACTATCTAAGATCTTCGATCCAATTGGCCTAATTGCGCCTCTGACGACTTATTTGAAGATTCTCTTTAAGGATAGTTGGCTCAGTGAATCAAAATGTGATGAACGGCTGCCACGTCAATTGTGTGCACGTTGGCAACAGTTCATCGATGAATCACACGAACTTGAAAACTTAAACGTACCAAGATACATTGGATACCCTTTTCAACCTATCGAACTACATGGATTCGCCGACGCGTCCGCGCAAGCCTATGCCGCCGTTGTGTATAGTCGCGTGCAGATTGAAGACAAACATATTGTCACATTGCTTGCCGCACGAACCCGAGTCGCTCTCATAAAGCCGCTCTCAATTCCTCGACTAGAATTGAATGCGGCTCATCTTCTCACAAAATTGCTCAATATCATTAAACAAGCATTAACTATTCCTATTTCCAGTGTCCCTTGCTGGACAGATTCGGAGATCGTGTTGCATTGGTTATCAGCACCCCCTCGTAATTGGAATACGTTCGTCTGCAATCGAACAGCTGAAATTTTGGAAGTTTGTCCCCGTAGCAGTTGGCAGCACGTATCCACACATGAAAATCCCGCAGACTGCGCTTCACGAGGAATGCTTTTAACAAAACTTAAGGAACATCAACTCTGGTGGACTGGACAGTCATGGTTATCTCAGGCTCGTGAAACTTGGCCTCCCTCCCAAAGCCAAGTTTGCACAGACGGCTGAGTCACTTGCTAACACGGAATCTAAACTGAAGCCAGCCATTGGTCTCCACGTTTCTGATGATAGAAACGCTTTAACAAGTTTAATTCACAATTCATCCTCGTGGACTCGACTCTTGAGAGTCACAAGCTACTGCTATCGATTCGCACTACGTTTAAGGAAAGGGACTCACTTCACACGTTTTTTGACTTCTACGGAGCTTCAACATTCTCAAGTTCAGTTGTTGAAGCACGTACAAATGAAACATTTTAGGAAGATTATGACCAAATATACAATGGTCAAACTCTTTCAGCTAAGTCTAAATTAATTCGTTACACTCCTTTTTTAGACGCTGACGGCTTGATGCGCGTTGGAGGCCGTATTCAACAGTCAGCTGTGACATACAATGCAAAACACCCGTTACTCATACCAAAGGAATCGCCTGTCGCCGTTATGCTAATTCGACATCAACACACCAAGATGATGCATGCTGGTGCGGTTTACACCTTTCACAGTCTGAGACAGCAGTACTGGATTTTTGGGGCTCGCAACATCGTGCGGAAGGTCGTGTTCGGATGCAAGACGTGTTTTTTGCAACGCCGGCAACACAGTTCACAGCTTATGGCGGAGTTGCCTGTAGCTAGAGTGCAGCCCACCAGATGCTTTTACACACTGGAATGGACTACGCTGGACCCGTGTCAATCAAGATCTCCTCAGGCCGAACACCGAAGTTTGGAAAAGCATGGTTTGCTGTGTTCGTGTGCATGTCCACCAAGGCAGTGCACATCGAACTGGTTAGCGACCTCTCTACATCGGCATTTATCGCAGCATTCAAGCGCTTCTGGTCCAGACGAGGACCAATCTCAGACTTGTACTCGGATAACGGTACAAACTTTCAAGGAGCCAAACGGGAGCTTAGTGAAATGCAACAGTTGGCCATATCTCAAAGCAAAAACGAAGAGGCAGCTAACTTTATGTCTGGATATGGCATATCCTGGCATTTTATTCCCCTCTGCACCGCATTCTGTCATCTAATCCACTCACATTTGACTTAATTTTTAAGATTGCCTCAAATTCATCTCATTGACTTACACTAACAAAGTTAAAACAGCTAGTACAATTATCTATGTTTATGTACGGGTTACATGTTGCTGGACGAACATTGACATTTACAAAACTACCCTTAAGAATATTTACATCCAAGTCGTCATTTATCACAGGTTTAGCTTTTCCAATTCCAACGTTCCTCACCTCCTTCCATAATTTTTGCGTGGAATTTATATTGTCAATTTTTAAACCATTATGTCTACGCTTAGCACTACTTATCAATTCATTTACGTTACGCCTGGCAGTCTTAAAAAATTGAAACAATTGGTCAGTCTTATAACGTTTCCACCTCTCGTAAAGCTTGTCCCGGTGTTTTATTGCACTGTTTATATCACTGCTAAACCATGGATTTTGCTTTGGCTTAATAACTATGTTGGTGTTTCTGCAATTACAATTTTTAGACCAAGTGCATTAAGTTCTCCTTATAAGTCTTGGTTCTGAAGCATATTGCTGTTTAGATCGCCAAGTATTATAATGTCAGTAAAGGTCAGTGATAAGTTTGCTATTGCGTGAATCAAGTCAGAGTAACTAATGTGATTATGTGCCCTAAACACACACCCTAGAAGCATCTTAATATTTTTATTAAGACTAATTAATTCTAAAAATAAATATTCAATTGGGCTGTCAAGGGGATGACTTAGAACAACTTTACACTTAATTCTCTTAGCTACATACACTGCTACACCACCCGCATGACTTACACGGTCAGAACGGAAAACATTCAAGCCATCACAAATAATAGACAAGTCACTTAATTCTGGGACAAACCACGTTTCAGAGAAACAGACAACATCAACATTAGAATTCACAAAAATAAAACGAAACTCATCCATCTTCTTAACAAGACTCTGAGCATTTATATGGCAAATATTTAAAGCGCTGTTTTGCGTACAAAGAACTCTAACCATGGCTTGGCTGCTCGACTTGGATGTTATTAAAGATGCGGACATCTAAAAAGCTTGATTTAAGAACCTAACAGAAGCACATAAAACAAGTGCCGCATAGTTAATTTTGGCTATGCCAAGACTATGATACCCTTCACACACGGATTAATTTTTTTAAACTCTTTACCGAAACTTTCCAATTCTTTTTATCTATGGGATAGTAAATTAAAGTGTCAAGATTGGGGTTCCACGATAACTGGGGGCTGGCAAATCAAAAATTCCATAACTCAAAAACGATAAATCCGCATATTTCGCACATCCTTGCATCAAACAAATTTGGAGCCACGCTCTCCATTCCGCAAAAAAATGTTTCACGTTGCCTTCGTGTTTCGCTGCTTCGCAAACAAGCGCAACGCTTTCATTGTGTGAGTTTGGACACCACTGGTTTACAATGTCAGCGTGAACAATGCAATCAGCTGATTCGATTTCAGCTAACACATTTGCAATGGCGCAAAATTTAACGATTTTTTTTTCATTTAACAATGATTTTATTGTTATATATTCCTTAATATGTACCAAATAAATATAAATAAGTGAATTCTATTATCATTTACCTCAGTTTTGAGCAAAATAGAGGCAAAAACCTTACTAATTTCGATAATACGCCATCTATTGACAGCTTTTAAAACTACATTTTGAATAGCTTTTTTCCACTCCAAGCTGAGATGCAAGCGAAAGCGGTTACAGATTGAGAGTGAGTGAGACGAACTTATGTGAAAAATATGTGTGGCAGACGGAAGCAAAACATTTTCCAATCTCACGCTGACATTGTAAACCTTGCTTTAAGATAGCAATTGACATTTCACATAGATCTGCGTCAAAAATTTGGATGCCATGCCCACCGATACCGCCCCCAGCCCCTCTTTCTCCTTTTTACAAACTTCGAGCTAGAGTCACCAAATTTGGTATGAAGATAGCAATTGACATTTCACAAAGATCTGCATCTAAAATTTGGATGCGACACCCACCCATACCGCCCCATGCCTCCCCTTTCCCCACATTTTACAAACTTCGAGCTAGAGTCACCAAATTTGGTATGAAGATAGCAATTGACATTCCACAGAGATCTGCAGCAAAAATTTGGATGCCACACCCACCCAATCCGCCCCCAGCCCCCTCCCACAGCTTTTACATACTTTGAGCTAGAGTCACCAAATTTTCAACGAAGACAGCTGGTGGCATCCCCATGTGCATCGGAGAATCTTTTAAGGCAGCGTACCCTTTTGCAATCAGGCCTCTTTTTACCGGTTTAAGTACTGGTAACGAGTACACCGCAGTCGGTTGCGTCCGACTGCAACGTTTCCACTTGTTTTTACTTAATTTTGAATAAATTAAATTTGAATTTATTATTTTTTAACAATTGTTGTGGTTTGGCTGTTACTGTCAGCTAGACGGTAGACAGTCAGCCAAATCAATGCTCCACCCTCTTATTTATGTTTCTGTGCAGTTGTTGGTAATTTTCGCTCCTATTTTGACTCTTGAGCGTCATTTACTTGTTCGTGTGCGACAACAACAACAATTTGAAAATTTTTTGCGTTATACCACTTTTGAAGCAAATGAGCTATATGTAGGTACTTGAATGTGCACGACAGCAACAACAATTGATAGTACGATATGGTCAATTTGTATGGTGGCTATGTCGTAGAATGTCCGATCGGGATGAAATCTCATAGTGAACAAACCCGACATGATCTAAGCAATCTGTGAAAGTTTCATCAATATCGGTTCAGCAGTTTGGCCGGGAATCGTGTTGAAACAGACGGACAGACGGGACAAACGGACACGCGGAAATCAATTCCTGAGCTCGTCCTGATCATTTTGATATATAGTTTATGGGGTCTCCCATCATTCCTTTTAAGGCGTTACAGATTCATGACAAACTCAATATACCCTGTTTCACATGTGTGAAGGGTATAAAATTGTTAAATACCTAACGCTAAAAATGAAATAAAAATAGTATTAACAACGACAACAAAAATCAGCTGCACATCAGACGCAATCAAATGTGAGAGATGAGAGCACTGTTTTAAAAGATACGAAAGTGTAAAACGAAAAAAATTACTTAAAATACGATTTTTGATGTTTTGTTTCGGCTAGCTTCTTTATGATTGAGTGTGTGTCCCTGTATATCTACACGGCATATTTTAATGTATGCGTAGCATTAACCATGGCATTCATTGACCTTTCTCTACTACGGCATTCGCCGAAAACCTGGGAATATAAGAAAATAAATTAATGTGTGCTAGAGTCGTAACCACTTAGTCTAGGTTTTGGTAACAGGCCGATCAGCAGCAAAATGACATGAACGTATGTACACACCTTACATACATAAAAATATGGGAATGTATGTGAAACATTTGCCTTTATATGATTTTTTTATTTTTTGTTCAGAAGTTGCGGGGAAGTGAGTTTTGATGCAGATCTTTGATGGTCTTTCTTTCTTCCTACCAAATTTGGTGACTCAAGCTCAAAAAACTGTAATAGATACACGCATTCCCGTTTTTAACGAGGCGTTTGGGTGGCTGAGGGTGGCTAGGTTGGTATGGGTAGGCGTGGCATCGAAAGTTTTGATGCAGTTTTTGAAATTTGTAATCACCTTTTTTGACACAAAATTTGGTGGCCATTGCTTAAGAACTGTGTAAGATAGAGGCGTTTCTAATTTCAAACCACGGGGAGCTGGGGGCGGAAAGGGTGTTCGTGGATCCAAAACTTTGATGCACTTTTGTTGGAGATGCTAGTAGGTATAGTCTTGCCAAATTTGGTAACTCTAACTGTAAGGGTGTGGGAAATATAGGGGATTATTCGATATTGAGTTATCGAATTTATCGATTTGCCAGACCCCAGCTATCGTTGAACCACAATCTTTCCCGGCCATAGAAAATATATTTGAAAGGTTTCAAGTCTCTAGCTTGAAGGGTGTGGAGAAAAATTTCGTTCATGCATGCGGACAGACACCATGACGGACATTGCACTAACCCAATATATTCTTTACCATCGGTATCATATATATACACCGGAGATATTAAAGATTGAAGGTTGGTTATTATGCAGTTCCGCAAAAATGCAGACACTGTGTGTTCGCGTGCTTCCACACGCATGCATACAAACAATGACTGTACGGATCAACAAGAATGGAACTTAATAGAGTCGTCATGAGGCCAAATTCTGACTGCCAGTTGGAATATGAAATCGTGGCGACACCTCTCTCGGAGCGCTGTTTCTCTGCCAGCGCATTTCGTGCCCGAGTTCCAAGTCACTCGGCTTGACGACTGTGCTACGCTTTTTTTTCTCCTAGCACAGCCAGCCAGCCGTTCTGTGTGTATGCGCCAGTAGCCAGCGATTTTGCAGCGCGCAGTCGCTTCTTCGCTTGCTGTTCGCCCTTCTTTTCCTTGTATAAACATATGAGCGTGTATACGTCACACGATCATATGTTATGTTTATTTCTTATCACTTTTTGCGACGTTGCTATAGTGAAGCTATGCACTATACCCACATACATATATGTTTGCAGTTTTACTGGAATATATGTAGGCTTTCTACTAATTTTGCTATTTTGTTTGGGCTGGCTAGTGTTAGTGTGTTAGTGATAGTGATGCGCGGCTAGCCAGCGATTTTCTAGCGCGCAGTGGCTTCTTCGATTGCTGTGCCCCCATTTTTTACACGCTTATATTAGCTTCACTTGTATGTTTGTATGTTTGTATGTATGTAATTAACACGCTTATATTAGCTTCACTTGTATGTTTGTATGTTTGTATGCATGTAACTCTCCTTTGGACTAAAAAAGCAAGTGGCTTATTACTGTCAGTATATCCCACAACCTCAAGTTCGTTCGTTGACCAAGTGGTCTAAAGGCGCGGGTCTTCGCTCCCGGAACTCGCCGATCGTGGGTTCTAATCCCGTCCACGGCCGAAAAAAATTGTTTGTTTTTTTTTTTAAATCTGCACCATGTTCATGTTCTCTAGAACTCCAATTTTTTTTTTTTTTGTATGTATGTATGTAACTCTCCTTTGGACTAAAAGCAAGTGGCTTATTACTGTCAGTATATCCCACAACCTCAAGTTCGTTCGTTGACCAAGTGGTCTAAGGCGCGGGTCTTCGCTCCCGGACTCGCCGACAGTGGGTTCTAATCCCGTCCACGGCCGAAAAAAAAATTGTTTTTTTTTTTTTAAATCTGCACCATGTTCATGTTCTCTAGAACTTCCAATTTTTTTTTTTAATAATTAATAGAACTAAAATTAAAAAAAACTAAAAAACACGCTTTTATAATACATCGAACTAAACAGTGAAAAATAAATATATATATATATGGGGCGCTTTGTCCATATTTCTCGTACATCGAGCGCCCAACGCTTTTTTTTTTACAATAATGCTAGTATTTATCATTTATTATTGTTTTAAACTTATTTGAAAAATTTTTTTTAACTTTTTAGTTTGATATGCTCTAAAAGCGTGTTTTTAGTTTTTATACTCGATACCGAAGGTAAAGAGTATATTGACTTTGTGCAATGTCCGTCATGGTGTCCGTCCGTCTGTCCGTCTGTCCGTCCGTATGTTCGCAACTTTTTCCACACCCTTCAAGCTAGAGACTTGAAACTTTCCAATTCTCTTTATCTATGGGATAGTAAATTAAAGTGTCAAGATGGGGCTCTACGATAACTGGGGCTGGCAAATCGATAAATTCGATAACTCAAAACCGATGAATCCACATATTTCGCACATCCTTACAGCTAGAAGTACCAAATTTGGTAAGAAGATAGCTACTAGCAACCCCCAAAAAACTACAACAAAAAATTTTGGAGCCACGCCCGCCCATTCCGCCCCCAGCCCCCACATTTTAAAGTCAAAAAGCCTATATCTCCCACAGTTTTTGAGCTATAGCCACCAAATTTAATGCCAAGATAGCTACTAGCAACCCCTAAAAACTGCATCAAAAGTTTGGATGCCACGCTCACCACGATACTGCCCTATCCGCCCCCATCCACCCCAACGCTTCGTCAAAACGGGAATGCGTGTATCTTCCAGAGTTGAGGAGCTAGATCTTCCAAATTTGGTGGGAAGATAGCTGGCAACGACCCCCAAAATCTGCATCAAAGTTTTGGAGCCACGCCCTCCATTTCGCCCCCTTTCCCCACTTTTTAAAATTTTCGAGCTAGAGTCACCAAATTTGGTATGAAGATAGCATTTGACATTTCAGAAAGATCTGCATCAAAATTTGGATTCCACGCCCACCCATACCCGCCCCAGCCCCCTTTTCCCCACTTATTACAAATTTCGAGCTAGAGTCACCAAATTTGGTATGAAGATAGCAATTGACATTTTACAAAGATATGCATTAAAAAATTTGATGCCACGCCTACCCTTACCGCCCTCAGCCCCCTATCCCCATCTTTTTTAAACTTCGAGCTAGAGTCACCAAATTTGGTATATAGATAGCAATTGACATTCCACAAAGATCTGCATAAAAAAATTTGGATGTCACGCCCACCCATACCGCCCCCAGCCCCCTTTCCCCATTTATTACAAATTTCGAGCTAGAGTCACCAAATTTGGTATGAAGATAGCAATTGACATTCCACAAAAGATCATCACAAATTTGGAAGTCACGCCCACCCTTACCGGCCCCAGCCCCCTTTCCACGGCCGAAAATACAATTTTTGTTGTTTTTTTTTTTAAATCTCCGAAGTTAACAATTGTTCACAAAGAACTTCCAATTTTTGTTTACATAATTACCCAAACCGCCCCTAAAAAACTTTCCCCACGCTTTTATAATACTTCGAACTAAAGAGTCACCAAAATAAATATAAATATAGATGGGGCGCTTTGTCCCCATTTCTCATCGAGACATTAAGGGCAAACCCTGTCGTATCAATAATGCTTGCATTTAGTCCTTTTTTACCGGTTTTAAACTTATTTGAAAAATTATTTTTAACTCTTTTTAGTTTGATATGCTCTAAAAGCGTGTTTTTTTTTTTTTAAACTATATTTATTATTAACTTTTTAGTTTGATATGCTCTAAAAGCGTGTTTTTTAGTTTTTTTAAACTATATTTATTTCCTTGTATTCCTTTATGTGCGCTTATTTTATTGCTTATCTATCCTATGGCTTCGACCTTGCAGCAAAGCAAATGAGCGAATTAATGACAACTTACATATATATATATATATGTATATATATATATATGTAAATGCAGTTTTGGTGGGCTATAGACATTATAATGATTTTTGATTTTTGTTTCGGCAAGCTACCATAAGCATGTGTGTGTGTCCCTGTCTCTATGCATGTCCATATTTTAATGTATGCGTACCATTTGCCAGGCAATTCATTGACCTTTCTCAACAAATATGAATTTCGACAAACGCTAAACAGCCAATATTTGACTAAATTTGAATTATTTGCCTACAAAAGCCTAAGAAAAACCAGAAAAACAATACTTCCAAGGCAGTTTTGGTGCTCATCCAACATTTGCTGACCAGGCACACAGCACAAAAAACAAGCGTCTAGCAAAATAGGCAATTGTCAGTTTTGCATTGCTAAAGCAGAAGCAACACAAGAAAACGCTCTGCATAGCCAAATTAACATAATAATAAACAACTTTATTACGTATACTTTACTTTTTTATTATATTTATTACTTATTATGGAGTTTTATAATAAATATTATGCACGCTTAAAACTAACTAATACAAGCGACATGAGAAGGTGGGCTCCAATTAAATATATGGTTCCGGGCTTTAATGAAAACTTATCGAGCAAATTACGTCAAATATTTTCAAGCATGTAGCGAAAGATGATGACATAATAATAAAATGTAACACACACACACACACACACATGTAATTTGGTGCTTGGCGAAGCAAAAAAGTAAACATACATAAAAAATAACAATTTTGGGCTTATTTTAATCTCCAAAGTGGGCTCACCTTTCAAGAACGAATTGTGGGCTAATGGGCTTAAATCAAGTTCATCGTTCTCAATATAAGTATAACGTACTAAATAACCAAAAAATAAGTCGATTTAAGTTAAATATAAGTACGAAATACTATTTTATAACAAAAAAAAAAAATCGCTCTCTCGCATACACAACATGTAACGGAATCTCTCTCAATAGAGAGACGATCGGCTTTACGCATTCAGTGCAGTGTTGCCAATTCAGCTATTTTCTAGCCAGATTTGGCTATTTTCAGACGTCGTCAGCCGGAGACTCTTGAAATTTGCAGGTGCCTGCGATTCTGGCTATTTTTCAACTTATTTAGCTATTTTTTCAGCTATTTCGAAAAATATACTATTTAATACGTAATTCATACTGTAAATTAATTAAGACGCTTGTATTTGGTCACATTCAATGTATTTCTTTAACTATCGAGAGATAGCGAATACCAGCAACCCTGTTTATTGCATATCGATTGCAAAATTTTTCGCGCTTGCCGTCACTATTTTAATGTGCACAAATAATGATGAAATAGCCCTTTGCGTGGACGTAACTTGTAAAAAAAAAAATGCCCAAGGAATACAAGCAGAAGGTACGCGATACATGGTTGGATAATCCCGATTTTAAACAATGCATCAAAAAGGATTTGACGGACCCCACAAAGGCATTTTGCACGTACTGCAAATCGACATTAAATGCAAAATTGTTCGATTTAAAGGCGCATGTAGCTACCAAAAAACATAAGACAAAGCTGAATGCCATGGGCAAACCAACAAGCTAACTTTTAAGCCTATTGACAATGAAACTGTGCAAAAAGAGGCAGCTCGTTGCCTTTTTGTGGCGCAACATTGCGCTCTGAGCACTGTGGCCAATTTATGCTCAGAGGCCTTCAACGTTCGCCAAATTAAGCTGCATAGGACGAAATGCGTAAATATTATTAAAAATGTCTTATCGCTTCACTTTCAAGAACAATTAAAAGAAGATATAGGGTCCGCGAAATATAGTCTTTTAATAGACGAATCGACGGAGATAAGTATTACAAAAATTCTTGGTAAGTAGTTGCTTTATTTATTTATTTTTGAATGTTAATTAAATGAGCATGTCGTTTTTCAGGTGTAGCCATAAACTTTTTTAGTGCTACCCGTGCAGAAATAGTGTCAACATTTTTGTGCCTTATATCTCTTGAATCGGCGGATGCTTTAACTATTGCAAATGAGCTTCAAAAACGGATCACAGATCTACACCTGGACATAAAAAACTTGACTGGCATAGGCACCGATAACGCGAGCGTTATGGTTGGGTCAAATAACAGTGTGTTTACCGAGCTCAAAAAGGATGTTCCTAACCTAGTATTAATCAAGTGTGCGTGCCATTCTTTTCAACTAGCAGTTAATAGTGCCTGCAAAGCAATACTACCTGGGGACTTAGAGTTTCTTATATATGAAAAATACAATTGGTTTTCGAAAAGCTCTAAACGTCAAACGGACTATAGGAAAATTTACACCCTTATTAACGATGACAAGGTATACATTTTAAAATAATACTCGATACCGAAGGTAAAGAGTATGTTGAGTTTGTGCAATGTCCGTCATGGTGTCCGTCCGTCTGTCCGTCTGTCCGTCCGTATGTATGCAAGTTTTTTCCACACCCTTCAAGCTAGAGACTTGAAACTTTCCAATTCTCTTTATCTATGGGATAGTAAATTAAAGTGTCAAGATGGGGGTTCTACGATAACTGGGGGGCTGGCAAATCGATAAATTCGATAACCCAATACCGACAAATCCACATATTTCGCACATCCTTACAGCTAGAAGTACCAAATTTGGTAAGAAGATAGCTATTAGCAACCCCCAAAAAACTGCATCAAAAATTTTGGAGCCACGCCCCCCCATTCCGCCCCCATCCCCTCCGCATTTTTAAGTCAAAAAAGACTATATCTCCCACAGTTTTTGAGCTATAGCCACCAAATTTGGTGCCCAGATAGGTGATGATGACCCCCTAAAAACTGCACCAAAAGTTTGGATACCACGCCCACCGATACTGCCCTAGCCGCCCCCATCCACCCCAACGCTTCGTCAAAAACGGGAATGCGTGTATCTTCCAGAGTTGTGGAGCTAGAGCCACCAAATTTGGTAGGAAGATAGCTGGCAACGACCCCCAAAAATCTGCATCAAAGTTTTTGAGCCACGCCCACCCATTTCGCCCCAAGCTCCCAAACATTTTAAAGTCAAAAAAGCCTATAGCTCCCACAGTTTTTGAGCTATAGCCACCAAATTTGGTGCCAAGATAGGTGATGATGACCCCCCCAAAAATTTAATTCAAAAGTTTGGATGCCACAACTACCAATACTGCCCTAGCCGCCCCCATACGCCCAAACGCTTCGTCAAAAACGGGAATGCGTGTATCTTCCAGAGTTGTGGAGCTAGAGCCACCAAATTTGGTAGGAAGATAGCTGGCAACGACCTCCAAAGAACTGCATCAAAGTTTTGGAGCCACGTCCACCCATTCCGCCCCCCTTTCCCCACCTTTTACAAACTTTTAGCTAGAGTCACCAAATTTGGTATGAATATAGCAACTGACATTCCACAAAGATCTGCATCACAAATTTGTATGCCACTACCACCCATACCGCCCCCTGACCCACTTTCCCCACTTTTTACAAACTTTGAGCTAGAGTCACCAAATTTGGTAAGAAGATAGCAATTGACATTCCACAAAGATCTGCATCACAAATTTGGTGTCCACGCCCACCCATACCGCCAGCCCCCCTTGCCCCACTTTTTACAAACTTTGAGCTAGAGTCACCAAATTTGGTAAGAAGATAGCAATTGACATTCCACAAAGGTCTGCATCAAAAATTTGTATGCCACTACCACCCATACCGCCCCCTGACCCACTTTCCCCACTTTTACAAACTTTGAGTTAGAGTCACCTAATTTGGTATTAAGATAGCAATTAACATTCCACAAAGATCTGCATCAAATATTTGGATGCCACGCCCACCCATACCACCCGCAGCCCCCCCTTTCCCCACTTTTTACAAACTTCGAGTTAGAGTCACCAAATTTGGTATGAAGATAGCAAATGACATTCCACAAAGATATGCATCAAAAAGTTTGATGCCACAACTACCCATACCGCCCCCAGCCACCCCATTCCCCACCTTTTGAAAACCTTGAGCTAGAGTCACCAAATTTATAAGGAAGATAGCTTGTGGCATCCCCATCTGCATCGGAAAATCTTTAAGGCAGCATACACCCCTGCCGCATCCGTACCCCCTGCAATACCGGTTTTAATACTGGTATCGAGTATGCCGCAGTCGGTTGCGTCCGACTGCAACGTTTCCACTTGTTTTTATATAACTTTGTTTGTTTTCACATAATCTCTCTAACCCAAGTCTTTAACATTTTATGTGTGAACATATTTGCGTCCCGTTGTATGGTTGGTTTGTTTCTCTGTGTTTTTTTATAACAAATCCTTTGAAAAACACAGTCATTTATTTAGATGCTTGTTTTTAAATTAAGATCCCCAGAGTGTGCGATACCCGATTTCTATGGATTGAGGGCGCAATATGCAGAATATTGGAGCAATGGATGGAGCTAAAGCTTCATGTCCAAATTGCAGCCAATTCGGAAAAATGTCACAAGGCCAAAATTTTATATGATGTATAGCAGCAATATAAATCACTTATATATAGTATTTCTGAAGCCCATTTTAGAAGATATGCAAAGGGTTAACAAATGCTTTCAGGGCAATAACACGAATACAAGCAAACTTTTAATAGACTTGATTTTCTTAATCAATACTCTAAAGTCAAAAATTATCAGTCCTGATAATGACATTAACATTTTCGAGGTTGATTTCGAAAATCATGTCAAACATGATTTGTATTTAGGTTTCGCTTTTGAAAGTAGACTTAAAATAATTAAGAAAAATATAAGTCAATCCGAAGAAGCAGAAATTCGCAAAACCTGCACAAACTTCATTACGGAACTAATAAAACAGTTAAAGCGAAGGTAAATGGAAAATGGTTACAAAATTATTGTTCAAAATGTTTAACAGCAAAATGTATTATTTCCAGATTGCCAGAAAATGTTGCAGTTCTGAAAAAAATCCATGTTTTTTCTGTAGAAAATGTGCTACGTCCAGTTAAATCGGATATTGTTGATAAATTGAATAATTTCAATTTGTTGGAATCAACAGTTGAAATTATTATCGAGCAATACAATTTTATTCACCTTGTGAATTGGATATATATTGAAAATAATGCAAAATTCTGGTCAGAAGTATTTGCATACAAAGAATCTGGAGGAAACAGCCCCTTTCTGGAACTAGCGAATTTTGCAATAATGCTTTTATCTTTACCATGGTCCAACGCAGAAGTTGAACGCGTTTTCAGTCAGGTCAACATCGTAAAGACTAAACTGCGGAATAAAATGCAGATTGTAACTCTAAATGCCATTTTGAATATAAGGTATTAAGGTTAAGATATTTTTATAATTAATATATTTAAATAGTCTTCTTCTTACAGATTTGAACTTCGTCGAATTGGGCAGTGCTGCTACAACTATTCTGTGCCAAATAAGTGGCTGAAACTTATTGGAACAAGTGAATCCTATGATTCAAATGAATCATGTGATGAGGATATTAATTTAAATACATTCATTGATGAATAAATGCCTAATTTAAACCAAATTTTTTTTGCTATTTTTTAAGCTAGTTTTTAAATAAATTTAGCTATTTTCAGCTATCTTTAACATTGGCTTCAGCTACTTTCTTGAAGTGAGAGTTGGCAACACTGTTCTGCGTACAGGCCCTAAAAAATAATTATGTTTCAATTCAATTTTAGCAATTCATTAGCTTTACGTTAAATATTGTTATTTAAATCAACATCAAATTTAATTAATTTCGATTTTCAAATCTTTTTCATCTTAAGATTAAAGGAAGGTTTACAATGTCAGCTTAGCTTGGATTGAAGCTTTTAAAAATCTGAAATGTACGCTGATAGTTTACAATGTCAGCGTGAACAATGCAATCAGCTGATTCGAACTCAGCTAACACATTTGCAATGGCGCAAAAATTAACGATTTTTTTTTTTCATTTAACAATGATTCTATTGTTTTATATTCGTTAATATGTACCAAATAAATATAAATAAGTGAATTCTATTATCATTTACCTCAGTTTTGAGCAAAATAGAGGCAAAAACCTAACTAATTTCGATAATACGCCATCTATTGACAGCTTTTAAAACTAAATTTTTGAATTGCTTTTTTCCACTCCAAGCTGAGATGCAAGCGAAAGCGGTTACAGATTGAGAGTGAGTGAGACGAACTTATGTGAAAAATATGTGTGGCAGATAGAAGCAAAACATTTTCCAATCTCACGCTGACATTGTAAAACTTGCTATAAAAAAATAAATCAAGCGTTGGATGGATTTAGTATTCCTTCAGTCCCAATTGGTTACGTAACTCCAGGAATCTTGCGGCGGGCAACGGCTTGGTAAAACAAGTGGAAACGTTGCAGTCGGACGCAACCGACTGCGGCATACTCGATACCAGTATTAAAACCGGTAAAAGAGGCCTGATTGCAAAGGGGGTACGGATGCGGCAGGGGTGTACGCTGCCTAAAAGATTCTCCGATGCAGATGGGGATGCCACCAGCTATATTCCTTCCAAATTTGGTGACTCTAGCTCAAAGTTTGTAAAATGTAGGGAAAGGGTGGGGGGGGGGGGGGGGCGGTATGGAGTTGTGGCATCAAAATTTTTGATGCAGATTTTTGTGAAATGTCAATTGCTATCTACATACCAAATTTGGTGACTCTAGCTCGAAATTTGTAATAAGTGGGGAAAGGGGGGCTGGGGGCGGTATGGGTGGGCGAGGCATCCAAATTTTTGATGCAGATCTATGTGGAATGTCAATTGCTATCTACATACCAAATTTGGTGACTCTAGCTCGAAGTTTGTAAAAAGTGGGGCAAGGGGGGGCTGGGGCGGTATGGGTGGGCGTGGCATCCAAATTTTTGATGCAGATCTTTGTGAAATATCAATTGCTATCTTCATACCAAATTTGGTGACTCTAGCTCGAAATTTGTAATAAGAAGTGAAAGGGGGGCTAGGGGCGGTATGGGCGTGGCAACCAAATTTGTGATGCAGATCTTTGTGGAATGTCAATTGCTATCTTCATACCAAATTTGGTGACTGTAGCTCGAAAATTGTAAAAAGTGGGAAAGGGGGGCGCAATGGAGGGCGTGGCTCCAAAACTTTGATGCAGATTTTTGGGGGTCGTTGCCAGCTATCTTCCTACCAAATTTGGTGGCTCTAGCTCCACAACTCTGGAAGATACACTCATTCCCGTTTTTTGACGAAGCGTTGGGGTGGATGGGGGCGGCTAGGGCAGTATCGGTGGGCGTGGCATCCAAACTTTTGGTGCAGTTTTTAGGGGGTCATCATCACCTATCTTGGCACCAAATTTGGTGGCTATAGCTCAAAAACTGTGGGAGATATAGTCTTTTTGACTTAAAAATGCGGAGGGGATGGGGGCGGAATGGGGGGGCATGGCATCCAAACTTTTGGTGCAGTTTTTAGGGAGTCATCATCACCTATCTTGGCACCAAATTTGGTGGCTATAGCTCAAAAACTGTGGGAGATATAGCCATTTCTGATTTCAAAATGCGGGGGGCTGGGGGCGGAATGGGTGGGCGTGGCTCCAAAACTTTGATGCAGTTTTTTGGGGGTCGTTAACAGCTATCTTCCCACCAAATTTGGAGGCTCTAGCTCCACAACTCTGGTAGATACACGCATTCCCGTTTTTTTGACGAAGCGTTGGGGTGGATGGGGGCGGCTAGGGCAGTATCGGTGGGCGTGGCATCCAAACTTTTTGGTGCAGTTTTTAGGGGGTCATCATCACCTATCTTGGCACCAAATTTGGTGGCTATAGCTCAAAAACTGTGGGAGATATAGTCTTTTTATACTCGATACCGAAGGTAAAGAGTATATTGGTTTTGTGCAATGTCCGTCATGGTGTCTGTCCGTCTGTCCGTCTGTCGTCCGTCCGTATGTATGCAAGTTTTTTCCACACCCTTCAAGCTAGAGACTTGAAACTTTCCAATTCTCTTTATCTATGGGATAGTAAATTAAAGTGTCAAGATGGGGGTTCTACGATAACTGGGGGGCTGGCAAATCGATAAATTCGATAACCCAATACCGATAAATCCACATATTTCGCACATCCTTACAGCAAGAAGTACCAAATTTGGTAAGAAGATAGCTATTAGCAACCCCAAAAATCTGCATCAAAAATTTTGGAGCCACGCCCCCCATTCCGCCCCCATCCCCTCCGCATTTTTAAGTCAAAAAGACTATATCTCCCACAGTTTTTGAGCTATAGCCACCAAATTTGGTGCCAAGATAGGTGATGATGACCCCCTAAAAACTGCACCAAAAGTTTGGATACCACGCCCACCGATACTGCCCTAGCCGCCCCCATCCACCCCAACGCTTCGTCAAAAACGGGAATGCGTGTATCTTCCAGAGTTGTGGAGCTAGAGCCACCAAATTTGGTAGGAAGATAGCTGGCAACGACCCCCAAAAATCTGCATCAAAGTTTTGGAGCCACGCTCACCCATTGCGCCCCCTTTCCCCACTTTTTACAATTTTCGAGCTTTAGTCACCAAATTTGGTATGAAGATAGCAATTGACATTCCACAAAGATCTGCATCACAAATTTGGTTGCCACGCCCACCCATACCGCCCCCAGCCCCCCTTTCACCACTTTTTACAAATTTCGAGCTAGAGTCACCAAATTTGGTATGAAGATAGCAATTGATATTTCACAAAGATCTGCATCAAAAATTTGGATGCCACGCCCACCCATACCGCCCCAGCCCCCCTTGCCCCACTTTTTACAAACTTCGAGCTAGAGTCACCAAATTTGGTATGTAGATAGCAATTGACATTCCACATAGATCTGCATCAAAAATTTGGATGCCTCGCCCACCCATACCGCCCCCAGCCCCCCTTTCCCCACTTATTACAAATTTCGAGCTAGAGTCACCAAATTTGGTATGAAGATAGCAATTGACATTTCACAAAGATCTGCATCAAAAATTTTGATGCCACAACTACCCATACCGCGGGGGGGCTGGGGGCGGAATGGGGGGCGTGGCTCCAAATCTTCTTACCAAATTTGGTACTTCTAGCTGTAAGGATGTGCGAAATATGTGGATTTATCGGTATTGGGTTATCAAATTTATCGATTTGCCAGCCCCCCAGTTATCGTAGAACCCCATCTTGACACTTTAATTTACTATCCCATAGATAAAGAGAATTGGAAAGTTTCAAGTCTCTAGCTTGAAGGGTGTGGAAAAAACTTGCATACATACGGACGGACAGACGGACAGACACCATGACGGACATTGCACAAAACCAATATACTCTTTATCTTCGGTATCGAGTATAAATATCAGCAAACTGATTTTCTGTAGGAATATACTCGATGCATATAACATTATTTTCAATTTGGTCTCTGGCGAAATGATATTTAATATCAATGTATTTTGATCGTTTATGACATTTGGGATTACTAGCTATACTAATACAGCCCTGATTATCTTCATAAATTTTTATAGGTCGGTCAAGTTTTATATGAACGCTTTTTAAAAGGGATTTTAACCATAAAGCCTCTCTGACAGCTTCAAATAAGTCCATGTATTCCGCTTCTGTTGATGAAGCCGACACTGAATTTTGCTTTTTTGTGTTCCAGCAAATTAAGTTTGAATTAAACATTTTAAATAGATAGCCTGTTGTACTTTTTCTATCAGTCTCATTGCCTCCCCAATCTGAGTCTGCATACCCAATAAATACATTATCAAAATCTGTATTTTTCTTGAACACTAACTTCATATCAGTAGTATCTTTAAGATACCTGATGATTCTTTTTAAACTTTGCCATAGCTCTGCATTATTTTTATTACTGTATCGACTTAAAATATTTACCGCAGGGTTATGTCTGGACGTGTACATAACATGATGTACATTAGACAACCAATTAAATTTCTACAGGGAGCATCACATTGACTGTCTGAATTCAATAATTCATAATTTAGCTTACTCTGGAGTGGAGTGCTAACAGATTTGCAATCATCCATTTTAAATTTATTTAAAACCTTCTTTATATAAGCAGATTGACTTAAATATATTATATCTTTGTAGATCTCAATTCTCATTCCGATAAAATATCGTATTTCACCCAAGTCTGTCATTCTAAACTTGTTCATGAGATACTTCTTAAAAGTATTCAATCGACCTACATCTGCTGTTGCAATTATCACATCATCTACATATAGTAGTACATATATGTTTTTCTTGATATCGCCTTTATCGAGAATATATATACAGCGATCGACCGGTGAATTTACAAATTCCCCTCTTTCAGTGCATGTTCAAATACTTGAAACCAGCATCTAGCTGCTGGCTTGAGCCCGTAAATTGCTTTATTCAATTTACATACACTTTGACTGGTGCATGACACCCCTTGAGGAACTTTCAAATATATCTCTTCTCTTAACGTTCCATTAAGGAAAGCTGTTTTTACATCCATGTGATGAATTTTAAAATTATATTGGGTCGATATCGACAAAATGAAACGAAAACTGGAAATTCTAGCAACAGGAGCAAAAGTCTCTTCATAATCTAGTTGATATTTTTGAGTAAACCCACGCGCAACTAATCTTGCTTTGTATTTTATTGGGTTTCCTAGCTCGTTGTATTTTAAAGTAAATACCCTTTTCAGTCTACAATGTTTTTGTCATCAGGTCTTTTCACAATAGTCCATGTACTATTTTATTCATGGGCGTTTAATTCAGTTCTAATAGCATCTTCTCATGAAGGTTTATCACTCCTGCTTTGTATGTCGTCGAACGAATTTGGAATGTCACTAAAAATAGCATGGGCATTAAATATACATACAATTATCCATTGAAATTTCATCTTCATTATATGATTTATATTGTTCTTTAATCTTTCACTTTGTCTCTAAACATATTCAATATCTCCTGTCGTTGCCGGACTTACATTAATTTTCTCAGATATGATTTCACATGGTTCTTTTTGTTCATAGCTACATTGCGTACTTTCATTCTGGAAATTAGTTTGAGCATTTTTCTTATCCTCAATCTGAAACTTTTCTTTTTCATTCTCCTTACTCTCATTCAGGAGTTCTGATTGATCACAATCCTTACTCTCATTCAGAATTTCTGGTTGATCACGGTCCTTACTCTCATTCAGGATTTTAGATTGAGTGTAATCCTTACTCTCATTCAGGATATCAATTTGCTCACTTTCACATTCCTTACTCTCATTCAGGAATTCATTTTAATTTTTAATAACCACATCTCGTGCAACAATAAATTTTTCATTTTCTGCATCCCATAACTTAAAACCGTTTGGTTCATAGCCCACTAGAATAGTTTTAAATGATTTTCCATCAAATTTCCTTTTTCTATTTTTATTATGAACGCAAACAGTTGAACCAAATATTTTAAGGTATTTAAGATTGGGTTTTCTACTGTGCCACATTTCGTACGGTGCTGTTGCAGTCTCTCCAAGTGCTTTACTTGGAATCCTATTGATTAAATGGGTTGCAGTCAGTACAGCTTCCCCCCAGAATTCTTTTTCTAATTTTGCACCATTTACCATGGCACGAGCTTTTTCAGTGATGGTTCTTATCATTCTTTCAGCATTTTCTTGTGGAGTATATGGTACTGTTAAATGATAACTTATTCCTTTTTCAACACAAAATTCCCGCATATCATTTGACAAGTACTCTCTACCATTGTCAATATAAAGGTTTACAATTTTAAGATTAAAATGTGATTCACATTTTGCAACATAATCTTTAAACATTGGAAACAAATCTGATTTATATTTCATCAAATAGGTTACACAATAATGTGCGTAATTATCAACAACAATAGCATAGTAATTTTTTTCATCAATTGAAGTAGGATTTATTGGGCCACATATATGTGAATGATCTACAAATAAAGGTCTTTTTATATATTCTTTATTTTTATATTTTTTGAAATGTAATCTTGCTTGCTTTTCATTTAAACAAGCTTCACATAATTCATCAATGGGCTTTACATTATCTTAAAGGCTATTATCAACAAACAAATTCTTTCTTTGTATTTCTTGCATTTTTCCCTTACTGATATGACTTAACCTCTCATGCCATAATCGATATAAGTTTTTATTTTGTACACTCAAAGTATATGCTGTAAACTCAATAATTGGCATATTGTACATACCTGAAGTCTGAGCAACAATCATGCCATTTTTGGTTACTTTAACACCGTTCATGTTAAACTCAACCGTCATTCCTGCTTCTTGCAGCCGCTTGACAGAAATCAAGTTTTCAGCCATCTCTCGGCAATAGAGAACATCTTCCAGAGTTATGTTGTTACCATTGTGCAGACGCACAATTCCGCGCTCCGTTGCGTATATAAACTCTCCATCCTTGGCAACAGAGATTTTTATGGGAGGCTCCAGCTCTATAGAATCCATGAATAGATTCTCATCGTTGACAAGATGATCACTTGCGCCAGAATCCAGGATAAAGTTCACTTTATTGTTTTCCATAGATATACGTTTGTTAACACGTTTTATCATGAATGCGAGTCCTGGCTGAGGTTCTGCAGTTTGAGCTTGATTGTTGCTTTCTTTATTCTTTTCATTATTCATTATTTTGAAAGCATAGCAATCTTTTTTAACGTGGCCGTCTTTGCCACAATGATGACATTTTATATTTATTTTATTTTTTTGTTTAATCGGCTTGCGTGTTAAGTTTTTTCTATTGTATTTATTTGATTTGTTTTGGTAATTATGTTGATAGTTATTACTTTGATTTCGAACTTCTGCTTTCATTATCTTCTTACTTGTATCATTGCTATTGCTGCGTATTTTAATTTCGTGATCAAGTAACCTATTCTTCACAAACGCTAGTGTAAGATTTTCTTCGGATAATGTTTCGATAGCTGTGATTACGCCATTATAAGATGATGGCAAAGTCAGCAGCAAATGCGATACTTTGTCCATATCGTCAATCTTTGCACCCGATGCCAGCAACTCACTCATTAACTCATCAAGCACATTAAAAAAAACTCAGTAATGTCATCTCACTCTTAAACTTGAGTGAGAGCAAAAGTTTTCTCACGGACAACTGCGACGCTAGCCGTTTCGCTCATAGATGGCGTCTAAGGTAAAGATACCGAAGGTAAAGAGTAAATTGGGTTTGTGCAATGTCCGTCATGGTGTCCATCCGTCCGTCTGTCCGTCTGTATGTTCGCAACTTTTTTCCACACCCTTCAAGCTAGAGACTTGAAACTTTCCAATTCTCTTTATCTATGGGATAGTAAATTAAAGTGTCAAGATGGGGGTTCTACGATAACTGGGGGGGCTGGCAAATCGATAAATTCGATAACTCAAAACCGATAAATCCACATATTTCGCACATCCTTACAGCTAGAACTACCAAATTTGGTGGGCAGATAGCTACTATCAACCCCCAAAAAACTGCATCAAAAATTTTGGAGCCACGCCCCCTTATTCCGCCCCCAGCCCCCGCAATTTGAAGTCAAAAGCTTATATCTCCCACAGTTTTTGAGCTAGAGCCACCAAATTTGGTGCCAAGATAGGTGATGATGACCCCCCAAAAACTGCATCAAAAGTTTGGATGCCACGCCCACCAATACAACCCTAGCCGCCCCCAGCTGCCCCAACGCTTCGTCAAAAACGGGAATGCGTATATCTTCCAGAGTGGTGGAGCTAGAGCCACCAAATTTGGAAGGAAGATAGCTGGTAACGACGCCCAAAAATCTGCATCAAAGTTTTGGAGCCACGCCAACCCCTTCCAACCCCCTTTCCCCACCTAATACAAACTTTGAGCTAGAGTCACCAAATTTGGTATGAAGATAGCAATTAACATTCCACAAAGATCTGCAGCAAAAATTTGGATGCCACGCCCACCCAAACCACCTCCAGCCCCCCCTTTCCCCTTTTTTACAAATTTCGAGCTAGAGTCACCAAATTTGGTATGAAGATAGCAATTAACATTCCACAAAGACCTGCAGCAAAAATTTGGATGCCACGCCCACCCATACCGCGCCCAGCCAACTATCCCCACCTTTTACAAACTTTGAGCTAGAGTCACCAAATTTGGTATGAAGGTAGCAATTGACATTTCACAAAGATCTGCATCACAAATTTGGATGCCACGCCCACCCATACCACCTCCAGCCCCCCTTTCCCCTTTTTTACAAATTTCGAGCTAGAGTCACCAAATTTGGTATGAAGATAGCAATTGACATTCCACAAAGATCTGCATCACAAATTTGGATGCCACGCCCACCCATACCGCCCCCAGCCCCCCTTTCTCAACAAACTTACAAACTTTGAGCTAGAGTCACCAAATTTGTAAGGAAGATAGCTTGTGGCATCCCCATCTGCATCGGAAAATCTTTAAGGCAGCGTACACCCCTGCCGCATCCGTACCCCTCTGCAGTCAGGCCTCTTTTTACCGGTTTTAATACTGGTATCGAGTATGCCGCAGTCGGTTGCGTCCGACTGCAACGTTTCCACTTGTTAAATATTTGACCAGTAGAATTATCGCTTGTTGCGAAATTTAAAAACGAATCACTCAAGTACTCAATCAGAGCACTCTTAGCACACCTTTCTGACTTTTTCCAAATCTCATCAATTTTTTCAGGCTCCTCATCAATAACTTTTAAAACATCAAGCTCAGCTAATAGTGCTCTAATTCTAAATTTCCAAACACTATATTTTTCCCCATCAAAAGGTTTGATGTTGCGACGTGTCTTTTCCATTTTTCTTCTTCTTATTTATTTTATTTTTATACTCGATACCGAAGGTAAAGAGTATATTGACTTTGTGCAATGTCCGTCATGGTGTCCGTCCGTCTGTCCGTCTGTCCGTCCGTATGTTCGCAACTTTTTTCCACACCCTTCAAGCTAGAGACTTGAAACTTTCCAATTCTCTTTATCTATGGGATAGTAAATTAAAGTGTCAAGATGGGGGTTCTACGATAACTGGGGGCTGGCAAATCGATAAATTCGATAACTCAAAACCGATAAATCCACATATTTGGCACATCCTTACAGCTAGAAGTACCAAATTTGGTAAGAAGATAGCTACTAGCAACCCCCAAAAAACTGCATCAAAAATTTTGGAGCCACGCCCCCATTCCGCCCCCAGCCCCCCGAATTTTAAAGTTAAAAAAGCCTATATCTCCCACAGTTTTTGAGCTATAGTCACCAAATCTGGTGCCAAGATAGGTGATGATGACCCCCTAAAAAACTGCATCAAAAGATTGGATGCCACGCCCACCAATACCGCCCCAGCCACCCCCATGTGCCCCAACGCTTCGTCAAAAACGGGAATGCGTGTATCTTCCAGAGTTGTAGAGCTAGAGCCTCCAAATTTGGTGGGAAGATAGTTGGTAACGACCCCAAAAACTGCATCAAAGTTTTGGAGCCACGCCCACCCATTCCGCCCCCAGCCCCACCGCATTTTGAAATCAGAAATGGCTATATCTCCCACAGTTTTTGAGCTAGAGCCACCAAATTTGTTGCCAAGATAGGTGATGATGACCCCCAAAAACTGCATCAAAAGTTTGGATGCCACGCCCACCAATACTGCCCTAGCCGCCCCCATCCACCCCAACGCTTCGTCAAAAACGGGAATGCGTGTATCTTCCAGAGTTGTGGAGCTAGAGCCACCAAATTTGGTAGGAAGATAGCTGGCAACGACCCCCAAAAATCTGCATCAAAGTTTTGGAGCCACGCCCTCCATTTCGCCCCCCTTTCCCCACTTTTTACAATTTTCGAGCTAGAGTCACCAAATTTGGTATGAAGATAGCATTTGACATTTCAGAAAGATCTGCATCAAAAATTTGATTCCACGCCCACCCATACCGCACCCAGCCCCCCTTTTCCCCACTTATTACAAATTTCGAGCTAGAGTCACCAAATTTGGTATGAAGATAGCAATTGACATTTTACAAAGATATGCATCAAAAATTTTGATGCCACGCCCACCCTTACCGCCCCTCAGCCCCACTTTCCCCATCTTTTTAAACTTCGAGCTAAAGTCACCAAATTTGGTATATAGATAGCAATTGACATTCCACAAAGATCTGCATAAAAAAATTTGGATGTCAGGCCCACCCATACCGCCCCCAGCCCCCCTTTCCCCACTTATTACAAATTTCGAGCTAGAGTCACCAAATTTAGTATGAAGATAGCAATTGACATTCCACAAAGATCTGCATCACAAATTTGGAAGTCACGCCCACCCTTACCGGCCCCAGCCCCTTTTCCCCACTAAATACAATTTTCGAGCTAGAGTCACCAAATTTGGTATGAAGATAACAATTGACATTCCACAAAGATCTGCATCAAAAATTTGGATGACACGCCCACCCAAACCGCCCCCAGCCCCCCTTTCCCCACCTTTTACAAATTTTTAGCTAGAGTCACCAAATTTGGTATGAAGATAGCCGGTGGCAACCCCATCTGCATCGGAGAATCTTTAAGGCAGCTTAAACCCCTGCCGCATCCGTACCCCTTTGCATTCAGGCCTCTTTTTACCGGTTTTAATTCTGGTATCGAGTATGCCGCAGTCGGTTGCGTCCGACTGCAACGTTTCCACTTGTTTTTATGTACACTTTTCACTTGACTGTACTTCCACTGTCCCTTATTTGCACATGTACATATACTTTTTACAGATTTCAAATGCACGCACGCTTCTTTAATATTTACTATATATATATATATTTGTATGCTTTGTCTCTTCTGTACTTCTACTGCCTCTTATATACACATACACACACATACATAACAAGTAGAAACGTTGCAGTCGGACGCAACCGACTGCGGCATACTCGATACCAGTATTAAAACCGGTAAAAAGAGGCCTGATTGCAAAGGGGTACGGATGCGGCAGGGGTGTACGCTACCTTAAAGATTCCCCGATGCAGATGGGGATGCCACCAGCTATATTCCTTCCAAATTTGGTGACTCTAGCTCAAAGTTTGTAAAATGTAGGGACAGGGGGGGGCTGGGGCAGTGTGGGTAGTTGAGGCATCAAAATTTTTGTTGCAGATCTATGTGGAATGTCAATTGCTATCTACATACCAAATTTGGTGACTCTAGCTCGAAAATTGTAAAAAGTGGGGAAAAGGGGGCTGGGGGCGGTATGGCTGGGCGTGGCATCCAAATTTTTGATGCAGATCTTTGTGAAATATCAATTGCTATCTTCATACCAAATTTGGTGACTCTAGCTCGAAATTTGTAAAAATTGGGGAAAGGGGGGATTGGGGGTGGTATGGGTGGGCGTGGCATCCAAATTTGTGATGCAGATCTTTGTGGAATGTCAATTGCTATCTTCATACCAAATTTGGTGACTCTAGCTCGAAAATTGTAAAAAGTGGTGAAAGGGGGGCGAAATGGAAGGCGTGGCTCCAAAACTTTGATGCAGATTTTTGGGGGTCGTTGCCAGCTATCTTCCCACCAAATTTGGAGGCTCTAGCTCCACAACTCTGGATGATACACGCATTCCCGTTTTTGACGAAGCGTTGGGGTGGATGGGGGAGGCTAGGGCAGTATCGGTGGGCGTGGTATCCAAACTTTTGGTGCAGTTTTTAGGGGGTCATCATCACCTATCTTGGCACCAAATTTGGTGGCTATAGCTCAAAAACTGTAGGAGATATGGGCTATTTTGACTTTAAAATGCGGTGGCGCTGGGGGCGGAATGGGGGGGCGTGACTCCAAAATTTTTGATGCAGTTTTTTGGGTTGCTAATAGCTATCTTCTTACCAAATTTGGTACTTATAGCTGTAAGGATGTGCGAAATATGTGGATTTATCGGTTTTGAGTTATCGAATTTATCGATTTGCCAGCCCCCCAGTTATCGTAGAACCCCCATCTTGACACTTTAATTTAATATCCCATAGATAAAGAGAATTTCAAGTCTCTAGCTTGAAGGGTGTGGAAAAACTTGCAACCATACGGACGGACAGACGGACAGACGGACAGACACCATGACGGACATTGCACAAAACCAATATACTCTTTACCTTCGGTATCGAGTATAAAAATGTATGTGTCTTCTTTATCTTTTTATACCCTTCACACATGTGAAACAGGGTATATTGAGTTTGTCATGAATCTGTAACGCCTTAAAGGAATGATGGGAGACCCCATAAACTATATATCAAAATGATCAGGACGAGCTCAGGAATTGATTTCCGCGTGTCCGTCCGTCTGTCTGTTTCAACACGATTTCCGGCCAAACTGCTGAACCGATCTTGATGAAACTTTCACAGATTGCTTAGATCATGTCGGGTTTGTTCACTATGAAATTTCATCCCGCTCGGATCATTCTACGACATAGCCACCATACAAATTGACCATATCGTACTGTTTCAACACGATTTCCGGCAAAACTGCTGAACCGATCTAGATGAAACTTTCACAGATTGTCGGGTTTTTTCACTATGAAATTTCACCCCGCTCGGACCATTCTTCGACATAGCCACCATACAAATTGACCATGTCGTACTATCAATTGCTGTTGCTGTCGTGCACTTTCAAGTATCACATATAGCTCATTTGCTTCAAAAGTGGTATAACGCAAAAAATTGTCAAATTGTTGTTGTTGTTGTCGCACACGAACAAGTAAATGACGCTCAAGAGTAAAAAAATGAGCGAAAAAAAAAAATAATCCATGTGTGAAGGGTATCATAGTCTTGCAATAGCCAAAATTAACTATGCCACACCTGTTTTTTTTTATATGTATGTATATGTACGCACATTAGTTTCACTAAAGAAATTAAGTTATTTTATTTATCGTAGCCTGGGCCCATAACCTGTTGTAAAACGCAGTCTAAATAAGAACGCATGCCGGTTTAGTTTATGTTTTTTTTTTTTTTTTTCTTTTTGTGTATTATTTATATATTTATTTTCAAATTTATATCTCAATGCACAACCTGACACTTTGGATTCACAAACGTAAGAGACGATGTTTTAGAAAAAAAGTGTGACCGTGTATATAAGCTAGAAAAGATCAAACTGTAATGTTAATGATGGAACTGTTAGTTTTGCCATTCACAGAGGCTATATTCAACAAATGACACCAACAATAAGTAGCAGTGCGGGCCCGACAGCAACACTAACAACAACAACAAACTCTACTTGGGTCGTAACTAGAGGTGGGCATGGGCGAAATTTTGCACCCAACCCGACCCAGCCCATGGGCCGAAGAGCAAAATTTTACCCGCACCCGAAGGCTAAAAATTTTGCTAACCGAACCCAACCCGCCCGCCCGAAAATTAAAAGAAAATTTTAATGAAAAATAAAATTTGTAATGCTTTCTCCAAAACAGCACTTAAATTACATTCATTTATTAAGGAATGGTAGCACTTAAATTACATATTTTTATAAAGAAAAAGTAACATATCGAGATTTGCGCTTGACAATCTTGTGCGCCTTTCATTCAATATTGAAAATCTAGACGCTTGCCGTCGCACTCCACGTGCTTAAAATTTTTCCACACATCACTTTTTCCACTTGCATTGTCAATTAATTTATATCGCGCGTCAGCCGACCTAATAGCTCTCTGGACTTCGGCTTTCGTTTTTGCAATTTTTGGTACAGATTCATCATTTTCATTATTACTCTCGTCCGACATTTTCAGCGTTCTTTTCACTTAGTGATGATAATTGTAATAGATGGTGATGATAATTGTAATTGAGATAATCGATAAGAAAAGTAATCGATAGTGTAACCGAAGTTAAGAAAAAAACATATTTAAATATTTCACAATCATATTTCCAAATTAATTTTCGGGTTGAGCGACCTTACCCATACCCGCCCGCACCCAACCCGAAATTAGATTTTCCAGCCCATACCCACCGGTACCCGCGGGTACCCCACGGGCCTACCCGACAAAAACCCAGCCCATGCCCACCTCTAGTCGTAACTCCATTGTCAAAGGCACATAAATCTGAAAAAAAGCTGTGCACTGTGCGAAGTGATACATGTACATAAAACAAAATTATGAAATTTAGATTTTCAAGTGCATTGTTCACTTTTTTTGTGCATGCACTTATTCATTAAGAAGCGGAAATCCGTTTCATTTTTGTAAGTGTACGAACTTTTTTTATGACTTTTCTTGTGCGACGCGAAGGCATTACTGCGCATTTGTTTTTTTTTTTTTGTAAACTCGCTCGCGATCTAACCCTTAGCTTGAGTGACAATCAGGCGCCAGTAGTGGAATGTGGGATGTATGGGAACTAGAAGTTGTCCAAAATAAAATTCCTTTTTTATTGCTCAGCTCTTTTGGTTTAGGCTGTTGCAATGTAGACAATCAGGACAAACTCTTTTATATATGAACTAGTAGCCCGGTACGTGCATCGCTACGTATGAAGTGATATAATACAAAAATTGCTGTGGTCACTCTTAATTTCATTTATTAAAACAAAACAAGTGGAAACGTTGCAGTAGGACGCTACCGGATGCGGTATACTCGTTACCAGTATTAAAACCGGTAAAAACAGGCCTGATTGCAAGGGGTACGGATGCGGCAGGGGTGTACGCTGTCTCAAAGATTGTCTGATGCAGATAGGGATGCCACCAGCTGTCTTCCTTCCAAATTTGGTGACTCTAGCTCAAAGTTTGTAAAAGGTGGTGGAAGGTGGCTGGGGTGGTATGGGTGGGCGTGGCATCCCAAAATTTGCTGCAGATCTATGTGAGATGTCAATTGCTATCTTCATACCAAATTTGGTGACTTTAGCTCCAAGTTTGTAAAAAAGTGAGGAATGGGGGGCTCGGGGCGGTATGGGTGGGCGTGGCGTCCAAGTTTTTGGTGCAGATCTATGTGGGATGTCAATTGCTATCTTCATACCAAATTTGGTGACTCTAGCTCGAAGTTTGTAAAAAGTTGGGAAAGGGGGGCTGGGGGTGGTAAAAGCGGGCGTGGCATCCAAAGTTTTGTTGCAGATCTATGTGGGATGTCAATTGCTATCTTGATACCAAATTTGGTGACTCTAGCTCGAAGTTTGTACAAAGTGTGGAAATGGGGGGCTGGGGGGCGGTATATGTGGGCGTGGCATCCAAATTTTTGATGCAGATCTTTGGGGAATGTCAATTGCTATCTTCATACCCAATTTGGTGACTCTAGCTCAAAGTTTGTGAAATTTGTGAAAGGGGAGCGGAATGGGTGGTCGTGGCTCCAAAAATTTGATGCAGGGGTCATTGCCAGCAATCTTCCTTCCAAATTTGGTGGCTCCAGCTCCACAACTCTGGAAGATACACGCATTCCCGTTTTTGACGAAGCGTTCGGGAAGCTGGGAGCGGCTAGGGGTAGTATTGGTGGGCGTGCAGTTTTTGAGGGGTTATCATCACCTATCTTGGCACTAAATTTGGTGGCTCTAGCTCAATAGCTGTGGGAGATATGGACTTTTTTGAAAGAGGGGATGGAATGGGTGGGCGTGGCTCCCAAACTTTAGTTTACTATCTCATAGATAAAAAGAATTGGAAAGTTTCAAGTCTCTAGCTTGACGAGTGTGGAAAAAGTTGGAGAACATACGGACGGACGGACGGACGGACAGACGGACGGACACCATGACGGACATTGCACAAACCCAATATACTCTTTACCTTCGGTAACGAGTATAAAAATTAGGTTGAGTTCATAAGTAAACAAAATAAAATTAAAAAACAAATTTTCAGCCTGTGTTAGATCACACGGTCGCATAGGTTAACCGTAGAATACGTCTGTCCTTGTGCAACAAAAATTATGAAAGTTAACATAATCTTTATATGATTTGAAATTTAAATATAGCTGTATATATAAAAATCAATGCCACTTTTCGTTGTAATTTTAAAGCTCAAGAACGGGCTCACCTATCCAAACCAAATGTTTAGGCTGTGTTCAGACTATTTAGTAAATGGTATGTGTGAAGTTTGCTTAAAATTGCTCGAGCGGTTCTATATGTATTCAAATTTTTGGTAACAAATGAACTCAAAATCATTATGTTGACGGAGATTTTGCTGTCAAATTGAAACTTTTTTTTTTGGATGGGGAACTGTGCTATCAAATTGAAACATTTCTCAGTTTTTTTAGCGATCAATCGATGTTTCATATCGTTTTCGGGTTTTTGTGATTTAAATTATTAAACGCATTTACACA
The DNA here is from genome assembly GCA_018904305.1 of Scaptomyza montana. Classification (NCBI taxonomy): domain Eukaryota; kingdom Metazoa; phylum Arthropoda; class Insecta; order Diptera; family Drosophilidae; genus Scaptomyza; species Scaptomyza montana. Next base: position 93,879 of record JAEIGR010000184.1, read on the forward strand.
AATAGTAAGTTTTGAACTATTGAAGGAAAAATGCCACGAGCAAGACGAGCAAATATAGGTCGGCGAACGCGTAATGCAAATAATTACTATGACAATCACAGACTACAGATGAACGCGTCCAAGACATCGCAGCGTGAACGTAATGCACGAAATAGATCTGTTGACCCTGTACCTGTACTGAATCTTGCACGACGAGCAAAAATACGTCAAGCAGTTTTGGTTGAAATGATGCGTGCTGCTCTTTGCTTACAACAGTCAGATGGATTATAGTATGTACGGATACATTGGAATCATGGACGCAATATGTCCACATTGTGATGGCTAAGTTTCCAAGTGAAACGCCCGGAATGTGTTGTGCTAATGGAAAAGTGAGATTGCCAGCATTTGAAACTCCACCCGAACCATTGTATTCATTTATTTTTTTTTTTTTTGAGTCATATTCATAAATACAATTCGGCATTTCAAATGACTTCTTTTGGTGCTACTAAAATTATAAGAGATAATTTAATGCCGACATTTCAGGTAAAAACTTCAACAGGATTGTCCCATGTATATATCAATCTAGATCAGTGATGTCCAAACTCACACAATGAAAGAGTTGCGCTTGTGTGCGAAGCAGCGAAACACGAAGGCAACGTGAAACATTTTTTTGCAATGCAGCATAGCGAATGACTGCGCGTTTGACTTTTGAGCTTCAGCCGAACACATGAGTCGAGAGAGCAAATGCAGCCGAACACGCGCATCGTAAGAAGTTGCCGAGCGTTCTATTTATAGAACACACATATCTTCCTATACATGTGTCGGCTGCTACGTGGCAAAGTTTTTGCCAACCACGGTGGCTGCCTTTTCAAACTTTGGACAACGCTGATCTAGATCATAAAGTAATGGATAGTTTTAAAAATTCTGATCCAAAATCTACCTAAAATTGCATACATGTTACAGATTCAGGGTCAGATTTATCATCAAGCTGGCTCGCTTTGCCATTCCCCGAAGCTGATTATCAATTATTGCAAATTTATTTTATTGGTGATGAAAATCGTGAACTGGTTCAACGTTGTGCAATTGTTTCGAATATAAGACGAGAAATAATTCGTGAGCTACAAAAGTTTTTCCATCAGCATAACGCATTAGTTCAATTGTTCAAAATTGCTCTCGATCGTATGCCATCTCACAATCACAAAATCGTAATAAGGGCTGATAGAAAACATTTTGGAGAGCATGCAAGGAAATTCAATGCGCCAACAATTGATCAGGATGAAATTGTAATTCTTGGTGATCGATTTCAATCCCGTGATATTGTACTTCATCGCAGAAATGAGCAATTGCGACGTGTTTCAGTACTTCATCGTAGCTACGATGAATTACCATACCCAATATTGCATTGGAATGGTGATGATGGTTACCATATCAATACACCAATGATTGATCCACGAACAGTTCAATAATTGACATATTTTCAGTGTGTTGACATTTCATTTGAACAATTTTCTAAAGTCATATTTTGCACATATTTTTAGGTCTACATGTACAGAAAAAGTTAGTGCCATGAATTTTTATTCGAATCGATTGATGGTTCGTCCACAAGAATAAAATTATATCTTGAGATGTGGTAAAACTTAATCATCAATACATCATTGATATGTATGCCAAAATTGGAACTAAACGTCTTAATTTTATTCGTTTCAACCAAGCAAAATTAAGATCCGAAGAATATATTCATTTGCAAGATAGCGATAGCGAATGATGCTAATGTTAATGACATCGGACGTTTGACTATATTGCCATCTTCAGTATATTGGTAGCCACGACATATGATCGAATATGCACAAGACGCAATATCTTATGTTCGAAAATACGGTCAACCGGATTTGTTCATTACACTTACATGCAATCCGCAGTGGGATGACATCATTACGGCACGTGTTTTGCAGCAAAAATTGAAAGCACTTTTAGATTTAATTGAGGTTAGGTTAGATTAGAGCGGTAGTTGAAGGCTTAAAATTACCCCCCACTCACATACGCCATG
>JAEIGR010000136.1:0-258839 GCA_018904305.1 Scaptomyza montana
AAAAACTCTATCATACTTAAAGAGCCAAATACTCACTATCCGAGACTGAGTCTTCCAAACCAGCCTCAGTGGAGGATATAATTAAAAATTTATTGCTGTTCCACCTAAAAACAAATATTTGTTTCAAGGCTTCCCCTGATTTAACATCAGATGATGTCAAGGTCTATATCAAGGCCAAATCGAATGCCAATTTCACGGTGGAGAAATTCAAATTTGCTTATGATCGGAACATTTCTTCGTTTAAAATCAGTGTTTCGAATCAAGATTTTTGCACTATATGCTGCAAAGAATTTTGGCCAGAACACATAATTGTGAAAGAGTATACTGTAAGGAAGAAAAAAATCGGCCCCCCGATTGTATCTACCCTTCCGGTGGTTGGTTCTAATATAACTCTGCCAATTACTGATAGTTCAAAAACTAACATCCTCCTTCTTACTTGGCTATCAGAATGTAAGAGGTCTTTGTAGTAAACTCACTAGTTTATACCTTAATAGTCTTTCTTTCGCTTTCCATGTCATTGCCTTTACTGAAACGTGGTTAAGGCAAGACATTCTCAATTCCGAAATTCTATGTAGTACATATTCTATTTACAGAAAAGACCGTACTCTTCGGCGTGGTGGTGGAGTGCTTATTGCTGTGAATGTAGACTTTCCTTCTGAAACAGTCGTATTAGATAGTTCTTTTGATATAGAGTTTATTGCTGTAAAGCCAAATATTTACGGTATTAACATTTTTATCACTTGTTCGTATATACCTCCTTCCTCTGATCTCTCTATCTATGAGACACATCTATCTGCTATCCATTCTGTCTCTGCCTTGCTTTCTGATCGCGATTTTCTTGTAGTTCTTGGTGATTTCAACATTGCTGAAGCTACTTGGATTTCTTCTCCTGACTCTGGTGCCCTGACTCCCGCGGCCCCGAATGAATTTTTAATCGACTTACTTGGGATGTCATTGAGTCAAATTAATGCTATCCCAAATTCTCTTAATAAAATGCTTGATCTGATTTTTGTTTTGGATTCATCATCTTCATCCGTTTCCGTTCCCAGCCCATATCTTATCCCGAAGACTTATACCATCCTACGTTGGAGTTATTGATTAATTTACCTTCCCGGACGCGTTGCAATATCAAGATGCCTTTGAGTCGAGTTCGTCAATTTCGAAAACTGATTTTGAGGGACTCGCTCTGCTTTTATCCCAAACTGACTGGTCTCCCCTCTACGAGTCTGACGACTTGGACGTGGCAATCAGTATTTTTTATAATACCTTACATTCTTTATTTGATTTATGTGTCCCGGTTGGTAAGCTAAACAGGTCTAACAAACCTGTGTGGTTTACCCGAGAGTTGACAATTCTCAAAAATCGTAAATCTAAACTCTACAAGAGATTTAGAAAAAAGGGCTCATCGGTAGCCTATTCTGCATACTTGATTGCTCGTGCCAGTTTTGATATCTTAAATAACCAATGTTATAAGAATTACCTGACTCGGTGTAGATTACAGTTTCAGCAGGATCCAAAGCGGTTTTTTGATTTTGTTAATGCGAAGCGTAGGTCATCGACACTCCCAGCGGAAGTATTCTTTGAGGAAACGAAGGCCAATTCTGATCAGAGATTGCAAATATATTTGCCCAATTTTTTCAAACGACTTATAGCTCTTTTCAATCTCAAGTCGATTTGCCTTACCCTTATCGGGTTAATGGCTCGAATCGCATCTTTGGACTGAAAATCACTGAAAACTCACTTTTAAATAATCTACATGGTTTGAAACCTATATTTTCCCCAGGACCTGACGGAGTGCCAAGCTGCGTGCTTAGACACTGTGCTCATGGTCTTTTAAAGCCGTTGCTTAAAATGTTTAACTTGTCCCTGGAGTTAAGCTCCTTTCAAAAATTTGGAAAGAGTCATTTATTATTCCTCTCCATAAAAAAGGAAACAAATCTAATGTTCAAAATTATAGGGGTATCTCCAAGTTGTCTGCTATTCCTAAGATTTTTGAAAAATTAATAACCTCCCATCTTCAACACCTTTGCAAATCTATTATTTCACCGTGCCAGCACGGATTTATGAAACAAAGATCTACTACCACTAACTTGTTAGAATTTACTTCATTTGTTATCAAGGGTTTTCAGGACAAATTGCAGACTGATGTTATTTATACTGATTTTAGTAAGGCTTTCGACTCTGTAGATCATCGTCTTCTTATACATAAACTAGAACTCTTGGGCTTTTCAAATATTCTAGTTCTTTGGATTAAAGACTACCTAACTCTTAGAACTCAGAGGGTTTTATTTAAAGGGTCCGTTTCAAGACGGTTCAGGTCACTTCAGGCGTTCCACAGGGTAGTCATCTTGGTCCTTTGTTATTTATTTTGTTTATAAACGATCTTCCATCAGTTATAAAGTTCTCTCGGGTTTTGATGTACGCTGATGATGTAAAATTATGCACGTCGGCTGCAACTCCCCTTGCTGCTCAACAGCTTCAAAGAGATTTAGACAACTTTCAAATGTGGTGTAAAGTAAATTTTTTAAATCTTAATTGCAGTAAATGTAAAGTAATGTCATTTTTTAGATATTTGCCCTTTTTTAATATATATTTTCTTGACAACAAACCACTAGATAGAATTGAATGGGTTGACGATTTGGGCATCGTTATGGACCCAAAGCTTAAGTTTGACAAGCATATTTCTTCAATTTCCAATCGAGCATCTGGTGTCTTGGGGTTCATTAAGCGCTGGTCGAAGGAGTTTAACGATCCCTACTTAACAAAAACTCTGTATACTTCTCTTGTTCGACCGATTCTGAATATGGATCTTGTATATGGTTTCCGAAATACGAAATTCATCAGAATAAAATAGAATCGGTACAAAAACAATTTCTGCTCTTCGCACTTAGAGGTCTTAACTGGGACACTAACAATAATTTGCCGTCTTATCGTAGTAGACTTTTACTAATAGATCTTCCTTCTCTGAGTGATCGTAGAATAATGCTATCATTTTCCTTTTTTCACAAATTAATTAATGGTGAAATTGATTCTTCTGATTTAATTAACCAAATTAACTTTGCTGTTCCTATTAGAAATACTAGAAATTTTGTACCTATATCTCTTCAAACTTGTAATTCTAATTATGCTCTTCATAACCCTTTTCGTATTCTGTGTTCTATTTATAACGATCTTTCCCACTTAATACACAGTGCCACTCCTACTTGCTCTATTAAAAAGTTAGTTTTGTGTCATTTGTCTACATGTTCGCGATCATCGTAACCGCACGATAAGCGGAGCGCCCCTCGGTCGGATGGGCGGGAGGCGGGTCGCTTTGTGCGTGGGTCCGCGCGTTAACAAGCCGGTGCTTGGTATCGTTGGGCCACTTGACTGTACTGTTCGTTAGTACATCTACGTCCAATATAATATAAATATAATACAGATCCTCTCGAAGGATAATAATAATAAAAATCTACAGATCCTCTCGAAGGATAATACAGTAGACGCTCACAAATTAGAACCTTCGGAAATTGGAATTGTCCAGAAATTAGAATCAGTGTTTTCAATACATTACACGCTCTAAAATTAGAATTGAAAATTCTAATGTTTTCCCCTTTTTTTTTAGCACAGAAACTCTTCAATTTCGTTTGATTTTGCTAAAGCAAAATAATAATAACAAGTAAGAAGGAGTCGGGAAAGCCCGACTAGAAGATACCCTGAACCCAGTTGCAAACAAGTGGAAACGTTGCAGTCGGACGCAACCGACTGCAGTATACTCGATACCAGTATTAAAACCGGTAAAAAGAGGCCTAATTGCAAAGGGGTACGGATGAGGCAGGGGTGTACGCTGCCTTAAAGATTCTCCGATGCAGATGGGGATGCCACCAGCTGTCTTCGTTGCAAATTTGGTGACTCTAGCTCAAAGCTTGTAAAATGTGGGGAAAGGGCGGTATAGGTGGGCGTGGCATCCACATTTTTGATGCAGATCTTTGTGGAATTTCAATTGTTATCTTCATACCAAATTTGGTGAATCTAGCTCGAAGTTTGTAACAGATGGGGAAAGGGGGGCTGGGGGTGGTATGGGTGGGCGTGGCATCCCAATTTTTGATGCAGATCTTTGTGAAATGTCAATTGCTATCTTCATACCAAATTTGGTGACTCTAGCTCAAAGTTTGTAAATGGTGGGGAAAGGGGGGCGGAATGGGTGGGATTGGCTCCAAAACTTTTGGGGGTCGTTGCCAGCTATCTTCCCACCAAATTTGGAGTCTCTAGCTTTTTTTTTTTTGCAAATTTGGTAGTTCTAGCTGTAAGGATGTGCGAAATATGTGAATTTATCGATTTGCCAGCCCCCCAGTTATCGTAGAACCTTTTTGACACTTTAATTTACTATCCCATAGATAAAAAGAATTGGAAAGTTTCAAGTCTCTAGCTTGAAGGGTGTGGAAAAAAGTTGCGAACATACAGACGGACGGACGGACGGACGGACGGACGGACGGACACCATGACGGACATTGCACAAACCCAATATACTCTTTACCTTCGGTATCGAGTATAAAAATAAATTAAATTTATATAAGACTTTGGTATACTGAGGCCGTCAGCCGTCAGGTGCTACAGGGGGATGATCACGCAGTGTCTAATGCCGGTACTTGTACTGGTATCTAGGCTGCGTGCCGTATCTGTAGTGCACTGGCGGAAGTGCGACTATACTCTCCTCGCGTGGGCGGCTGGAAACAGGCTCTTGGTTAGGTCGTGTCTCTGCCAATGAGTGCTGGCAAATCGTAGTCGGGCGAGAGAAGACAACTCTCCAAATCACCTCAAGCCATGGTGGAACAGCATACGCCGATGGTTGCGTGGCCGGGGAGAAGCTCGGTCTCTAGTATGCGGACTCAGGGGGAACAGCCGACCCACCCTGTTTTATGTAGGCTTCCCGCGGTACATGGGCTCTGCCGCGGGTGACGATCCCCTTCCCTATTACTCGTGGGAACAATATGAACTCAAATACTAACAACAAAACAATAGACAAAGAGGCCGACACTCGCCCAAAAGTCGGATGGGACTAACAATCCCTCATCTTCTGCGCTGCCCGGTAAGCCAGCGGGCAGTGCTATTCCAGGTGTACGCGGTAAGGTTCCGGACAGGCAGCCGAGTCGTGGGGCGAGACCTGGATACAAGGTGCCGGCTAGAGCTCCGCAGAGCATACATGCGGCGGGCTCAGCCTCCACCCCAAACCGGGCGACAATCTCGATAAAGCCGAGCATGCCCGGACCTAAGAAACCGTCGTACAACGACAAGAGACGTGCTGCGGGTATCTTGACCCGGAACCTGTCTGGCACAGAAACATCGCCAGAAGGTTCGCAGCTGGTGGAGTGGGCAAAATCAATTTTGCCCGATTTTCATCCAGCTCCAGCGAAAGAGCCAGATGCCGCTAAGCCAAAGCGGCAGCTTCCGGAAGCTAGAAGCACCACAAGCCAAGCGGTCGCGCCAGCAGCTCGGGACGAAATCCTACGCCGAGGTGACGAGGGGTAAGGTTCTTCTCGGTGTCCTGGATAAGGGCAGCGAAGGGGGCCAAATCCCGAGGAGCCAGTGGCCGTGGGTGGAGAACGAGCTGCAAGGAGCCTTTATGCAGATCATGCTGGCAAATGGAGGACCACCGCCCGTATGCCAAGATACCGGCTGGCATCAAGGATGCGTGAAGGTGGTGGCATGCGCTGATATGCACTCAGCCAAGGTATACAAAGAGGCCATTTCTGCCCTGGATGAGGTCTACCCTGGGGCCAAATTAGAGGCTGTGGACTGGAAGGATGTGCCCAGCAGACCTAGGGCTCGAGTGTGGGTATCGGCTAAACCCGATGATCCGGCCGAGATCCTTAAGGTCTTCCAATTTTGCAACCCGCAGCTGCTGTCAAACGACTGGCGGGTGGCAAAATTGGAAAAGGCGGATGAACCACGGCGCCAGATTCTCTTGGTGTTGAACGACAAGACTGTCGAGCACCTCGCCAAGTCCGGCGACACCTTACAGTACGGCTTTAAAACCGTGGCTGTTAGGGTGTATTGCTCGGACAAGGCCAACGAGTCCGTCGTGCAAGAGCCGGATCTGGAGATCGACCACGATGAGGATCTAGATGAGGAGGAGCTATTAGGCTTTGCCTCTGAGACATCAGAGCTAGCCCGAGATCTCTCCCGGCTAGGCCACAGCGGGGGAGACATAGAGGTAGAGGACGATGAAGATGCCGACATTACTGTGGTGGAGAAGAATTTGAAGAATGTCCTTGAGACTTCTTCAGATAAATCTATACCACAGTAAGGCAGCATCGGCTGCTCTTCTGCTGTACCTGGAGAGGGGTACAGTAGACATAGTCCTTATACAGGAACCCTGGGTGTGTGGTGGCAGGGTTTCTGGACTGAGGACACATGAACACAAGCTACTAGTAGCTGGAACCGAAGGTAGATATAGAACCTGCATACTTGCAAAAAGACATTTAAACATATTTTTGCTCCCAATGTATAGCGACGCAGACAACACTGCAGCGTGTCTGGAGCTGGACACGGAACCAATCCGACTAGCCTCTAGGTACTTCGCCCACGACCATAAGGGCGACCCTCCGCATCCGTCGCTTCACCAGCTGATCGCCGACTGCGAGCTGGGAGGCCTTCGGCTAATAGTGGGCTGCGACGCAAATGCCCATCATCATCAGTGGGGAAGCACTGATACAAACGTAAGGGGTGAGTTGATTTTTGACTACCTTCTCAATACCAACATGCTTATTTGTAATAATGGTAAGGATCCGACCTTTATTATCAAAAACCACAGGGAATTCCTAGATATTACTCTTGTTTCTGCCTCTTTATGGGATCAAATCCTCTCTTGGAAGGTGCTGGATGAGCACTCTTTCTCGGATCACAGGTATATTGAAACCATACTACAGATCCAAAGTCCCAAACCAACTCAGTTCAGAAACTTAAGAAGAACTGATTGGAAAAATTACGCTGTTTCTCTGCAAAGATTGCTCCCTGAAACTCCACCTGAAGGGCCAAATACCGTCGAGTATACAACCTTTCTCATAAGAAAATTCAGTAAAGCGTGTGAAAACGCCCTGAATGCATCTTGTCCCATTAGCAGACCAAAAAGGAAGAAGAAACCCCCTTGGTGGACAGCTAAAATCGGAGAGTTGAGGGCAGCTGCCAGAAAACTCTTCAATAAAGCAAAGGCTCAAAATGACGAACAGACATGGGCTGACTACAAGGCAGGGCTCTCCGTGTTCAAAAAGGAGCTTCGCAAAGCAAAACGAACTTCTTGGAGAACTTTCTGCTCAGAGATAGATAATACTTCCGAAGCAGCCAGACTAAGGAAGCTACTAAGTAAAACTCCTCAGACTCTTGGTTTCATCAAGAATGCAAACGATGAATGGACATCATCCAGTGAAGAATCACTGACCTTACTCCTGGACACACATTTTCCGAGGGGAAGTAGATCGCCAAGACCTTGTGATCTGCACGCTAGCGGGGAGACACAGAAGCTCTTGCAATTGCTCAGTGAAAGCAATATCCATCGGGCAATTAAGAGCTTCAAACCCTATAAATCACCAGGAATAGACAATATCATTCCTGCCCAATTGCAGTCCGCGGGGAAATTAGCCATAAATTGGCTTAAGAACATATTCTCCAAGGTTTTTAAAAGTGGTATAATCCCGGGGCCATGGCTGGAATTGAAAGTAGTTTTCATCCCAAAAGCCGGAAAACCCTCGCACACAACAGCTAAGGATTTTCGACCTATCAGTCTCTCGTCTTTTCTACTGAAACGATGGAGAGGCTGCTCTGTCTTCATTTGAGAAGCACTATTCCCATATCGCTTCTCTCACCAGTTCAGCATGCCTATTCTAAGGGCAAGTCTACCAAGACCGCACTGCATGCACTTACTGCATACATTGAAAAGTCTATACACAGGGAAAACTATACGCTAGTAGCGTTCCTAGACATAGAGGGAGCTTTCAACAACGTCACTCCTAGGACTATCACCGACTCGCTGACGGATTTGGGGGTTGACTCCCTGACTGTGCACCGGATCGATCAGATGCTCCAATGCAGGATCGTAAGAGCTGCACTGGGGGCAGTGACTGTCACCAAATCCGTTGATCGTGGAACCCCACAAGGCGGAGTCCTCTCTCCTCTTCTATGGAACGTAGCAGTAAACCAACTGCTGCTGTCCATGGATGGGGGAGGGTGCAAAGTGGTAGCCTATGCAGACGACGTTGCCCTAGCCTTTTCAGGCAAGCTCCCGCAGACGTTATGTGACCGAATGACGGAAGCCCTTGCTAGGCTTTCCGGTTGGGCAAAAAGATCTGGATCAGGAGTTAATCCTGCTAAAACGGAGCTGGTCCTCTTTACGAGGAAATACAAAATTCCGTCTCTACAGCCACCAACTCTAGATGGGGTTGAACTGTCCTTTAGTGACTCAGCAAGATACCTAGGTCTAATTCTAGACAAGAAATTAAACTGGAATCTTAATACTGAAGAGCGTATAAGGAAGGCACATGTTGCTCTATACGCCTGTAGGAAAACAATCGGACTTAAATGGGACATGACTCCGCAAGTTGTCCATTGGCTCTACACTGCGGTAGTCAGACCAATTTTATTCTATGGTGTTTCTGTCTGGTGGCCTGCACTTGACAAGAAAACAGTCACCAGGAAATTAGGAAGGGTGCAGCGAACTGCTGCGCTCTGCATAACAGGAGCTTAACGTACGACCCCGGGTAACGCTCTTGATGCCATACTGCACTTCCTACCTGTCGAAATGATGGGGCGGAAAATAGCAACAATGTCAGCGCTCCGAATGAGGGAAGCCAAACAGTGGATAGGCCAGGACTTTGGACATTCAAGTATCTTGAAAGACAATCCACTCATACCAGACAATACGGATTATCAGATCCCGCAGGTGTATTTAGACACTCCCTTTACCACCCTAATCCCAACTAGAGAGAACTGGGAAGAAGGCTTGCCCGCAAGACCTGCGGAAGCTATAGAAATTTTTACAGACGGCTAAAAGCTGGACGGTAGAGTAGGAGGTGGCATTTTCTGCGCCAATTTTAAATTACGCAAAGCTTTTCGACTCCCTGACCACTGTAGCGTCTTCCAGGCAGAAGTGCTAGCAATTCAGGAGTCACTAAGTTGCATTCCACATAGGTGTAATGTCAGTAAAATCTATATCCTCACAGACAGCCAAGCAGCTATTAGATCGCTGGAGTCGTACACATCGAACTCTAAGGCTGTTCATAACTGTCGCAAATCTCTAATCGAGATGGCAGAGCAGTTTAGCATATGCCTAGTATGGGTCCCAGGACATAGGGACATAGAAGGCAACTGCATCGCTGATGAACTTGCCAGATTAGGAACTACCATGGAACTCCTTCCAGACAAAGAGTGCATTGGTATACCTATGGCATCCTGTAGACTCAACCTAAGAGATTTCTTCGAGATGGAAGCCAACAGAGTATGGCAGCTCTCCACTCACAGCTCACGTATTGCTCATCAAACCTGGCCAACCAGATGCCGGAAAAGATCAAATGAGCTCTGCCTCCTAAGCCGGAACAAGTGCTCTATTGTTACCAGAGTGATGACTGGGCATTGGCTTGTGGGGGCACATGCGGCCAGATTATTGGTCCCACACAACGACTTCTGCAGAAGTTGTAGAGACGAGGAGGAAGAAGAAACAGTTCTTCACCTTCTTTGTACCTGTCCGGCCTTATGCAAAACTAGGCAAAGAATCCTTGGTGACTTTTTCTTCGAAGATCTATCTGAACTTGCGAGTAAAAGACCCAAAGATGTAGCAAGGTACATCCAAGTCACAGGATGGACTCATGATGCGGAGTCATACCAAGAGTGATAGAGGGGTCTCAGAGCCTTTCGCGGCATCACAATGGGCTGAGTGTGGCCTAAGTGCGCCGAGGGGGTATCCCTCCTTGGTAACCGCTCTAACCTAACCTAACCTTGGTATTTTGACTTAACTTCAATCGATTAAGCTCGATATCTCCGGTGTTTCTTAACCGATTTGGACGAAATTTTCAGAAAAGATCTATTGTTACCCATTCTTTCAACCCTAATTTTTACATTTTCCAAATTCGATACGTTTTGTTCTCGATTCCATGTGTATATCGGAAACCAGAATAGTTATCAATAATTTGAAGCAAACTTGTTCTACTCATGGTATAGGAGAACTTATATCCCAAATCTGAAGTCTCTAGCTCTCGTAGTCTCTGAGATCCCTGCGTTCATACAGACGGACAGACGGACGGACAGACGGACATAGCTAAATCGATTCGGCTATTGATGCTGATCAAGAATATATATACTTTATAGGGTTGGAGATGCTTCCTTCTGCCTGTTACATACTTTTGCACAAAACCATTATTCCCTTATTTACCCATTTTATGGGTTAAGGGTATAAAAAGGGGAGTCCCTATTTTATTTATGTTATTCGTTGTTGTTTCGTCGCAATCGTATTCATTTTTAGCTTATTTCTGGGTGAAATTTGATACAAGTGCACATATTTAGGCAGCGTTTGCTTAAAAGTAAAAATATGTCCCGAAAAATTTTAAATTAACGTAAGAAAAATACTTAATCTGTGGAAACTAAAATTTAAACTCTTAGAAAAGGTTGAGGAAAGCGTACAAGGGAAGCTGCTAGCCCAAGATTTTATTGTGACACCATCTTCAGTCAAAGAAAAAATCATCACAAAGTCATTTAGTCCAAGTGATGGATGGTTTACCAAATTCAAAATGCGACACGGTATCCGTTTTTTAAAAATTTGTGTCGTGATTCTCTCTAGTAATGTAGCTTCAATCACGCCATTCATTCATATATTTATGGAATTTCAGTGAACATTTATGTTCCATTTTTTTTGATTTAATGTACATACATATATTTTTAATAAAAAAATATCTTATAACTTTTGTTTTCTTGTTATTATTATTAGAATTGATAAAAAAATAGTTTTATCGCAGATTTTTACACTAAATGCACCACAATTTTGTACACTTTTGTATGCAAAAAAAACGTCCAGAAATTAGAATAATTCAGAAATTAGAATTGCCCCAGGAACCAACTGGTTCTAATTTCCGAGCGTCTACAGTAATAATCTACAGATCCTCTCGAAGGATAATAATAATAAAATCTACAGATCCTCTCGAAGGATAATAATAATCTACAAATCCTCTCGAAGGATAATAATAAATAAATCCTACAGATCCTCTCGAAGGATAATAATAATCTACAGATCCTCTCGAAGGATAACAATAAATAAAATTTTTACAGATCCTCCTGAAGGATAATAATAAATAAAACCTACAGATCCTCCCGAAGGATTATAATAAATAAAACCTACAGATCCTCTCGAAGGATAACAATAAATAAAAACTTATCAAAAAAAAAAATAAAGTTTTTTTTTACATTTTTCACAGTAGATAACATCATGGTGAATGTCAGCTGGATTTACTATCGCCGTAAGGACGAACTTGTGTCCATGGCCAGTGAGTTTGGGCTCGACGCAGAGGGCACCGTGAGTGAACTACGCAGCCGGGTCGCAGGATTCATATCCAGGAGTGACCATCCGGACACTCTCCTAGCGCGTTTCTCGGAGTTAGAAACGAAGTACCGGGATATCTCTCCAACCGACCAAAGCGACAAAGACAAGAAGCAGCGCTCACGGAGTCCATCACCCTTGGATACCAGCTCAGTCGCTCCAACCCGACCCGTGATCACCGTGACGAACACAGATGGAGCTGTTCCTGGACCTGATCCTACCCGACTCGCTGGAAGATCACCACCACGTCCCCGGCACAGTTCACCACAAGGCTCAACAACCACAAGGCACGAGGTCCCATATGGAGCATTGGCAGATAAAGTTCAGCGCTGGGGAATCACCTTCGATGGAACCTCGGATCCACTGAGCTTCATTGAGCTTCATAGCAACACTTTGCCCAAACATTAACATTAAGTGGGTCACCCAGCTCGCTTACATTAAGTGGGTCACCCAGCTCACCTTCAAGCGCTGGTAAAATGATCGCGTAAGGTTGCAACGCGCACAAACGATGCAGCGTCAGCACTCTCACGCTGTTACCTCATACAGACTACATATGTGCATACTCACACTCTCTTTATATAATGTATTAGACTATGTATGGCTCGCGCGCTGACTTCTCTGCCCAAGCAGCGGTCTGCCTTATACTTAGAAGTAAGAACATTCAATTATTCAATAAAGAAACATACTTGGAAATAGACGTGTTTTCTTTAAATGTCTGGAAAACTAAGCACACGTCTACACTACACACGCACACACCGGCATCTACAGACACACACCCAGGCTTACACACACACACACACAGGCTTACCCACACACACACCCGTACGCAGGCATACATACACACATACACAGGGGTAAGTGACGGCCATCTGCGATGGGCCCAAAGGGTGCTCAGGCAGCCATGTTTAGATTTGGTGCGGCCTAGGATAGCGTCCCTACCCCCTTTGTGCTATAAATATATGCTGTAAAGGAGTAATTTAGCCAGGGTATAAACTCAGTCTGGCCAGGTATACCTCACAAGAAAATTTATATATTTTTGGTGAGACTCTAACGCGCGCGGCTTACAAGTCGGAAAGGGGGAACGCCGGTGCCAGCATCAACGCAGCGGCTGGCGGCCAGAGTATAAAACGACTCAGCTTGAATCGCGTACGCGCGGGTACAAAAACCCAAAGCAAAGAAATAGAACGAAAGAAAATACACAGCAATTGCACTCCACTGGGTCACGGATTTGCCGGTGACCAATTTATTCAGATTATACCAAATATTACTCGTACAATCAAACCTAACCTAAGACCTAATTGCATATATATATACCTATATCCCGACTCTATTACTCTGCTATTTATGAGTGCACTCTTTCACTTTCCTGCCCTTTTCCGTTTTCCTATATTCTTGCGCGTACGCGTCTGCTCACTTTAGTATCTCGATCGCAACCCCCTGCCCACGCTTTGACTTCGGCCCAAGTTGTAGTTTTGCTGCTCCCCACGCTTGCTCGTGACCGTGGTGGATTTGGTGATCGCAGCTGGCGCGCTGCATCTTGCGACTCTGCGTTCTGGGGCGGTTATATTTAAATCATCAGACATTAGGCGTTAATCAAAAATATGTTCATTCAATAAATCTAAATCTTTTACGCTCCTTGCGTTTATTAACTATCCATACTGCGCACTCCTTGTGTCTAACAAAACTATACCTACAATTTAAACAAACGATGCGACTTAACAATTATAAATCTAATACAAATATAACTCTTTGTGAAGGGGCTGATGCGGCCTACTTTCCCTTGGCCCCCTTTCTTGGGTAGCGTGACAGTTACGTGTCCGTACGCATTCCTCGTCACGCCGTGTAGCTCCCCGTCCACCTCAACGTTGAACCTGGAACGGCGGGCTCTCGACGTACAATTTTCCAACGCCTCTGATATGACCGCGACCGCGGCGTCGGTCAGCTCGTCCTCGTCCGGGAAGACAGCCCGATTTGCGGGGCGTATCGCCCACATTTTCGGCGGTAATACCTGCCCCTAGGTTGGTGGCTCTGTCATCCTCGCCGCCGCTGCTGATTACATAAGGGAATTGGTCGCTCATCTTGGGTATTCTGTGGGATTTATAAACACAATCGGTTAGTCTTAGCCTTCTGAATTCAACCTTGGTTAGTGTTAATAAAAAAAACATAAAGAGATTAATTAAAACTGTGACAAGTCCGCTCTTTGTCAGGCGCTTGGTCGGGTTGGTCCTCTTCTCCGTGCTCCTCTCCCTCTTCATAGAATGGCTTCAGTTGCGCAATGCTGGCGAGTTTGCTCCTTCTTTGCCCTTCTTTTACCAATCGCACGATATTCGGTGATACGAACTTTTTTCACGAGGAATGGGCCATCAAACTTGGGAGCGAGTTTCGCCGCGAAACCTTCACTGGCTTTAGAGAGTTGGTGTGCTCTTAGTAGCACCAACGTTTTGAGTCCTGGTCGCCATTCTCTTCTCCTGAGGTTATAGTCCCTCTGCTTAATCGGCTTGTCGTCCTTCCTGATGATCCGGTGCTCAGCTACGTGGGACACCCCTTGCAGCTCATCAAAGAGAGCCAATTTCGCTTTCAATATTTCCCTTTTCTTTGGTTCCAAATCCTCTGGCCACTCGTTTTCCCTGGTTTCGACGCTTTCCACCGGTGTTATTGCGGGGCCGGGTATGACGCACCCTCCTACCTCGCCGAACCGTTGTACTCCCGCCGCCGTCGTTGCGTCCACGCTGTCTTCTCGAACCGTTCCCACGGCGATACTGGGCTGAGGTGCCCCCGGGGCATCCTCCTCCTGCCATGATCTGCTGCCCCCCTCCGGTTTATCCATAACTGGCTCACGTTCTATTAGGACCTGATCCTCCTCTATACCTGGTACTTCTACAGCTTCCAAAATTAACCTAGCCTTGTCACACTCGATGGTCGTCCCCACCCGGCACAAAAAGTCTGTCCCTAGTATAATGTTGTCTAGCATCAAGGGCATCACGAGCATACTCACCGTGACCTCTGTCCCCGCTAGACCAACCTTTACCCTCAATAGCTTTTTTACCTCTAAGGTGGACCCATCGGCCAGGCGAATTTTCGCACAGGCGTCCAGCATCTCACCACCGCTGGTCACCTTACTGGAAAATTCCTCACTAATAAAACTCCTCGTCGCCCCTGTATCTACTGTCGCAGTCACTACTTGGCCCCCGACTCTTACAGTAGCGACTATCCGCCCGTCTTCCACTCTTAAAGGGTACTCTAGGTTCGGGACTGGTTCACGTCGGCCCCCATCGGATCCCGTCCCAGATGGTGCCGCATATCGTTTCCCGCCCTTGGCTGCTGACAACACTGGCTGGTATTGACCCCCTTGGTCCCGCACTGCAGACAAAACTGTACCCGTGGATTGGGGCACTCCTTGGCAAAATGACCCTCTTGCGAACAGTCGTAGCAAAGCCTCTTCCCGTCTAGAGCCTTCGCCCGCTCTTGGCTGATCATCCCGTTTGAAATTACTCCCGTATGCCCGAGCGGTGGCGCACTCTCCACGTTACCGCTTGACCCTGACTGTGGTTGCGTCCGGAAAGGGTTAAAAAGTTTAGCGGGGGTTGCCTCGCCGGCTAATCCGTCCGAATACCTACCGCCCCCGGTCCTACCCCGTACTGCACACTCGCGACTTTGTTGTCTCACGTTCTCGTACTCGGCTGCCATCTGAGTCAGCTGCGCCAGAGAGGAGAAGTCCCTTCTACGATTGTACAACCTGTACTCTGGCGCCAAATTCTCGTATACCCTATGCAATTCTTGTTCTACCCTGTATCCCGCGTGGTACATCATACCCCGCAGCTCGAGCAAGTAGTCCTTGAACGGCTCGTTATCATGTTGCCGTCGTGCCCAGATACCGTCTTCTAACCTGTCGAAATACTGTGGCGGTAGAAAAAACTCCAAGAACTCGGCTTTAAAAGCCGCCCAAGTCACGTCCCTTAGCCTACTTATTGAAAGCCACCGTGCTGCCTTACCCGTTAGAGCCTCGCTCATTGCCCTCGGCAACCGATCTAAGCCTATGTCGTATGACCACGCCCTGTCCTCAATTGTCTCCAAGAAAACTAGTGGGTCGGTGCATCCATCGAACCTGATACCCCACTTCCGGACTAGTTCGGGGACGACCATCCCGTTCCTATGGGTACTATAACTATCGCTAGAGTTAAGATGGGGTTCACCTGTCTCACCGGGGTATCTTCCCCGGATGCCAGAGGTGACCCTACTCGTATATCGGGGATACATGCTGTATTCTGTGGGGAAAATTCATTATAAATCGTACTGTTGGAGGGCGGACGCAAATGTTCCGTGCCACCGGTCTGTATTGATGGGACTGTCGCATCTGATTCAGATTTCTGCCTAGGTCGTATTCCTCCAACGGAAGTGGCAATCCGGGTAGGCGACACTGGGATCTTTGCGAACCGCAACTCCCATTCCGCTAACCGGGCCCATATATCGGTGGTATGACCACTTTGCCTTATGAAATTACATACCAGCTTCTGGTAGTCAGTTACCGTGGCACACTTTTCCAATCCGAGCTCCCGGACGATATCCTCTAGATCCTCCTTATGGCAGTGGTAGACCCATTGCACACCCACACCGGGGTTGCTGCCTTCTACGACCTCCACTCGGGCGGGCTCGATAGTCTTGGGTTTCTCCATTTAACCGAAAAAAAACGAACGGAAAAAAAAAACAAAAAAAAATTCCGTCTCGAACCGTGTATGTCCCGCTTCGCAAAAATTTGCACTCTCAATCTGGCACGGTTTATCGCGGTAACCGTTATGTTACGACATTAAAAAAATTTTTTTTTTTAATTTTTTTCCGGAGTAAAAAAACTTTTAACTTGTCACTGTCTGTCGCGGTTATTCCTTTTATTACCAAAAAATTTTGTCTACGGTATTACGAATTTTCTGTATTTTTTTTTGCAGTGTAATAAAAAAATTTTCCTTGTTAACTGGTCACTGTTTATTGCGGTTATTTTATTTTATTGCGAAATTAATTTAATATTTTTTTTTTGCAGTGTAATAAAACTTTTCTGTTAACTGGTCACAGTTCATTGCGATTGTTTTATTTTATTGCGAAAATAAAAAAAGAAATTTTTTTCGATCCACGGTATCACAAATTTTTTTTTTTTCCCGGTGTATAAAAAAAATCTGTTAGCAAGTCACTGTTTATCACGGTTACTCAATATTTTTTATTTTTTGATTTCATTTTATTTTTTCCAAAAAAAAAAAAATCATTTAATTTCTTTTCTTTATTTTCCACCACTGTACGCTTATACGGTCGACCAGAACCGATGGGACAACTCCGCACTCAGCACCATAGTCAATTTAAAAAAATTTTTTTTTTTTTTGATTTTCGCGGTCGAAGCCCACTGTGCGACGCGACCGCGACTTTGCAGCTGCCTGTACCAGCTACTGTCACGCCGTTCGTTGACCGCTCACGCACTTTGCCGGCACTTTCGTTGCGCCGCAGGTGTTCACTTATGCACAGCCTAAGACCTAATTGCATATATATATACCTATATCCCGACTCTATTACTCTGCTATTTATGAGTGCACTCTTTCACTTTCCTGCCCTTTTCCGTTTTCCTATATTCTTGCGCGTACGCGTCTGCTCACTTTAGTATCTCGATCGCAACCCCCTGCCCACGCTTTGACTTCGGCCCAAGTTGTAGTTTTGCTGCTCCCCACGTTTGCTCGTGACCGTGGTGGATTTGGTGATCGCAGCTGGCGCGCTGCATCTTGCGACTCTGCGTTCTGGGGCGGTTATATTTAAATCATCAGACGTTAGGCGTTAATCAAAAATATGTACATTCAATAAATCTAAATCTTTTACGCTCCTTGCGTTTATTAACTATCCATACTGCGCACTCCTTGTGTCTAACAAAACTATACCTACAATTTAAACAAACGATGCGCTTCTTGCGACTTAACAATTATAAATCTAATACAAATATAACTCTTTGTGAAGGGGCTGATGCGGCCTACTTCACAATGCCTTATTGTATGTGATATGAAATTAATAAAGATCCTAGTGTAGATAAATTTGTGTGTGCTTTACTTGTTACCCTTTTCCCCTTTTTCCCCTTTTCAGCGAGTGCGCCTCACCCACATAGCCCGCGTGGGGCAAACTTGAGGGGTATGCTAGTGAATCCTCCGAGTTTTACTCTAGATTCTGTGACGCCTGCCTCTTGGGTATGTCCCACGTGAAGCGACGAGTGGGGTAGTAGTGGTTCAGTGCGCCTCACCAAATGGCCCACGTGGGGCAAACCTGAGGGGTATGCTAGCGAATCCTCCGAGTTTTACTCTAGATTCTCCGACGCCTGCCTCTTGGGTATGTCCCAGGTGTAGCGACAAGGGGGTAATACCCAGGCGTTGCAGCGGTGAGAGATCGGGTGGACGATGGGCTTGCATTCCGAGTCTTACTCTGTGCGTGACGAAATCCTCTCACTCGTATCTCTCACACGCGTCCGAAAGCTTCTCAAGGACGCGGCCGGTGACTGGTGCGGGCGGATGAGGTTAGGCAGTTGGTGCGCAGGCTTCCGGGTCTTACCCTCGGCCTGACCAGCTAGCTGAGTGACTCTCACCCTCCCGTGCTAACACAGAACTTCGCCCGACGCCCTGGTCGGCGACGAAGAGCCATTCGGGGGAATGATTGGCTGGTTCTCCGGGTATTAACCTGGACTTACCAACCTATTCCTTCGAATGTCTCCCAAATCATCGCCAGTGCGTAAGGCATGCTCACGAACCCCCCACTATTCCCCCCTACGCTTTCCTCTAGTGCCCCGACCCCTAGGTATACTCTGGCACAGTTCTCCCAGTATCCCAGCTATTTAAAAATTTTCTGTAAAACCCCTGGACGCGACTGAGACGCCGACCTCGACCTAAGAAAGTACGTCCTTACAGATGGTGCCCGAGCAGGGACACTGAAAAACACTTTTGGGAGTATAACATCATGGTGGCTTAAAGAACCACCACCACATAGTACCTAGGGAGTCCAGGGTCGCCTTAAGTCAGAACTATGTTACGTCTTCTTGTTGTTTGTGTCCTTATTTTGTGCCCTGTTGTTGTCAAAGCCTCAAAATTTAAGTCTCTTCGCCCCTTACACGTCCCCTTAAAACATCCAGCATCCGACCCCCCCCGCCCACCCCCCTTTGCCTAGGAAGTCTTGGCTTTGCTGTCTTTGCAGGCTAAGGCTACAGAGCAGATGCGCCGACGCTCAATAAGGGCAGCGCTGCTGACGCCTAATAAGGGCAGCGCTGCCAAAGCCTTATAAGCGCAGCGCTGACACCGCCCATCAAGGAGCAGAGATGCGTTCTGCTATATAAGGCAGACCGCGAGCTGAGGATAGGCAGTCAAGACCCGGTCATTGAAGTGAACACATCACAGTGCGACGCAAAGATCCTCTCGAAGGATAATAATAACTAAAATCTACAGATCCTCTCGAAGGATAATAATAAATAAAACCTACAGATCCTCTCGAAGGATAATAATAATAAAAATCTACAGATCCTCTCGAAGGATAATAATAATCTACAGATCCTCTCGAAGGATAATAATAATAAAAATCTACAGATCCTCTCGAAGGATAATAATAATCTACAAATCCTCTCGAAGGATAATAATAAATAAAACCTACAGATCCTCTCGAAGGATAATAATAATCTACAGATCCTCTCGAAGGATAACAATAAATAAAATTTTTACAGATCCTCCTGAAGGATAATAATAAATAAAACCTACAGATCCTCCCGAAGGATTATAATAAATAAAACCTACAGATCCTCTCGAAGGATAACAATAAATAAAAACTTATCAAAAAAAAAAAAAAAGTTTTTTTTTTACATTTTTCACAGTAGATAACATCATGGTGAATGTCAGCTGGATTTACTATCGCCGTAAGGACGAACTTGTGTCCATGGCCAGTGAGTTTGGGCTCGACGCAGAGGGCACCGTGAGTGAACTACGCAGCCGGGTCGCAGGATTCATAGCCAGGAGTGACCATCCGGACACTCTCCTAGCGCGTTTCTCGGAGTTAGAAACGAAGTACCGGGATATCTCTCCAACCGACCAAAGCGACAAAGACAAGAAGCAGCGCTCACGGAGTCCATCACCCTTGGATACCAGCTCAGTCGCTCCAACCCGACCCGTGATCACCGTGACGAACACAGATGGAGCTGTTCCTGGACCTGATCCTACCCGACTCGCTGGAAGATCACCACCACGTCCCCGGCACAGTTCACCACAAGGCTCAACAACCACAAGGCACGAGGTCCCATATGGAGCATTGGCAGATAAAGTTCAGCGCTGGGGAATCACCTTCGGTGGAACCTCGGATCCACTGAGCTTCATTGAGCGCGTAGAAGAGAGGGCGGTAGCTCACCAGATAGAGCCGAATCGATTACCCCTGGCCATTTCGGAACTCCTTACTGGGGAAGCTGAGAGCTGGTTCAGGGTCAGTCACATGCATGGTGAGACCAGGACCCGATTCAAGCGAGAATTTCTGGAATTTTACCTGCCACCGAGGTATTTCGAGAGGCTTGAGGACCAGATCCGCACCCATCTACAGCAAAACGGGGAACCTTTCAAGCGGTATATGATTCAGCTGCGCCTAATGATGCAGCGTGCGGGGTATACTAGCGACAGGGAACTTGACCGACTATATGAGAATCTGCTACCGGAATACCAGCTCTATATTCGGCGTCACGAGGTAAGTTGCCTGAGCCAGCTTACACAGCTGGCCACGCACTACGAGATGGTCCGCGAGAGGGAAGTACAACTCAAGCCCCACACGAAGCCCCAAATCACACATAGACCAGCAGCAGTGAGTCCCGAAATGCCCACACCGACGCCACGGCATCGCAACCCATTTCGTGACAACACCCCAGGGACACCCGGAACCGGCAACGGGACTAGCCCAGACACCCCGATAGATGTCCAGAACGCTTGCCGACGCTGTGGACAATCGGGCCATTTCAACCGGGATTGCGGGAACCCACAGGTGATCTACTGTTGGCAGTGCGGACGACGAGGAGTCCGGACAATAGAATGTTGTACACGCTCGTCGGGAAACGGAATGCCTCCCTCCTCGAATCCGGACCAGGGGGGAGCAAGGGTCAACCAACAGAAGTAAACGGAGTCATACGACTCGAAGACGCAAGGAAAGTAGCCAGAGTAAGCTTAGAAGGGAAACCTTTCCTGGCTACTATCGACACTGGAGCTACGAGGAGTTTTGTCAGCGAAGCGGTCGCGAAGAAATTGTCCACCCGGGGACAACAAAACTTGCAAGTGATAGTAAGGCTGGCGGACGGGTCACATATTACTATCACCAAGGCATGTACCGCTGCCATACAGCTCGGAGAACAACGCGTCTGTTTTCCCTTACTAATACTGCCGACAGGAATCGACGACCTGATCTTGGGGATCGACTTCCTCTGTGCCGTAGAAGCCACCTTGTCCTTCGGAGACTTGGAGTTACAGCTAACACCTGGATTGTTCCAGAGCCCGAACGGCCGACGGAGGGCACGAACGACCGGATACAACCAGGAGCCACCTATCCCAGCCCCAAGGGCCCCAAGGGAAGAAGATCCAAGCACTCGTGATACACCCGATGTCTACAGTCGCAAGGTGACCTCTAGGGAGAAGAAGAACACATGTTACCAGGAGCTACCCATCCCAACCCCAAGAGCCTCAAGAGAGGGAGATCCAAGCACTCGTGAGACACCTGATGTCTGCAGTCGCGGGGTGACCTCTAGGGCACCGACGGACTTGCACTGGGAGGAAAGGAACAAATGCGTAGCAGCCAAAATTCAAACGAACGAAGGGACCAGCGAGGCTGCTCCAACCGATCCTGACGAAGACGAGAGGATGAGCAATACCGACGAGGAGGGAATCCGGCGCAAGGAAGGCGACATCTCACGAGGGCCACTTGAGAGTGGCATACCACCCCAGCGTCCTCGTTCCCCTTTGGGGAAAAGAAGCGAATATATCGCAGCCGCCCAAAATTTACCGGATCCAGCTAAGGTGGAAGACGATCGTGAAGCTGAAGCAGACCCTCGGGTATGGGAGTTCCTAGAGCGCGAACTAGCTTTGTTTGATGGCTTGAAGGGCGTATCACACATCGCGGAACACGTGATTACCATGCGCGACGAGAGACCCATCAAACAGAGATACTACCCGAAGAATCCAGCTATGCAGAAGGTGATCTATGAGCAGGTGGACGAATTACTGCGGAACGACTGTATAGAGCCGTCCAAGAGCCCTCTTAATGCACCAATAGTGTTGGTGGGGAAGAAGACGGGGGACATCCGCATGTGTATTGATTACCGACAGTTGAATGCACGTTCCATCCCAGATGCGTACCCACTGCCGAGGATACATCACATTTTGGAGAGACTCTGAAATGCGAAGTACATCACCACGTTGGACCTGAAGAGTGGATACTGGCAGATCCCTATGGCACGCAACAGCCGTCAGTACACGGCGTTCACTGTACCGGGAAGAGGCCTGTTCCACTGGAAAGTTATGCCTTTTGGCTTGCATTCTGCACCGCCGACGTTTCAGAGAGCACTGGATGGAGTCATAGGCCCCGCTATGGAACGGTATGCCTTCGCCTACCTCGATGACATCATCATCACCGGCGTAGACATAGAGGATCACCTGAGGAACCTCCAAGAAGTGCTTCGCCGCCTGCGCGAAGCGAATCTGCGCTTGAACAAGGCCAAGTGCAAATTCTTTCGCCGAAGTATAGCGTATCTAGGCCATGTCATCAGCGAGCAAGGGATTGACACGGACCCGGAGAAAATCGCCGCTGTTCGACAGCTCACCCCACCGACAAACATACGCGAGCTGCGCCGTTGCTTGGGAATAGCGTCATGGTATCGGAGATTTGTGGCAAACTTCGTGGAAGTAGTGCAGCCGATGTCTCTGCTACTCCGAAAGAGCAAACGTTGGGAATGAGGGGAGTCCCAGCAAGCCGCCTTCGAGGAGCTTAAGCTACGCCTCACTAAGGCCTCAGTCCTCGCCTGTCCGGACTTCTCGGCAAAATTCGTATTGCAGACCGACGCCAGCGATTATGGATTGGGAGCAGTATTGACGCAGGAGATAGACGGAGCAGAGCGGGTGATAGCCTACGTCAGCCGGCGGTTGTCAAAACCCGAAGAGAATTACTCAGCGACGGAGAAGGAATGTCTGGCCATCGTTTGGGCCATCCGCAAACTGAAGTGCTTCCTGGAGGGCTATAAATTTGACGTGATTACGGATCACTTTGCATTGAAGTGGCTTAACAGCATCGACAATCCGACGGGACGAATTGCGAGGTGGGCACTCGAGTTGCAACAATATCAATTTGATATTCACTATCGCCGAGGGAAGCTTAACGTCGTGGCAGATGCATTATCCAGGCAACCACTGGAGGAGACGCTACAGACGGCACGAGTCGAAAAGGTTAGGTGTCCATGGCTCCTCAAGCTGACTAAGCGCATCGTGGACCACCCCAAGGACCATCCGGACTATACGCTGGAGAACGGTCAGGTGTACCGACATCTAGGTCTACGCCCAACCGAGGAGGATTACGTACCCTGGAAGCTCTGTGTGGCATCCGAACAACGCTCCCGCGTCCTCAAGGAGTGCCATGACAACCCTACCGCTGGTCACCTAGGGATACGGAAAACAGCCAGCCGTGTCATGCAGCGGTATTACTGGCCCGGTCTCTTTAGAGACATAACCCGGTATGTGCGACGATGTGCCAAATGTCAGGCATACAAGGTGAGCCTGCTGAAGCCCGCTGGGAAAATGTTGACCAGGCAAGTGGAAGAACCGTTTGGTACCATCTGTTCCGACTTCGTTGGCCCCCTCCCACGATCCAAGCACGGAAACACCATGCTCCTGGTGTTCTTTGATCATTTCTCTAAATGGGTAGAGCTGGTACCCTTACGCAAGGCTACGACCGTGCATTTGGAGCGAGCGTTCAGGGAGCGAATACTTTGCCGCTTCGGGGTACCGCGGTGCTTTGTATGCGACAACGGGACACAGTTCACCAGTCGATCATTTGGCCGATTCTGCGAAAAGCTAGGGATGGAGCTACAGCACACTGCTCCCTACAGCCCCCAACAGAATCCGACGGAGAGGGCAAACCGGACAATCAAGACCATGCTGACTCAATACGTCGAGGGACACCAGAGCACGTGGGATGAGTTGTTCCCAGAAATCATGTTAGCGATCAATACCAGCGTCTCCGATACGACAGGATTCAGCCCCGCATTCTTGGTTCAAGGACGTGAGCCCCGTCTACCGAGCGCGTTATATGACGAAGTTACGCCAGGAAGTGGACGATTGGAGACGAATCCCAAAACCCGAGCCACAGAGCTGCAAAAAGTCTTCGAGGTCGTGAAGCAAAACGTACAGAGAGCATCCCAGGACCAAGCAAAACAGTACAACCTTCGCCGTCGAGACTGGCGCCCTACCGTGGGTACGCAAGTGCTGGTCAAGAATCACGTTCTGAGTAACGCAGCAGAGGGATTTGCAGCGAAACTAGCACCGAAGTTCGATGGGCCATATGAACTACAGAAGTTCGTATCCCAGAATGTCGTACGCCTACAGCATTTGGAGACTCATAAGCGTCGAATGGCTAGTTTGGCAGACTTGAAGCCGTTTCACTCCGATCCCGACGAGGATTCCCCGAATGTCACCCAGACCCAAGAACCAAGTCCACCTATCCCCATACCTGTGTCAAATCCCTCAGACCCTCTTACAAACCGCACTGTAGGTAGGGTTATGCAAATGAAAATTACGACTCCATTGTGTTACAGCAAGAAGATGTCTGAAACAGAGGGACACATCCTGTTCGGGCTAGAGAGGCACTGCCGAAGATACGTGGACCCCGAAGGGTACCACTCCGACGACAGCCGCGCCACGGACATTTACGTGCCACCCGAGGATATCCCCGAAGTACCCGAAGTCCCCGACTCCGCCTCAGACGTACCCTACCCACGATAGACCCCTGGAGAGACCTGAGGGTGGACCCCCCTGGATGGCCGTCCAACGACGCAATCGACGAGGTGCTGTCTACACTAAGCCTCGTGGATGACGTTTTGGGTCTCGACGACCTACCACTCTACACCATCGACTGGGTGATGGCCCCGGAGAGCTGGCTGGTAGAAGGAACGGGAGGGTTGTTACCACAGGATGTTCGAGACAGTGTCGAGGTGGCGGTACGGCGCAACCCCATCTACGGTACCAAGTACCTTATCGAGACGGAAGGCCATGCGTTCCAGGTGAAGGTATCGAAAGCCGGGAAGGTCACCGTCCGTCACCGCCCCCCGAAGTAAGGAGAGGGTGTGAGGTAGCGATCGGCTCCCGCACATTTATGTTTTTCGTTCGTGACGTCGTTTATGTTATCTTGTGTTTGCATATACCATGCTCCACTCACATTTGCGTAAATGTAAACGCAAGCTAGTGCTCTGCGCACATTTGCGTAAACGCAAACGAAAAATGTTGCTCTGCGCGGAACGAGTTGGTATTTTGCGCGTTCCGGGGGAATGGAAGCTGTGGAAGAGGAAGAAAACAAGGTGGGAAAATGATATTGCAATTTTAATGCAAAAAATCAGTTTTCCGAGCGAGCTGGATAAAATCGGTACGCGACAGTGGTACGCAACGGCAAAAACAACCAGGGAGGAAAACAGCAGCGACAACAATCGGTGGCAGCACCCGGCAGCAACGACAGCAGCAGAGACAACAACCACAACGGCTAGCGGGGGTGGCAAAGTGGTGATTTGCAAACAGTGGCAGCGAAAGTTTTAGCAAACACACGCACAGCCACCGGTATCGACACCAGCACACACACCCCGCACACCACGGCACCGACACCAGCGTACACCCAGGCACACACGCATATACCCCACACACCCCGGCATCGACACTAGCATACACCCAGGCACACATACGCAGATACCCCACACACACACAGGCACACACGCACACCGAGGCACGCACATCCAGGCTTACGCACACACACACAGGCACACCCGCACACGCAGGCTCACGCGCACACACAGGCACACCCACCCAGGATTACGCACACACACAAGAACGCACACCCAGGCTTACGCACACCCAGGCACACACACACAGGCACACCCGCACACGCAGGCACACCCACCCACCCATCTCGGAGCTCGCCAGGGAAATTGCCGAGGTGCACCACGAGACACATGGCAAGGACCTCTCAGTGGCCCTCAAGAAGGCAGCGCGAAACACGGCAAAATCGAGCACGCTGATCAACTGGCAGAGGCGCTGGGATTCGTCCACCAAAGGGCGTTGGACTCACCGTTTAATCCCGAATATATCGGTGTGGTTGAACAGGAGGCATGGGCAGGTCAACTTCTACATCACCCAGATCCTTAGCGGGCATGGCTGCTTCCGTGGATATCTCCACCGTTTCAGCCATGAGTCTGCTCCTTTCTGCATCCATTGCGGAGGAGGGGTCGTCGAGGATGCGGAGCATGTGCTGCTACACTGCACACGCTTCACCGAGCTTCGCGTGGACTTGGAGAGGAGTTTTGGCTGCGCCATGGAGGTGGACAACTTAATAACCCTGCTGCTAGCCAACAGGGACAACTGGGAAGCCTTCAGTGTCTTCGCGGCGGCTGTTATGACCGAACTGCGGAAGGCCGAGAGAGAGCGAAATGGACAACGGGAGTAGGAGGAACCAAAGCGTTTGCGACGCATTACCTAACGGCCGTTCCGCAAATGCTATTGTTCTATCTCTTTCCCAATGTAGTCATAGTGTACCAATTAGTATTACTTAGTTTAGGTTAGTTAATTTAAGCGCGTAATAAATGAATTAAAAAACCCACCCAGGCTTACGCACACACACAGAGACGCACACCCAGGCACACACACCCAGACTTACACCCACACACACAGGCACACAAGCACACCCAGGCTTACGCACACACACCGGCTTATACCCACACACACAAGCATATACACACGCACACACACAGGCATATACGTACACCCAGGCATCGACACCCGCACACACACAGGCACATACACACACACACGCCGCCATCCACACACACACACCTAGGCTTACGCAAACACACAGGCATATACACACACACCCACAGGCACACACACCCAGGCTTACGCACATGCAGATTTGTGAGAGATGCAGATTTGTACTCTTGCAAGTGCGGTCGCGTTTTCCTGTCGCTCCGTCCTTGTAGTGTTTTAGCAGTGCCAAACCTGTTTTGGAAACAAATTTTTCAAGTGAGTCGGTGTTTCAAGAGGTGGTGCCACCTACCTGTTGTCTTCGTCGCCGATGCCAGCGCGTTTTCTGGCGCGAGTTGCTTTTCGCTGTTCTGAAGCGCCCCGTTGTTTTGCTGGTGTGCGTGGCTGTATTGCACGTAATTTGCAAGTAGTTGTGCACATACTGCACACTTGGCCTCCGTGGTGTGCTGTCCGTGTTTATTTGTGCAATTGGGAAGACCAGATTGCCAGCTGATCGCGTAGCGTACCAGGGCTGTGCGCCTTGCTTTGCAGTGCCAGCTGAGCGAACAGTGCCAATTGGTTTTCTGCTGTTGATCACAGGTGGCGCCACCACTCCAAGAGGTGTCACTGGTGAGTGGTTTGTGCACCGGCTAGGTGCGAGCGCGATTAAATTTCGTTGCATAACCACTAGGCGCGTCATTTGGTGATTTCTCTCTAGTAGGGATTTTCAAGCAGCACCAAGCAAAAGGCCACGGAACCGGCTACAACCAACCCCCTCCGCCGCGGTGGTGCTCCGTGGGGCTCTGGTGACCGATTCGGGGCGGTATAGCCTCCACCGGTTAAACACCTTAGGGAAACCTTAGGTCACCGAGGGACTGCTTGAAGTCTTACGCGTAGTGGAAACAAGTGGTAGCACTGGAAGGAATTGTGCGCCGCTCGGCATTACCGAGATCCCCCCCCTCAGGGGGTCGCGCCTCCCCCCCGTGCAAAGCGTGGCACCTATAGGCGCCTCGCCTGCACCTGTGGCAGCCGCCTCACCTCAGGAGCCGGCAGGGATGGATGCTTTCGAGCAGCTGGGTGCCACCCTTACCAGCCTCAGTGCTCTGTTATTCGGGCAGCGGCATGTCAATCAGCAGGTGAGGGATTTAGCAGCGAACGCGGTTAAATTTTACGAAGCGATTGCAGGCGGAAGTCAGCCAGCTTTCAAAGCAAGCGCGGATTCTGCCACCCAGACTACGCCGGTGGCAAAATTGCCTCCCAGCGTATGCAAGGCAAGTCAGCAGGGTAGCGGGGTTGCGAGGACGATCGTAACACCCAAGAGACAGCGGGAGCGCGAGCCTAGCCAGCGCCCCTCTCCATCCAAGAGAAGCAGAACTGGTCTCCCAGCTCCGGTGGCCTTGGAACCTGCTCCATGCACCACGTGGCAAACGGTGCAACGGAGGATTACGACGAAGCCGCCTATGAAACCTGACAAGCCGCCTGGTAAGCAGCTCTTGAAGAGCAGATCAGATGCGCAAGTCATAAGTACCAGCGAGCTGTCATACAGCGAAGTTTTAGCGCTCGTTACTCGCAGAGATGATGGCAAGCTCAACGGTGTCTGCGATAAGGTCTCGAAAGCTCGTCGCACTGCTAAAGGCGACTTGCTTCTGGAGCTAAAGGAAGGCGGCCTGAAGTGTACTAAGCAGCTTAAGGATGAAATGGAGCTGGTGCTTG
This sequence comes from Scaptomyza montana, assembly GCA_018904305.1. Taxonomy (NCBI): domain Eukaryota; kingdom Metazoa; phylum Arthropoda; class Insecta; order Diptera; family Drosophilidae; genus Scaptomyza; species Scaptomyza montana. The sequence goes on from JAEIGR010000136.1 coordinate 28,279, forward strand.
GAAAGAGCGCAGTGGTTCGCTCATTTACAGAGCAATCGCACTTTGTGATTCGAGATCTGGACGAGTTGGCAAACAAGGAGGAAATAGTGGCTGCGTTGTCGACGCAGGCTAATATACCTGCTGATGCCTGCAGTGTCAAAAGTATTCGACCCGGATACGGCAACACCCAGGTAGCCAATTTTTCGGTACCTGCGAACCTGGCGAGCAGTATCACTGCCTTGCGTACGGTTCGAGTCGGCTGGACCAGCTGCACCATCCGCCCGCAGGAAGCACGCACGAGGTGCTTCAGATGCCTTGAAATGGGACATACCGCTAGCAGATGCCGCAACTCAGTGGACAGGTCCCAGTGCTGCATCAGGTGCGGAGACCTGGGTCACAAGGCAGCGAGGCGAGGTGTTTCATCTGCAGCGCTAAGGGCAGTGTCTCAATCAGCCACCAGGCGGGCAGTAGTAGATGTCCACTCAGCGGAGGAGTTAGAAGCCGTGCAAAATGAAGTGCATACAGCTGAATCTTAACCACTGTGCAGCGGCTCAGGACTTGTTGTCGCAAACAGTGCGTGAACGCCTTGCCGATCTTGCAGTGCTGAGCGAGCCATACCGGCTGCAGGAGGGACCAAACTGTGCACTTGACTCATCAGGAAGAGCGGCCATTTGGTCCTGTGGGTGCGCCGCGCCACCACTGACCAGAGTTTCCCGGGCGGATGGCTTTGTGCGTGCGTTGGTGGGTGACATATGGATTTACTCCGTCTACCTGGCACCTAGCCTGCAGCTCTCGGAGTTCGCAGACACCCTGGACTCCCTGGTAGCAGACGCTAGAGGCTGCCACCCTACAGTCATCGCGGGTGAATTCAACGCGTGGGCAGAGGAGTGGGGCAGCTCAGCAACTAATGCCAAGGGACGGGCATTGCTGGAAGCGTTCTCTCTCCTGGACGTGGTGCTCCTAAACCACGGAACGCAGCACACGTTCAGCAGAGCAGGACTGGGATCTGTCGTGGATTTAACATTCGTCAGTAGCTCGCTTTTTAGTTCGTCCGGTTGGAGCATCGATGACTCTTTCAATGCTAGTGATCACGTCGCCATATGGTACACCGTTGGAGTACGCCAGGATCGCCGTATTGCTCCAGCACAGCATTGGCCTAGGTATCGAGACGCTCGACACGCGGACTTTTAGTGCCTGTCTAGAGTCTGCTGAGGTCTCCGATACAGCTGATAGCACCGAAGACGTGGTTGACAAAACCATGCGGATGCTAAGCAGAGCGTGCGATTCTAGCATGACCAGGAACAGAAGATACCATAGGCACCATGTCCCAGTATACTGGTGGAACGAGGAGATAGCCGAGGCTCGGAGCGACTGCAACTATGCGAGACGCCGCTACCAGCGCTCACGTGGATCACTGGTGTTTCAAGAACGGCAGGCTGAGTTTCTCGCCAGCAGGAGACGCTTCCAAAAGCTTGTTAAAGATAGTAAACGCAGATGCTTCTTGGACCTATGCGACACTGCGGAGAATGACCCGTGGGGCAATGCCTACAAGTTAGTAGTTAAACGCTTTAACGCCTCTTCCCGCAGCCACCCCAAGGACCCAGCATCGTTGAAAGAGATTATTAGGCATCTCTTTCCCAGTATGGCGGAGGATATCGGTGAGCTCCCGCCCGTGCCAGCCATTCCTCCAGCAGCTGAGCTCATCACACTTGAGGAGATTCGCCAAGCTGCATCGATGTTGAAGCCGAGCAAGTCGCCTGGCCCAGATGGGATCCCTAACCGAGCACTAAAATTGGCAATCGCACTCCGCCCTGAGGTTTTCTCGAGTATGTTCAACAGCTGCCTACGAAGCGGAGTGTTTCCAAACCGCTGGAAAATTCAGCGTCTGGTCCTACTACCGAAGCCTGGCAAGCAGCTCGATGATCCAGCTGCATATCGCCCTATCTGCCTGATCGATACGGTCGGTAAGCTACTGGAGCACCTGATTTGCACCCGGCTTGACGGCGCTATTGCAGCTGCTGGTGGAGTTTCACCGCAGCAGTATGGCTTCCGCAAAGCGCGATCTACGCTGGATGCGATCGGCAAGGTAGTCGAGCTAGCCTCGGGAGCGATAGCCGGATGCAGATGGAAAGGCGGCGCTAAGAAGTACTGCCTAGTGACAACATTGGACGTCAAAAATGCCTTCAACACGGCTAAATGGGGCTGCATCCTGGATGCCCTAGAGGCGCTCAACGTCCCGGACTACCTACTTAGGATCACAAGAAGCTACTTCAAGGATAGAGTCCTGAAGTTTGACACCAGCGAGGCGACAGAGGAGCATGAAGTATCTGGAGGCGTGCCACAAGGGTCGGTTCTGGGACCTCTATTATGGAACGTCATGTATGATGGCGTTTTTCGTTTACTGATGCCCGATGATGTTCACCTAGTGGGCTTTGCTGACGACGTGGCAATAGTGGTCGTCGCCAAGGAACTTAAGAAGTGCAACTTAGCCATCGCGGCAGTCTTACAGTGGCTGTCTTTAGTAGGGCTGCAGATAGCACCCCAAAAAACGGAGGCAGTGCTCATTAGCAGCCGGAAAGCAGTGGAGACAGTTACCATAATGGTGGCCAACACTGTGGTCACCTCAAAGAGGGCAATTAAATACCTGGGCGTGATGCTGGATACCAGACTATGTTTTAAAGAGCACTTGGAGTACGCTAGCAAAAAGGCCGCCCAAACAAATCGTGCAATCTCGCGAATCATGCCTAATACGCGAGGCCCAAAGCAGTTCAAGAGGCTCCTCTTATCCAGTGTCACAAGAGCGACAATGCTATACGCGGCGCCGATATGGCAACCAGGATGCCGCTTTGCTAGTTACACCCGCGGTCTGAGAGCCACACACCGCCTTGGAGCTATCAGAGTCTGCAGCGGCTTCAGAACCATCTCGGACGACGCCTGCCTGGTTCTGGCTGGAGTAGCACCCATAGCCGAGCTGGCTAGAGAAGCCGCGGAGATCTTCGAGGGAACGCATGGCGAGGCTCTTTCCGCTCCCCAAAAGAAGGCAGTGCGCACTACAGCCAAAACTCGCACACAGGAGAACTGGCAGAGGCAATGGGATGCGTCTTGCAAGGGGCGCTGGACACATCGCCTCATCCCGAGCATCTCAGCGTGGATAAACAGGCGGCATGGGCAGCTAAACTTTTACACTACGCAACTATTAAGTGGTCATGGCTGCTTCAGGGAATACCTGCATCGATTTGGGCATGAGGACGCCCCGTTCTGTACATTCTGTGGCGACAGTTTTGTCGAGAATGCCGAACACGTCCTACTTCACTGCGAACGCTTCTCCGGGCTTCGCAGCGATCTGGAGAGGGTTTTAGGCTGTAGTATCGAGGTGGGCAGCCTCATGTCACTGATGATGGTCAGCGACGCCAATTGGCTGGCGTTCAGCACGTTTGCGGCGGCAGTCATGACGGATCTGCGCAAGGCTGAGCGAGAGCGTAGAGGACTAGTAGAATAGGTGGAACTCGGCAGTAGCGACGCAATACCTCACGGCCGTACCGCTACTGCAAGGTTCCGCTTATGCATACCTTACCCTAATAAATGTGTACATATATATTACTTAGATAAGCAATAAATGAATTTAAAAAAAAAGGCTTACGCACACACACACAGGCATCTACACACGCACACACCACACACACAAACGGTGGTCAAGCACATCCATGCAGGGAATCAACACCACCCTTCGATGAGGCCCGACAGGATGAAGGAGGTCGTGGAGTGCCTGTTTCCACGCGGCAGTCCGCTGACCTTTTCCGCAGCACAAATGGAGCACCAACAACACACCGTACCAGTTACTATCACGCCGGAGGAGGTACTCGAAGTGGCCAGAAGCATCGTGGCGTCCAAATCACCAGGTCCAGACGGTATACCGAACCGTGCGCTGAAGCTGGCTTTGACTCTGAAAGCCGATCAATTTGCCGCTCTTTTTACTGCCTGCTTGCATGAAAAGACTTTTCCACAGGTCTGGAAGGTGCAGAATCTGCTGCTTTTGCCGAAGCCGGATAAACCATCGGGGGAGCCGTCTTCATACCGACCAATTTGTCTTATCAACAACATTGGGAAAGCTTTTGAAAAGCTGCTGGCAGCAAGGCTGAGCCATGCGATAGACAGAGCCGGCGGGCTGTCCCCGCACCAATATGGGTTCCGTAAGGCTTACCCAGGCGGGACTGGAGCTGGCTGCGCACAAGACGGAGGCGGTCCTTGTGAGTAGTCGCAAAACGGTAGAAACGGCAAAGATTGTGGTGGGCAGCTCTACTGTTATATCCAAGCGGGCCATTAAATATCTCGGCGTAATGCTGGACACGAGACTGTCATTCAAGGAGCACATGCAATACAATGCATCCAAGGCAGCTGGGGCTTGTCGTGCACTGTCGCGCATAATGCTCAACACGCGCGGACCAAAGCAGGAGCGCCGGCGCCTTCTAATGAGCGTAGTCCGTGCCACCATTTTGTACGCAGCGCCGATCTGGTGGAGAGCCGTGCAGGTCCAGACCTATTGCCGTGACATAGGCGCAACTTACCGCCTTTGCGCTATCAGGGTATGCTGTGCGTTTAGGACTGTTTCCGACGAGGCTGCTTTGGTTATTGCAGGCATGGTACCCACAGAAGAGCTAGCTATTGAGTCCGGTGAGCTATCTAGCCAAACAGACGGTATATCGGAGCGCAGTGGTCGTCTTATGGCGAGAACAAACACGATTGAGCGATGGCAGGCACGTTGGAACACTGCAGCGAAGGGGCGATGGACATACGCCTTGATCCCACAGCTCTCACAATGGATCAACCGTAGGCATGGAGAGGTAAATTTTTACCTGACTCAGCTCCTATCTGGTCATGGGTGTTTTCGGAGCTATTTGAAGCGATTCGGTCACGTGCAAAGCGATGAATGCTCATGGTGTAGACTGGGCGTTCAGGAGGACGCACACCACGTGTTGTTCTTCTGTGGGCGGTTCGCTAACCAGCGAAGAATGCTTGAGCAAGCAATGGGTGGCCCCATCACTGTGAATAACCTTGTTGAAGGAATGCTGGAGTCTTCGATGAAGTGGGAAGCGGTCAGCACGTTTGCAGCGGTGACCATGAAAGAACTACGGCGAGTGGAGCGGAGCCTCGCTGCAGTATAGGTAGTGACTGTTGTTTGCGAAGCAATTCTTAACGGACGTACCGCAAACTACTGTCGCTCCTATACTCACAAATACTATTATTATTTATTTAGTTTTAGCATGATTAGGTAATAAAGAATATAAAAAAAAAAAAAAAAAAACGCACACACCGGCATCTACAGACACACACCGAGGCTTACACACACACACACACAGGGTTACCCACACACACACACGTAGGACACGTGTGTATGATACGCAAAGTACGGTCGAGTTTTTCCTGTCGCTCCGTCCTTTTAGTGTTTTCGCAGTGCTAAACCTAAAGTGAAAACCAATTTTCCAAATTAATAAGCGCGTCAATAGGCTGGGCAACTCACCTGTTGTTCTCATTTGCCTTTGCCAATCGCGTTCCTCTACCGGGTGTTGTGGAGTCTCCCTTAAGCCGCGCGCAATCTAGGGCACTCCAACTGGTGTGAGTGGAAATACTACACGTAAACATTACACGCATTGCACACCCAAACTTCGTGGTGTGCTGCTTGTGCTTACAAGTGTTTTAGGAATACCACAGTGTCAGCTGATCGCGAGTACCAGGGCTGTGTTTGGCTGTGCCAGCTGAGCGAGAAGCGCTAAACTACCCTCGCTTGCTAATCATAGGTGGCGCCAACACGAAAAGAGGTGTCTCAGCTGTGAATGGTTAGTGGACAGGGTGCAAGTGCAATCAAAAATTTTTTGTTGCATACGCGCAAGGATTTTGCGATAAGCGCTGCATAGCCAACAGGCGCACCACTTGGCGATTTCTCCAGTAGGAAACTCCAAGCAGATTAAGCAGAAGGCCACGGTACCGGCTATTACCAACCCCCTCCGTTGCGGCGGTGCTCAGTAGGGCTCTGGTGACCGAGTCGGGGCGGTATAACCTCCACCAGAAACCTTTGGTCAACGCGGGACTGCTTGTAGATCTACAAGTGAGTGAAGACAAGTGGTTATAGTGGAAGGTATTGTGCGCCGCTCGGCATTGCCGAGGTCTCCCCCCCAGGGGAGTGTGCTACCCCCGGCGCCCAGCCTGGTACCTCCAGGTGACATGCCTGCACCTGCGGCGGCCAGTCCACCCCAGGGGAAGAAGCCAGAGGAGGAAGATGTCTTTGTGCAGCTGGGTGCCATCCTGAACGGCCTTAATGCTCTTTTGTTCGGGCAGCGGCACGTAAACCAGCTGATGAGGGACCAAGCAGCGAAGGCACTTAAGCTATACAAAGTCTGCTCTGGCAGAAGCAAGACAGCTTCCAGTGATAGCGCGGAAATGGCCACACAGACGTCACCGATTGCAAAGCTGCCTACTAGAGTAGCCGATAAAGTGCAACAGCAGAGTTGCGGTGCTGCGAGGAGTACAGTGACTCCCAAGAGGCGGCGCGAGCTAGAGCCAGGGCAGCGAGCTACGCCCTCAAAGAGGAACATTACTGGCAATGCAAGTCCAGCGGCTTCGGAGTCGGTTCCACGGAATACGTGGCAAACGGCTCAGCGAAAGAAGTCTAGCAAGCTAGCCGGTAAGGCATCTGGCAAGCCACATACGAAGAGCAGATCGGATGCACTGGTAATAAGTACCAGCGAGCTTTCCTACAGCGAAGTTCTGTCGCTAGTTACGCGCAGAAGCGACGGAAAACTCAACGGAGTCCGCGACAAGGTCTCCAAAGCTCGTCGCACAGCAAAAGGTGACCTGCTACTTGAGTTGAATGGAGTAGGCCTGGAGGGTACAAAGCAGCTGAAGGACGAAGTGGAGCTTGTGCTGGGCAAGAGTGCAGTGGTTCGCTCATTTACCGAGCAGACTCACTTCGCCATTCGGGACTTGGACGAGTTAGCCACTAAAGAGGAGATAGTGACTGCGCTGTCAGCGCAGGCAAACATACCAGCCGACGTCTGTATCTTTAAGAGCATTCGACCTGGATATGGTAACACACAGGTGGCTCAGTTTTCAGTACCAGCAAATCTGGCAAGCAGCATTACTGCCCTGCGCACAGTTCGCATTGGCTGGACCAGCTGCGTCATTCGCCAGCAGGAAGCGCGCACGCGGTGCTACCGCTGTCTGGAGATGGGACATACCGCAAGCAGCTGCCGTAACCCCGTAGATAGATCCCAGTGCTGCATCAGGTGTGGAGTTACAGGCCACAAGGCAGCGAGTTGCAAGAGCGAGGTGGCGAAGTGCTTCATCTGTGTTGCAAAGGGCAGTGCCTCATTCAGCCACCAGGCGGGCAGTAATAGATGTCCACTCAGTGGAAGCGTACTTGGTCGTGCAAAATGAAGTTCATACAGCTAAACCTTAACCATTGTGCAGCGGCCCAGGACCTGTTGTCGCAAACAGTGCGTGAACGCTCTGCAGACCTTGCGGTGCTAAGCGAGCCATACCGGCTTTCTGAGAGCCCTAGGTGCGCTTCGGACATAACTGGAAGAGCGGCTCTATGGTCCTGCGGGATTGACGGGACTCCTCTGGTAAATGTACATCGGGACGAAAACTACGTGCGCGCGTCGGTGGGCGGCCTGTGGTTCTACGCAGTCTACCTACCCCCTAGTCTGCAGCTATCAGAGTTCGCTAACACCCTGGACTCCCTGGTAGCAGACGCAAGAGGCCGTCACCCGATCGTCATCGCTAGAGACTTCAACGCGTGGGCAGAGGAGTGGGGCAGCTCGTCAACCAATGCCAAAGGACGGGGGTTGCTGGAGGCGTTCTCTCTCCTCGATGTGGCGCTCCTAAATCATGGAACGCAGCACACGTTCAGCAGAGCTGGACTGGGTTCGGTCGTTGACATAACATTTGTCAGTAGCTCGCTCTTCAGTTCGTCCACCTGGAGCATCGACGACTCCTTCAATGCTAGTGATCACGTTGCCGTATGGTGCACTGTTGGAATACGCCCGGAACACCGTAATACGCCAGCTCACCACTGGCCTAGGTATCGTGTCGAGACGCTAGACATGCGGACTTTCAGTGCCCATCTGGAGTCTGCTGTGACCTCTGATACTACTGATAGCACCGAGGACGTGGTGGACAAAACGATGCGGATGCTAAGCCGTGCCTGCGATGATAGCATGACTAGGAGCAGAAGGTACCAGAGGCACCATGCCCCAGTATACTGGTGGAACGAGGAGATCGCTGAAGCTCGAAGCGAATGCAACTATGCTAGACGCCGCTACCAGCGCTCACGTGGATCGCTGCTGTTCCATGAACGCCAGGCGGAATTCATCGCCAGTAGGAGACGCTTCCAGAAGCTTATTAAAGACAGCAAGCGTAGATGCTTCCTGGACCTCTGCGACACAGCGGAAAACGACCCGTGGGGCAATGCCTACAAGCTGGTAGTAAAACGCTTCAATGCCTCTCCACGCTGCCACCCCATGGACCCAAGATCATTGAAGGAGATAGTAAGGCACCTATTTCCCAGTATGGATGAGGATATCGACGAGCTCCCGCCTGCGCCAAGCATGTATTCTCAAATTGAGCCCATCATGCTAGATGAGATTCGACACGCTGCAACGAGGTTGAAGCCCAGCAAGTCACCTGGCCCAGATGGGATTCCCAACCGAGCGCTCAAGCTAGCAATTGCGCTCCGCCCAGATGTCTTTTCGAGCATGTACAACAGCTGCCTACGAAGCGGAAAGTTTCCAAACCGCTGGAAAATTCAGCGCCTGGTCCTCATACCGAAGCCTGGCAAAAAGCTCGAAGATCCAGCTGCATATCGTCCGATATGCCTGATCGATACTGCGGGCAAGCTACTGGAGCATTTGATTTGCACCCGGCTCAATAGCGCCATTGCTGCTGCTGGTGGAGTTTCACCGCAGCAGTATGGCTTTCGCAAAGCGCGATCTACGCTGGACGCTATCGGCAAGGTAGTCGAGATAGCTTCGGGAGCTATAGCTGGATGTAGATGGAAAGGCGGCGCCAAGAAGTACTGCCTAGTGACAACGTTGGACGTCAAAAATGCCTTCAATACGGCTAAATGGGGCTGCATCCTGGAGGCTCTTGAGGCGCTAAACGTGCCGGAGTACCTACTAAGGATAACAAGGAGCTACTTCAAGGATAGAATCCTAAGGTATGATACCTGCGAGACGATGGAGGAGCACGAAGTTTCTGGAGGCGTGCCACAAGAGTCGGTACTGGGACCTCTTCTGTGGAACGTCATGTATGACGGCATTTTTCGGCTGTCAATGCCAGACGATGTTCAGCTGGTGGGCTTTGCTGACGATGTTGCAATAGTGGCTGTCGCTAAGGATCTCAAGGTAGTGGAGGAAAAGTGCAACCTAGCCATCTCGAAAGCCATACAGTGGCTCTCCTCAGTAGGACTGCAGATAGCACCCCAAAAAACAGAGGCAGTGCTCATTAGCAGCCGAAAAGCGGTGGAGACAGCAAACATAATCGTAGCTAACACTGCAGTCAGGTCTAAGAGGGCGATTAAATATCTGGGAGTTATGCTGGATACCAGGCTATGCTTCAAGGAGCATTTGGAGTACGCTAGCACAAAGGCCGCCTTAGCAAATCGTGCGATCTCGCGTATCATGCCAAATACGAGAGGTCCGAAGCAATTCAAGAGACTCCTTTTATCCAGCGTCATAAGAGCGACGATGCTGTATGCGGCGCCGATATGGCAATCAGCTTGCCGCCTTGAGAGCTACACCCGCGGACTGAGAGCCACTCACCGTCTTGGAGCGATCAGAGTTTGTAGCGGCTTCAGAACCATCTCTGATGACGCATGTCTGGTCCTGGCTGGAATAGCTCCCATAGCCGAGCTGGCTAGGGAAATCTCGGAGATCTACGAGGGAACCCATGGCAAGGAACTTTCGGATCCCCAGAAACATGAAGTGCGCACAGCGGCCAAAACGCGCACTTTGGATAACTGGCAGAGGCAATGGGATGCGTCTAGCAAAGGGCGTTGGACGCATCGCCTCATCCCGAGCATTTCAGCGTGGCAAAACCGGCGGCATGGGCAGCTCAACTACTACACCACCCAACTCCTAAGTGGTCATGGCTGCTTCCGTGAGTACTTGCACCGACTTGGGCATGAGAGTGCAGCGTTCTGTACCTCCTGTGGTGATAGGTTCGTAGAGGATGCCGAACACGTCTTGTTTCACTGCGGACGTTTTACCGGGCCCCGAGATGAACTGGAGAGGGCTTTCGGCTGTAGCATCGAGTTGGACAACCTGGTGACATTGATACTGGCCAGCAGCGTCAATTGGGAAGCATTCAGCGCGTTCGCGGCGGCAGTCATGACTAATCAGCGTAAGGCTGAGCGCGAGCGAAGAGAGCAAGAGGATTAGGTGGAACATAGGCATTGGTGACGCATTACCTAACGCCCGTACCGCCAATGTTATGTTTCGCTTTTATTACCTAATAATAAGCCATTGTATATATAGGCTAAGCAATTAAGGAAAAAAAAAAAAAAAGGCTTACACACACACACCCGTACGCAGGCATACATACACACATACACAGGGGTAAGTGACGGCCATCTGCGATGGGCCCAAAGGGTGCTCAGGCAGCCATGCTTAGATTTGGTGCGGCCTAGGATAGCGTCCCTACCCCCTTTGTGTTATAAATATATGCCTTATTGTATGCGATATGAAATTAATAAAGATCCTAGTGTAGATAAATTTGTGTGTGCTTTACTTGTTACCCTTTTCCCATTTTTCCCCTTTTCAGCGAGTGCGCCTCACCCACATAGCCCGCGTGGGGCAAACTTGAGGGGTATGCTAGTGAATCCTCCGAGTTTTACTCTAGATTCTGTGACGCCTGCCTCTTGGGTATGTCCCACGTGAAGCGACGAGTGGGGTAGTAGTGGTTCAGTGCGCCTCACCAAATGGCCCACGTGGGGCAAACCTGAGGGGTATGCTAGCGAATCCTCCGAGTTTTACTCTAGATTCTGCGACGCCTGCCTCTTGGGTGACGAAATCCTCTCACTCGCATCTCTCACACGCGTCCGAGAGCTTCTCAAGAACGCGGCCGGTGACTGGTGCGGGCGGATGAGGTTAGGCAGTTGGTGCGCAGGCTTCCGGGTCTTACCCTCGGCCTGACCAGCTAGCTGAGTGACTCTCACCCTCCCGTGCTAACACAGAGCTTCGCCCGACGCCCTGGTCGGCGACAAAGAGCCATTCGGGGGAATGATTGGCTGGTTCTCCGGGTATTACGCTGGACTTACCAACCTATTCCTTCGAATGTCTCCCAAATCATCGCCAGTGCGTAAGGCATGCTCACGAACCCCCCACTATTCTCCCCCTACGCTTTCCTCTAGTGCCCCGACCCCTTGGTATACTCTGGCACAGCTCCCCCAGTGTCCCAGCTATTTACAAATTTTCTGTAAAACCCCTGGACGCGACTGAGACGCCGACCTCGGCCTAAGAAAGTACGTCCTTACACCACAAAGATCTGCTTCAAAATTTTGGATGCCACGCCCACCCGTACCACCCCCAGCCACCGTTTCCCCTCTTTTACAAACTTTGAGCTAGGGTCACCAAATTTGGTAGGAAGATAGCTGGCAACGACCTCCAAAAATTCTGCGTCAAAGTTTTGGAGCCACGCCCACCCATTTCGCCCCACCTTTCCACAACTCTTACAAACTTTGAGCTAGAGTCACCAAATTTGTAAGGAAGATAGCAATTGACATTCCACAAAGATCTGCATCAAAAATTTGGATGCAACTACCACCCATACCGCCCACAGCCCCCCCTTTCCACACTTTTAAAAACTTTGCGCTAGAGTCACCAAATTAGGTATGAAAATAGAAATTGACATTCCACAAAGATCTGCATCAAAAATTTGGATGCCACGCCCACCCATACCAACCCCAGCCCCCCTTCCACCACATATTAGAGTCACCAAACTTGGTATGAATATAGCAATTGACATTCCACAAAGATCTGCATCACAAATTTGGATGCCACGCCTACCCATACCACCCCCAGCCACCCTTTCCCGACCTTTTACAAACTTTGAGCTAGGGTCACCCAATTTGGTATGAAGATAGCAATTGACATTTCACAAAGATCTGCATCAAAAAATTGGATGCCACTACCACCCATACCGCCCCCAGCCCCCCCTTACCGCACCTTTTACAAACTTTGAGCTAGAGTCACCAAATTTGGTATGAAAATAGAAATTGACATTCCACAAAGATCTGCATCAAAAATTTGGATGCCACGCCCACCCATACCAACCCCAGCCCCCCTTTCCCCACTTATTACAAACTTCGAGCTAGATTCACCAAATTTGGTATGAAGATAGCAATTGACATTTCACAAAGATCTGCATCAATGCCACAACTACCCATTCCGCCCCCAGCCTACCCTTTCCCCCCCTTTTACAAACTTTGAGCTAGAGTCACCAAATTTGTAAGGACGATAGCTTGTGGCACCCCCATCTGCATCGGAAAATCTTTAAGGCAGCGTATACCCCTGCCGCATCCGTACCCTTTGAAATCAGGCCTCTTTTTACCGGTTTTAATACTGGTATCGTGTATGCCGCAGTCGGTTGCGTCCGACTGCAACGTTTCCACTTGTTTTTAGAATAGAATACTGCTGAATCTTGAATTATTTTCAAATTATTTCGTAAAAATAACTACTCATATATGGTGGGTTTGGAAAAATAGCTGCTAACAAAACATAACTAACAAATAAAAAAATAAAAAACACGTTATGTAAATTCCAATAAATTACTATTTTGAAAATATTTTTTGGCTTTGATTGTTTTAAAGAAATATTTTTTAGCGCATGCGATTTTTGATTGGAGCATTAGAAGTCGTTGCGCTCTCGACTAAAAATTTATCATAGGCAAGCTGCTCTTCTTTTAGCACAGCTATTACGAGCTCAGCATTTTCCGCTGAGATGTTCCTCTTTAAAAGAATAACAATGTTAATATTAACACGCAGACATTTTAAAGCTGTGTATTACTTACTTCCGAATTTGGGCCAAGCTCAAACTGTTTCTTTACAATTTCCAAAATAGGATCTATCAAATCGGTTTCTGAATCGTCGTCCTCTTGTTGTCCAGTTGTTGAGTGGAAATGCTGCAAGTAAACAACGTCATTGCTTGCGTCATTGATTGGACGCATATCACTGCTCATCTTACGTTCACAAAATTTGCAGCACCCAACGATTTTAACACGTTTCGCCATTATTTCTTTAATAATTTCACAATTATATGTTTATGTGTGAACTACTAAGTTTTATTTGGTACAGTTAGAAACTCGATACAATCGCCTGCTCAGATTTATAAGTAATTGCACAAAAAAATTTGACATTGTAATTTTATACTCGTTTTAAAGTTAAAAAGTTTTTGTCTGTAATGTTGGTTTACGTACGATAGTCTTATGTGGTTTCCTCACTAGCACTTTACATCAGCATTTACAGAAATTATCGATAACAAGACGGAGAGCTGTCCTCATACACAACATCAGCATCTGCATCTTGTTGACAGTTTACAATTATAAATTGAGCTAATATGGATTCGGTTTTATTATATATTTTGGAGAACGACGCTAAGATGGAGGCGCAATTTTTGTTAAATTTGTTTGGGTCGTCGAGCTCATCATTTAATCATGATCAGAGCGTTCGTAGCGTATGGAAATATGTACGGATATCCCATATTGCAAAATTATGCATTTTATTTTATGAAATGCCATTTTATAATATAGATTCGGTTTGGAAGTTTTTGGGAGCGGGATGTGCCGAGGAACTCGGACGAGTTCTTCAAAGAGGTATTCGGTGTAAGAGGAAAGTTTTCGAAAATTTTGTATAGCAGAATAAAAACAAAATAAATTTAATTTTTACCGTTTGCCATTTTGAGTCTCAATTTCCTGTAATTATTTGACTAGTGGTGTCACCATGCCGATAAAAGAAATTACATATCAAGCATAATATAAATTTTTTTAGAGAATCGAGTACTGTTAACACCAGATGTACTCACATCTTGGCTAGACGCCAGCATCTGCCATATCTAGCACCCATACAATTTGTATGGGAGATTTTCAACATCTTGGCTCAAGATGCGAAGATGCAAGATGCAGCCCTAATGAGGACAGGGCATTACGTGACAATGTACTGTAATATATATTAGTCATCTTTGTCATAGCTCTAAGCTTCCCAGCCCAAGCTGAACTTGAGCACGCACTACTTATACGCACTGCTTGCACGCACTACTTGTACGCACTGCTTGCACTGCTTAAACGCAAAGCTCACACGCAGCACTTACACGCACTGCTAATTAGGTGCATTAGAATAAGACAGCATAAATAACAACAACAGTTACATTAGCTTTACATTAAACTTAGATAAGCTGCTCCTCACACCACTATTAACCTTACCTAGCCATAAGAACACATGTAAATATTTACTATAAATACGGACGCTGAGTCCAGAATAAATCACTCAAGATTAAGCTCTTCGCCTTTCATTATATGGCGATCCTGCCAGGAGTCGAACCTGGAATCTTCTGATACACTTAGAGAAAGGACGAAAAAATTTGTAAATTAATAGAATCAAAAGATTTCAGGAATAAGGGCAATGAACATTTAAAAACAATTAGCATCGCAACCATACCACCTGTAAAATATTTAGATAAAAATGACCCGAAAATAGGCGATATCTTAAAGAGATACCATGACAATCCGATAGAGGGGGGCCACAGTGGAATTAATAGAATGACGGGAAAAATTAAAAGAGAATTCCGTTGGAAAAACATGACAAAAGACGTCACTGAGTACGTAAAAACATGCGAACAATGTCAGTTAGCAAAGGTTCTCAAACACCCCAAAAACCCAACAGTTCTAACACCAACTCCTGCTACAGCATTCGACATAACAATAATTGACACTATAGGACCTCTACCTAGAACAGAAAATGGCTATGAGTACGCAGTCACGATCATATGCGACTTAACTAAATATCTGGTATCGATCCCAATTCCAAACAAAAATGCCAAAACTGTAGCAAGAGCCATTTTTGAAAAATTTGTACTAATTTTCGGACCAATGAATACAATTTTAACAGACATGGGAACAGAATATATGAATTCGGTTTTAACAGAACTATGTAAAATATGCGACATAAAGAAACATAACTCCACTGCTCATCATCATCAAACTCTTGGAACAGTGGAAAGAAGCCACAGAACATTTAACGAATACGTAAGATCATACATATCCACACAAAAAGACAATTGGGATGAATATATACAATACTTTACTTACTGTTTTAACGTAACGCCATCAACAGCCCATGGCTATTGCCCTTTCGAACTTGTGTTTGGAAAGCAACCAAAAAGTTTTGCATTCTCAACCAGCATAATAGACCCAATATATAACATAGATGACTACAATAAAGAGTTAAAATACAAAATACAAATTGCTAATCACAAAGCAAAACAGTTAGTAGAACTATTTAAAATTAAACAACAAGAAAAGCTAAATATATATGCAAACAAACCAGAACTAAAAATAGGTCAAGAAATATTAATAAGATATGATACAGCACACAAGTTGGAAAACAGATATACAGGAAAATATAATATTATTACTTTAGATAATAAGAATAATGTAACAGTAGCTGATAAGAGAAATAAAAAACAAACTGTTCACTTAGATAGGATAAAACCAATGCATACCCAATGAAAAAAAACAAAAAAAAAATTTTTTGTTTTTAATTATGAACAAAAATTTTTTTTCCAAAAGAAAGGAGGTGTAATATATATAAGTGATCTTTGTCATAGCTCTAAGCTTTCCAGCCCAAGCTGAACTTGAGCATGCACTACTTATACGCACTGCTTGCACGCACTACTTGTACGCACTGCTTGCACTGCTTAAACGCAAGGCTCACACGCAACACTTACACGCACTGCTAATTAGGTGCATTAGAATAAGACAGCATAAATAACAACAACAGTTACATTAGCTTTACATTAAACTTAGATAAGCTGCTCCTCACACCACTATTAACCTTACCTAGCCATAAGAACACATGTAAATATTTACTTTAAATACGGACGCTGAGTCCAGAATAAATCACTCAAGATCTAGCTCTTCGCCTTTCATTATAGTACAATAGCAAAACAGTGATGAAATGATGGAATAGTTTTATGAATATGTTATTATTTATTCCTGCGAATCTGTGTGATTCTATTTAGGATTGGACAATGATAGGAAAGGTAGAAAATGTATGTGAGTGTTTCAACATCAAAATGCCTCGAAAGAGTCAAATGAATTGTGATTCCTCCCAAAGTTGTTGACTTATCAACATTTGATGCGCATTCGAGATTATACACCTCTGTCATGAATTTAAGGATATTGTCATCATTTTTTACGTTAAGTGTTAAAATCTCCAAAAAATAAAAATACAACAAAATACTTGAATAAAATTTATTGTTTAAATTTCTACTCAATCGTTAAAATTTAAATTTTGATTTTATTATTTTAATAATATAATTAAATTTTTCAATTAGTTACTTAATAATTTTTGCAAATTTAATTGTAATTTGTTATTAAAACTTTATCGCTGTAATTATCGTTGCTATAAACAATTGACACCACATTCACTTTTCACTGCACTTGATACTCGATCAAAACATGTAAATGTACTATAGAATTCTGAAATGTTGGTCTGTTAGTGTGTGAGTGTGTGTGTGAAGCAAAACATAGTTGGACTTGACGAATGATGAATGATGAAGTTGGATCCCTAACCAGCTTATTTTCCATATTAATAAATTAATTATTTAATATTATTAACCGTACGACACACACCCGGGTACAAATGTATCCACTTTTGACTTTGAGGTGATATAACTCACCGCTAAAGTTAGGCTATTCAAATCTAGGAAGAATAGACATTTCTGAGTCGTTCAAGACCTAATTCATCCAAATCGGACTATTGGTTGAGGAGCTATGATCTTTTGCAAAAACCTTATACGACTTCACACTCCCGGGATACGTTTGTGCCCCACCAGTTTATTTGTAAATAATAAGCAAGAAAAGCATTTATGATTATGTTTTTTATTAGAAAAATGAAAAATATGATGAATAAATGTTAAATTTATGATTAATTATTAAAAAAATATTAAATTTTATATTAAATGGAAGAATTATCGTCACAAATATTGTATTTGTGACAGACTGTTCAAGACACATCGGCTTCTTACATTTAGCGCACGTCTTCCTTGTCTTCCTACGCCGTTTTGTTTCTAGCAGGTAGCATAAATAGCAGAAGCCACTTACTGGTTTCGGTATACGTGCTGCGGCAGAGGTAGATGGTGCCGTGTTCAGCATGGTTTCAATTGGTCTGTTGAAGTATGCTTCAATAGCAATTTTTGTTGGAAAATTTCGCGTCACTTGGCGATTTAATGCTCTTTCCTCAATTATGGGCATACACAACGCCTCCGCCAAGCTGCGCAGGAAGTTCTTACGCATATTTGACCAAACAGGCAGCATTGGATTGTTCATTTTATAGACTATATATGCAGCCAGAGCTGTAATGTCTAACATATTGAAGAACATGGACAATGGCCAACGCTTCGTCATACGTTGTGTTCGATATTCGCTGAACAATTGATCCATTCTGTCCACGCCACCCTTGGTCATGTTATAAAATTCAATTATTTCTGGTTTGCCATCGTAATGTAACGATGAAAGCAAAGTTACAGTTGATATCGGCCAGCCAAATCCTTAACAACTCGCTCACCTTGGTTTGTTTCCCATCCGGTTGCAGGTTGGCCACTATACATTTGTCCATGCAGTAAATAAGCATTTTTGGCATCGAAAATCCACCACACTTTTATGCCATATTTTGCAGGTTTAGAGGGTATGTATTGCGTAAAACGTGTGCGTCCACGGAAAGGAAATAATTGTTCGTCTATTGTAAGGAGTTCACTTGGCTTGTAATGTGCAGCAAGGTTGTGGTTCATCATCATCCACAACTCACTAATTGGTGCAGCTTTGTCCGTTTGTAGGCGTTCTGCACGAGTGTTCTTATTATCAAATCTAATGAAACGCAAAATGGCACAAAAACGGTTGACTCCCATCGTGGCGCGATACAAGGGGTAGCTCTTTACGTTCTACAAATCACGAACACTTTCCGTATTACTATGGTTTGCTCCAGTCATGAGTAGTACGCCAAAAAATGCATATATTTCTGCTACTGTCACAGGCTTCCATGACCTTGGATTTTCACTTGGGTGCTGCCTATTGTAAGCCTCATACGTTTCTTCTGCTTGTGTAAAAACAACCCTCAAAAACTAGATACAAACGGCAAAATGATTGCAAGATGTTAAACTATGCATATGTACAGAGATAAATAATAATTTTGTTTTACTTTCATTAGAAACGCAAAAAAAAAACATGTAGTTATCGCATTAACTGACTTTATTTGCCTATATCTTTTGAACCAGGCAGAATATTCGAATGAAACAAAAAGTAAAACACTTGAAATATATTCTAAATTTAAATTAAAATAACATTAAAAATAAAAATAATACGAATTTATTTTTTAAAAATGAGAAAACGGCAAAATAAAGCAGTGGGCACAAACGTATCCCGGGTGTGTGAAGTTGAAGTTGCTTTTGGGGTTGTGTCGTACGGTTAAACTATTTTAGTAATTTCTCATTTGTTTGCTATGCGCCAACTTATACATATCAAAATATGCAACTATTTCAAATATATTATGGAACTACATATCCACAATAGCACTTATATTTTAATAGAGTGTTCAACATCATCATTCTTGTTGTTAAACAGCAGAGCTGTGTGGCTCGACCGTCCGCTTCTCTGCCACTGCACCAATACTCATTTGCAGGCAGAGATATTGTTGTACAACAACAACATATTATTTCAATATAAGAACGCCGTTCTACTGTCTGTGGAGTACACCGACAGAGATTAACAGGTTTGCATGTCAGAGTGTTGTGGTTCGCTCAACCCGCGTCTATAGATGTTTACACATACAAACAAAACACTTGCACCAATACACTCTCATATAGCTCACACCAAGAGCGTATTGCTCTGCAAGCATTTGCACCAATACACTCTCATATAGCTCACACCAATAGCGTATTGCTCTGCAAGCATTTGCCCCAATTAGGGTTACCAACTGTCCGGGTTTCACCCGGAGGCTCCGGGTTTCGAGGATGATCTACGGGTCTCCGGGTAAAAAACGAATTTCTCCGGGCCTGAAGCCAAACAAGACAAAACGCGCTCAATGTCGGTACGCCGGAAGAATTAAAAATCGCCAAGGCTGAACTTGTCCAAGTTTACCATGGTATCAATCACCACCACAGTTATCTCAGTATGGATTGTGGTATGAAGTTATGCAGCAAATTATACGCTGAAAGCAGCATTGCGAGGAAGCTACAATATGGCAGAACGAAGGCGGAAATGCTCGTAGAAAATATTTTGGCACCCAAAAGCATCGAAATGGAAAGGAATCTTCTTACGCTATTTTTAGCCAGATGAAGAATTGCTTGGACACGCACGGTCTCGATGTGGAAAATGTTAGCTCTTATTCTGCAGATAATGCTGCTGTGAATTATGGCGAGCACAACTCAGTTTTCCAAAAACTTTCCGATATACATCCGGACATTATCAAAAGCAATTGCAACGCCCATATCATACATAATGCTGACAGACACGCTTGCAAGTTGCTACCTTATGACGTTGAAACTTTGGTCTTGAGAACATATGCTGAATTCTCATCGAGTGCAAAAAATATTGAACAATTGAAAAAATGCTTTGACGATTTTGATATGGAATTTCAAGACATTTTGCGAAATGTCGTCACGAGGTGGTTGTCTCTATTTCCCGCTGTGGAAAGAATCGTCGCCAAATGGCCAGCCATCAAGCAATATTTCATAAGTCAAGGAGAAGAAGAAGTAGACAAAACTGTATGGAAGTTTGTGGGAGATCAGGAAAATGAAGTGAACGACTTGAACGCCCCTTTGACCGTGGCGGAATGTTATTTGTATTTTGTGCACCACTTTATGAATGTATTGACAATAAATATGAAATCCTTGGAGGCTGATGCTGTGATGAGCTGTGATATACATGATATCATGGTGAAATTGGCAGATCAAATTCAGTCAAGACTGAATGATGGATTTTACGGCAGCAAAGTGAATAATAGTTTGGATCATCTCGACCGAGGAAAAAGGACCAAATTCGAAGAAGAAGCGAAAAAGGTTTATCAAAGAGCCCTTGAGTATCTCCGTAAATGGTACGACTATGAGAACAGCCCGTTTCAATATTTTTCCATCATTAACCTGAAAAACAACGCACCGGCATACCAGGATTTATTGAAAGCTGCAAAAGCTGTCAAAATCAAAGTAGACGAAGATACATTGTATAACGAAGCAATTCTACTTGCTTCAGTTTTTCCACGAATTAAGGATCTTCAGCTTTGCTTGGATCAAAAGTACGCCGAGATCTTTCGGAGCTGTGATGGATTCAAGGAACTGCCGAAAATCGTTGGGAAAATTCTATCCATTCCAATCAGCAACGCCTATGTGGAGAAAGTCTTTTCCATAATGGGTAATGTGTGGACTGATTTAAGGAATCGATTGCGTGTGGAAGTCGTCAAAACTGAACTGGTCATCAAATTGAACTACGACATGAGTTGTGACGAGTTCGAGAAATTTTTATCACAGCCGGAACAAATTCCACTTCTCAAAAAATCCATGACACAGGAAAAACATTCCTGGATAAGAGCAAATAGGTGAATTAAATTAAATATCCATATGTTAAAAATGTATATTTGAGAATCATCAACTAATTGTGCACTTTCGTTGTTACAGCATGGAGCAAAAAGCGGCAATGCTAGAAGATAGAAAGCCCGAAGAAAGCAGGAGCTATCCTGATAATTAGTTTTGTACGACCTGCTGTATTGACTCGTGACTGTGACCAAACATTTAAAATTGTACTATGAACTTCGTGTAGTGAATATATTACAGAATTTATTAGATTAGTGCAACTTAAACTAGACAACGTTTTTTAAAATAATATAGTATACGGTGGAAAAAAAATAAAAAATTTTAAGAAAATGTACCCCCCCCCTGGAAATTGAATCGACGGGTTGGACTTCGGACAGAGTTGGTAACCCTAGCCCCAATACACTCTCATAGAGCTCACACCGCGCTCACACCACGCCACAGAGCGAGGTAACGACGAATGAGTCATGTTTTTTCGTGCGTGCAGCCGGCTCTATCGAATTATAAGACGTTGTCACGTCAAAAAGCCCTTATCTACCACAGTTTTTGAGCAATATCCACCAAATTTGATGCCAAGATAGGTGATGATGACCGCCCAAAAAGCTGATCCTGCAACTGACGCACAAAATCCCAAAATTTTATTATAGTGACTTCACGATCGTAAAGACCTTCTAAAGCCCCATTCTTCTGCTGCTCCAAATATTTAACCGTCCGTCATGGTGTCTGTCCGTCTGTATGAACGGAACTTTTTCCCACACCCTTCAAGCTAGAGACTTGCAACTTTCCTATTCTCTTTATCTATGGGATAGTAAATTAAAGTGTCAAGATGAGGGTTCTACGATAACTGGGGGGCTAGATGAAAAGATAGCTACTAGCAACCCCAAAAAAAATGCATCAAAAATTTTGGAGCCATGCCCACCCATTCCGCCCCCAGACCCCCGCATTTTTCAGTCAAAAAAGCCTATATCTTCCACAGTTTTTGAGCTAGAGTCACCAAATTTAGTGCCAAGATAGGTGATGATGACCCCCCAAAAACTGCATCAAAAGATTGGATGTCCCGCCCACCAACACCGCCCTAGCCACCCCCATCTGCCCCAACGCTTCGTCAAAAACGGGAATGCGTCTATCTTCCACAGTTGTTGAGCTAGAGCCACCAAATTTGATAGGAAGATAGCTGGCAACGATCCCCAAAAATCTGATTCAAAGTTTTGGAGCCAAGCCCACCCATTCCGCCCCCCCTTTCCCCATTATTTACAAACTTTGAGCTAGAGTCACCAAATTTGGTATGAAGATAGCAATTGACATTCCACAAAGATCTTCATGAAAAATTTGGATGCCACGCCCACCCATACCGCCCCAGCCCCCCTTTCCCACATATTACAAACTTTGAGCTAGAGTCACCAAATTTGGTATGAAGATAGCAATTGACATTCCACAAAGATCTGCATCAAAAATATGGATGCCACGCCCACCCATACCGCTCCCAGCCCTCCCTTTCCTCACCTATTACAAACTTTGAGCTAGAGTCACCAAATTTGGTATGAAGATAGCAATTGACATCCCACATGGATCTGCAGCAAAAATTTGGTTGCCACGCCCACCCATACCACCCCCAGCCCCCCCTTTCCCCACTTTTACAAACTTTGAGCTAGAGTCACCAAATTTGGTATGAAGAT
This sequence comes from Scaptomyza montana, assembly GCA_018904305.1. Classification (NCBI taxonomy): domain Eukaryota; kingdom Metazoa; phylum Arthropoda; class Insecta; order Diptera; family Drosophilidae; genus Scaptomyza; species Scaptomyza montana. The sequence continues at coordinate 50,780 of JAEIGR010000136.1, forward strand.
AGCAATTGACATTCCACAAAGATCTGCATAAAAATTTTTGATGCTACGCCCACCCATACCGCCCCCAGCCTCTCCACATTTTACAAACTTTGAGCTAGAGTCACCAAATTTTCAACGAAGACAGCTGGTGGCATCCCCATCTGCATCGGAGAATCTTTAAGACAGCGTACACCCCTGCCGCATCCGTACCCCTTTGCAATCAGGCCTCTTTTTACCGGTTTTAATACTGGTATCGAGTATACCGCAGTCGGTTGCGTCCAACTGCAACGTTTCTACTTGTTTGAGCTGATCTCACAAAAGGTCTGTTCGATAGTTGCACTAGGTTGCCCTAGTGTACACTAGTTCACAAAAAAGTGTTCGATATTTGCACTTTCTTACACTTAACTGTTCTGCCCTGTGTTTTTTAGTGTGCCCTGACTTACACTTTTCTGCACTTTTCTACACCACCAAAAATCAAGAGCAGAAAAGTGTAAAACAACAAAACAGCTGTTTTGTGTCAGTTACGGTTTTGAGCTCTTCAAATCAGTTTAACATTGCAAGTTTGAACAATAATACAAAATGTCAAATGAGTATATTTTATAGCTTTTTATATAGTATGCATAGCCTGAAGAATAAACAGAGCAGGAAGCAGCAGCTGCCGACTCAATGAAAATAAAGAAAAGGCTATTTGGGTGAATTCAAGCCCAAATTTCTCTAGTAGCTCGCAAATGCGTTTGAAAATTTTATCCGTGTAGGTTGGAATAGTTTTTTTTCAAATAGTCCATCACACAATTTCTTTTTCCTATCGGTAAATTCAACAATTGCACAATTAATAAATCCTCTTTTTCATCACTACTTGGATCAGAGGAGCTTGCAATAATTCCATCATCACTGTCGTCGTCAATTAACTCACTTATAGTGAAATTTTCATTGTTATTCAAACTCATGTTAGTCATGTCAGACAGCTGTTGCTTCATTTGCTCTAACTTACACCTTTTTTGTGCGGCAGTAGTTCTTCACATTTTTACACTTATAATTTTCAGGGCTGTATTTTTCGTGTTCTGTTCTGCACTGCACTACCCTACACTTTCTACTATCAAACATACCTAAAAATTAGTGGGAAGGTATAGCAAGAAAAATTATTTACAAACCGCGTTATACACTTTATTAGAGTTGGAGCTAACCAAATTAAAAGGAAAAGTATTCCTCGCAATCTCCATCTTGAATGTCGATGTGTTGTTGTTCAGGATAATATTGTTCCTCGATGAAATTCGCCTGTTCGGTAAATTCTTCAAACTCGTATTTGTCATCAAACAGATTTGTAAACACAACATCACGGCTTTTGGTAACTGCTTTAGTTTCAGGTTCGAATATTCTATACGCCTTTGCGTCATTTAAGTACCCTATAGCTATATTGCATTTAGATCTTGTGATGTAGGCTGTCCACACGCCTCCCCCACATTTATATTGTTATAATTATTAAAACAATAAGATTCTTAGACTAAGAACACATTTACTTTATAATAAATCATAGTCTAGAAGACTTTATTATTTACATATAAACATAAGCTACAATTATAACACTAGTATGAAACATAATCAACGATAAGAAGAGAGCAGAAGGGCCGAACAGCCGCATTCTCACGACCCACAATCTCAAATGTCGCAATCCACAGGCGACGAAGGCAGCGACGAAGGCAAGCTCAGGTCGAGCGCGAGACCGGCGGATCAGTTGTCCAGTAGAGCAACAAGAGTGCAGACGTGAGATTTGAGAAAGGGTTTTAAAGTAAAGATAGTACACGTAATATATCATAATATGTATATATATATATATAACAATATGTTATTATACTCGATACCGAAGGTAAAGAGTATTTTGGTTTTGTGCAATGGTCATGGTGTCTGTCCGTCTGTCCGTCCGTATGGTTGCAAGTTTTTTCCACACCCTTCAAGCTAGAGACTTGAAACCTTCCAATTCTCTTTATCTACGGGATAGTAAATTAAAGTGTCAAGATGGGTGTTCTACGATAACTGGGGGTCTGGCAAATCGATAAATTCGATAACTCAAAACCGATAAATCCACATATTTCGCACATTCTTACAGCTAGAAGTACCAAATATGGTAAGAAGATAGCTACAAGCAACCCCCATAAAACTGCATCAAAATTTTAGAGCCACGCCCCCCATTCCGCCTCCAGCCCCACGCATTTTAAAGTCAAAAAGCTTATATCTCCCACAGTTTTTGAGCTATAGCCAGCAAATTTGGTGCCAAGATAGGTGATGATGACCCCCTAAAAACTGCATCAAAAGTTTTGATGCCACGCCCACCGATACTGCCCTAGCCGCCCCCATCCAACCCAACGCTTCGTCAAAAACGGGATTGCATGTATCTTCCAGAGTTGTGGAGCTAGAACCCCCAAAAAACTGCATCAAAGTTTTGGAGCCACGCCTACCCCCCTTTCCAAACCTTTTACAAACTTTGAGCTAGAGTCACAAACTTTGGTATGAAGATAGCAATTGACATTTCACAAAGATCTGCATCTAATATATGGATGCCACGCCCACCCATACCGCTCCCAGCCCACCTTTCCCCACTTATTACAAATTTCGAGCTAGAGTCACCAAATTTGGTATGAAGGTAGCAATTTACATTTCACAAAGATCTGCATCAAATATTTGGATGCCACGCCCACCCAATCCGCCCCCAGCCCCCCTTTTCCAACCTATTACAAATTTTGAGCTAGAGTCACCAAATTTAGAAGGAAGATAGCTGGTAGCATCCCCATCTGCATCGGAGAATCTTTAAGGCAGCGTACACCCCTGCCGCATCCGTACCCCTTTGCAATCAGCCCTCTTTTTACCGGTTTTAATACTGGTATCGAGTATGCCGCAGTCGGTTGCGTCCGACTGAAACGTTTCCACTTGTTTTTCTTGTCTTTTTGTACGATATAGCTTAGTTTTTTTGGTTTGTACTTTATACTTACAGTGATCGCAAATATTCGTGGTATTAATTTACGTGTGCGGATTCTAATTTTGCCAAAAATTACTTATTTTAAGTCGCAGTCAAACTGACGCTGCAGTGCCTTACAATATAGAAAACAAACATACATAGATACGTATATTGGCTTTGCATATTGTGCTTTGCATATTTTGTGATTTTCGTTTACTAACAGCAAGCAGCTTATCTATTTTCTGGCTATCACTCTCGCTCTCCAGCAACTCTCCCGCTTTTTCCGCTCTTGACCAACGTAATTGCGGTTCTATCTGCTCAAGCTCTCTACGCGCTCTCTTTATTTTTACCGTTTAAACGTACTCATTGCATTGAAACGTTAATACATACATATATACTTGTACTTTTCATTGTTTTGTTTTAGCATTTCGATTTGCTTATTTCTTTGTTTACATTTTCCAAATGTTTACCTGCTGCAGCAAGAATTGTAAAACGGTTGGTACAACTAACCAAGACTTTATTTTATGTAGATTGTGTGACAACGCGATCCACATGAAATGTGTTGGCTTTACAGCCAAAATAAGGGACTGCTTAGTGGCAGACTCTGGCTTAAAATGGTATTCTGAGTCCTGCAATGAGGTTGAGAAGGAAACCGCTCAATTTATAGGCAGACTCACCTAAGCTTTTTGTCAGTGAACAAAGCTTTTAATAATCTGCATATGGCTTTAAAAGAGCTTGAGGCAAATTTTAAAAACGGCAAGATTATGACCGAATCTCCGAAGCGTAAAAAGACTTCGGGTCCCTCTACACCTAGTGTCCCACCTGTCTTGTCAACCAAGCCACTTGTGGTGCCAAGCAATAATTCCACAACGGGTCCTATTGCTGGCCCATTAATGGTTTTTAACTCGCCAGCTGGAAATCCTAGTAATAACTTAACCACCGTTCACTCTCTACCAGCTAAAAATCCTTTACTAGTGCCCTCCGATTCGACAGCTTGTGTGCCTAGTAATCTTACTGTAGGTACAGCCGGGGCTCCCAAGCCTCTTGTTGTTGTGCCACTTAATAAATTTATATATGTATCCAAGCTGGCATCCGATACTTCATCGGATGATGTTTCAGCTTATGTTAAAAGTAAAATTGATTCTCCTTTTATTATTGTTGAGAAGTTTAAATTTAATCACGCCCGAAGTATATCTTCTTTCAAGTTGAGCGTGCCGCCTGAATTCTTTTCGACAATTTGTTGTAAAGGAGTATGAGAATAGGCGAATTTATAATAATAAGGCCTGGTCTGATGAACTTGTGAAATGGTTCGGAGGGGGCTAAGCTGAGGGCACCAGGCGGGTCGCGGGTTGCGGATAGCGAACGGCCCTTCGGGGTTAGCTGCGAATAGCGAGAAATCCTCGTGAATAAGCAGTCCCGGACAAACAGCGGGTGCGGTAGGTTTTATCGCACTGACAAGACGCTTGTGTCGCCGTCTTTCAATCATAGCCTCACACACTCCCAACTCCTCTACAAATACCCATCCAAATATACATCCCTTCCCTCACATCTCACTCCGGGCTGGGCTAAGGTGTCAATCGGACCGTGCCGAGAGTCAGCCTGGCTGGGGGCCCGGATTAAAAACTAGCCCAGACTCTAACGGTGGGCTCAGGCAGATGGCGACCGCCTGTTCTATCCAGCCTTACCCGGGTATGGCGGATCATAATTTCTCCGCAACTCGTGGGAACAGACAATGAAGAAAAATAGCAACAACAACAACTATAGAGTACGGCAGGATATCCCTGCCGCCAGTGTCGCGAGACACTTTGAGGACCGCCTCCTTGACGGAGACCGGCCCTCCAGCGTGGGACCAACCCCACATCGCCCCAAGGAGAGGCAAAGGAGGCATCAGACGACCAGCGCCGTGACGGGACATCCCCGTCGAGACGCCGCCCCCGCAACCGAAAGCATACGCCAACCGGCGTGGCCGACGGTTAATGCGGTCAGGCGGCACAGTCAGGCGGCACATGGGAGTCAGCAGCCGAAGAAGACCCTTCCGAAGTTAGGAGAGCCGAGGGGTATAGATGATCCAAATAGGAAGGGCCTATGTGGATCAAAGGTGAAGTGGTACCTCAGGTATCTGCAGCAGGGACTACCCCTGCTGAGGCGATGAAAAAGGCGACCACCGGCAGGGAGACGGCGCAGCAGGCAAGGGGACCAACCCCCAAATGCCTGAATGACACTTTGACGCCACCTACTGATGCCCCCAAAAGGGTAAGTCAGGAGGAGCGTCCAAGCACGTCGAAGGCTGCTGATGCTGCTTCCGTCCCTATGGCTGTGAGGAAACCTTCTCCTCCAGTGCCCACTGCGGCTCGCCCGTCCTACGCGACGATGGCAAAAAGGGTCAAAGTGGCCGTGTTACCTGTGGAATATCCCCAGGTAATGCTCAGTCACGGGGACTTGTCCACATTGGAGGAGGCCATCCTTGATGAGATTATTCTCTCGGGATGGGGCACCGCGGTTGCGTTCGCGGGCATTCATTTCAGGGTGGGACACCTGAGGACCATGACATCGAGGTTGCTGACGTGGAAGGGAGTACCCCTTGACTGTGGGGTAGGTGAGGATATACCTTCGCCACATACCATCACCATTTTTTGCCCAAGGATCGCTGATCGGTCTACCGAGTCACTTCTGATTTTGCTGAGGAATCAGAACATGATCGAGACCGAGGCGTGGAAGGTAATTTCGAGAAGAACGGAGGGTGGAGGTGCGCTGATGGTGATCGGCATCGATGAAGCCTCCAAGGATGCCATTGTGGAGAAGGGCCATCAGGTCTCTTTCCGCTACGGGACCATCCCCGTTAGTGGCCTCAAAAAGTCGACCGCCGGCCAAAATGCCCGCGCCCCCGCCCCAGTACCGGCACCCAAACCGGAGGTGATACCCCCCTCCCGCTGCCATGGAGGTGTGCCTGGATCTGGCAAACGACGAGGAGCTGGTGGACGCGACGTCCAGCCCAGAAATGCTGGAGGATAGGCTAGACGAGCAGGCGCCAATATCGTCACAAGAGCTGGCTGCAGAGATGGAGGCAGAAGATGAAGCTGACGTGACGATGACGGGCAGCGATGATGGGGGCAACTCCGGGCCTTCATCGTCATGAAGCGGAGCGGCGGTAAAGTGATGGTGAAATCTCCATCGGGCTAAGGCGGCCTCGGCCATCCTAGCCAGGATGTTTATCAAACAACATCTTGGGCTGGACCTTGTACAGGAGCCATGGGTGAACGATGGCGTCAAAGGCCAGTACACCGCTAATTCGAAGGTAATCTGAGACCAAAGAGATCCGATACCTAGGACATGTATCATGGTAAGAAAAGGCATTAACTTTACTATTCTTTCAGAATTCCTTACTAGGGACTGCTTGCCCATTGCCGTTAAAGGCAAAGGAAGCGCCCCCCCTATAGTAGTGGTATCCGCCTACTTCGCGGGTGACGAGGCATGCCCTCCACCGGAAGTGGAAAAGCTGGTGGATTACTGCAGGAGAGAGAAGCTGCCAATTCTAATCGGCTGCGATGCCAATGCGCACCACACAGAATGGGGCAGCCTCACTGACTTTATATTCAAATATAACTTAGAAATTTTAAATGTCGGGTCAACACCGACATTCGTAACTAGAATAAGAGAGGAAGTTTTAGACATCACCCTGACCAGTCGGTCTTTACGGCCACATCTCAGAGAATGGCATGTCTCCTCAGAAGAATCTATGTCTTATCATAAGATCATCCTTTTTAAGCTTCAGTTTAATACGGAAAGTAACGTTACAGCTCGCAACCCCAGAAAAACCAACTGGGAAAAGTTTAGGTCAACCCTAAAACTTAACCTAGCCTCCGAAAGTTTTGGAATAGCCAAACGCACAGGTGAGCTAAATAGAGTTGTACGGAATTTAAGCAAATGCATCAGTAACGCATTTGAAGAAAGCTGCCCACTAGGCAAAACGCGCAGAGAAATAGATGCCCCATGGTGGATCGATAGTCTAGAGAGACTACGAACATCCACCCGTCATCTCTTCAACAGAGCCAAGAGTGACGGATCATGGGATAACTATCGGGAAAGCCTCACCCTGTACAGCAGGGAAATCCGAAAGGCCAAACGTAGGAACTATAGGGACTTCTGCGAAAGCATAGCTAGTACGACTGAAGGTGCACGGCTCCATAGAGCATTATCCAAACGGGCACCGGAGGCAAATCTAGCCCTGAAACGTAGGGACAACACCTATACGACCAGTAACATGGACAAGCTAGAGCTTCTATTCGAGACGCACTTCCCAGGAAGTATTCCCTGTGGCCCATGCGAAACACTCGAAACGGAAGACAGACACAGACCGACTGCTCTAGACTGGGCACTAGCCAAGTCAGTAGTCACAATGGAGAAGACACAATGGGCAATTGGAATTTTCCAGCTCTATAAATCTCCCGGTCTGGACAGTATATCGCCAGTATTCCTTCAGCAAGGGCAGGACATACTCCTACCCACCCTGAGGAAAATACTAGTCAGTAGCCTAGCACTCGGTCATATACCGAGCACTTGGAGTAGAGCTAGGGTGGTCTTCATCCCCAAAGTAGGGAAGACAGATATCACCAACCAAAAGTCCTTCAGACCCATTAGCTTAACATCGTTTTTGTTGAAAACGTTGGAAAAGCTAGTGGACAACTACATTAGAAGTACTCTGTTGACACGGAGTACGCTGCAAGCCACGCAGCATGCATACAGAGCAGGCCGATCTACGGATACGGCACTTTATAAACTGCACCGCACTTTGCGCTCTGCAGTTTTAAACAAAGAAGTAGCAATATGTGCATTTTTAGATATTGAGGGCGCCTTTGACAACACATCGCACGATGCTGTCAGGGCTGCCCTAAATAGAAGGGGTCTGGACATGACAACTAGCAGATGGATCTCATCGCTACTCAGGTCCAGACAAGCTACGGCAACTATACAAGATAGTACCGTAACAGTGACAACCACAAGAGGCTGTTCACAAGGGGTGGTTTTATCACCACTCTTATGGAGTATCTTAGTAGACGAATTGTTAAGCAGACTTGCCAGCAGGGGTATCCAATGCCAGGGCTATGCCGATGACATTGTGATAATAGCGCGGGGCAAGTATGAGGAAACTCTGTGTGATATTATCCAACTGGACTTAGGATCACGTATGACTGGTGTAGCGAGGTTGGACTCAACCTAAACCCTACAAAAACCGTCATAGTTCCGTTCACCAGGAGGTATAAGTTGCAGAGGATGAGAGATATTAGGCTCGCGGGGAGTCGAATAGTAACAAGCAAGGAAGTCAAATACCTTGGGGTCACATTTGACAGTAAATTGAACTTTGGGACCCATATTCAGAATACGATTCTAAAGTGCTGCAGAGCACTCTACACATGTCGTAGAATAGCGGGGAAATCGTGGGGAACCTCTCCAAAAATTTTGAGATGGCTATACCTCACGGTAGTAAGGCCCATGCTCACATATGGAGCAATTGCATGGGGGACAAGGCACAGCAAATCACTGTGCAGAGGCAATTACATAAATTGCAAAAAATGGCCTGTGTAGGAATCACTGGAGCGATGAGGAACTGTCCCACATCGGCGCTAGAGGTTCTGTTGGAGATTACCCCACTCCATCACACAATTAGGCTACAACAGAAAGCTGCATTATTAAGAATGTCGGTCGAGGGAGTTGGCAAAGAGCATATTCTGAGCCAACTAGATGCATATATGCTGTCAAGTGAACTTCCCCTATTGGCACAGACTAGGGACGAAATGAAAGCCGAGCACATGTTCGAGCAAAAATTTCAAGTTCACCTGAGCAGCAAAAGGGAGTGGACATCTCTTGAAGAGGTCCACCAAATGAAATCCCACACCATCAAATAGTACACCGATGGATCCCTTACCAGCCAAGGCTCCGGTCTTGGAGTGGTAGGCCCTCGGCTAAAATACCATGAGTCCCTAGGTAAGCACACCAGCATCTTCCAGGCTAAACACTCTGGGACTACATAATAGGCTAACCCTAAGATGGGTCCCAGGATATGTTAATATAGCTGGGAACGAAGAGGCAGACAAGCAAGCAAGGCTGGGGGCAGCGACACCCCTCATAGGGCCTGAGCCGTACTGTGGGATAGGAAGAAGCACAATACGGCAGGAACTTAGGAGTGAAGAGAAACTCTTGCGCGAATTGAGCTGGGCGCAGTCCCCAGGACTCAGACAAGCCAAGTGGCTTCTTGGAACTTACAATCTGAAAAGATTCAAGCAGATTATAAATATGGGAAAGAATTGACTCAGGATAATCACCGCTCTTTTGACAGGACACTGCAGACTAAGGGGTCACCTAGCCAAGCTAGGAATCGCTAGTAATGATACATGTAGATTCTGCGATATGGAAAGGGAATCTTTCTTGTATATCATAGCAGAATGTGTAGCCTTAGTGGGGAAGAGAAGCAGGTTTCTAGGAAAACATGTTATTCAGTTCACTGACCTGAAGACCATCGATCCAGTAAATATACTTGCCTTTGTACAAGGACTGGGTCTGATGGAAGAGCTTTAAGCCAAGAAGATCTTTTAGATCGCAGAGCACTTGACCCCAATTATAATAATAATAATAATAATAATAGGGGCATTAGGATTAGTAGTACACCGCTTCCACCTCGGGGGCAAAAAACTAACAAAACTACTTACTTTGGCTTATGAAAACGTTAAAGGCCTTAACACTAAACTTTCTAAATTATCATTGGATTCACATATAGTTGCACTAACGGAAACCTGGTTAAAACGCGATATTTCTGATTATTCTGTTTTTCCTTCAAAATATAACTTGTACAGATGCGATCGTGCCTCCCGCAAGGGGGGTGGTGCTCTAATTGCTCTTGACTCTTGTTTTTCCTCTGAACAGATTCATTCTCATGCTCTTCCGGACATAGAGTTTTTATGTGTTAAAATATTATTAAACGGCCGTTCACTTTATGTTACTTGTTCTTATATTCCTCCTCATTCTGATGCTAACATTTACTCATCCCATCTTAGTGCCCTGCAACTTGTTTCGTCATTGTTGACAGATATGGATTGTCTGATAGTGGTTGGTGATGTTAATCTGCCACATGTTGTATGGTCTGTGAATGACACATCTTCGGCGGTATTACCAGTCACTTCTGATGATTTTATCAATGGCCTACTGGAGTTAGGCCTATCGCAAGTTAACAGAGTGCATAACTGTAGTGGTAGAATGTTGGACATAATATTTGTTTCTGTCTCAGATTGTAGTAATGCTAGTAGAATACCCCCTCTTGTGCTTCCGGAAGATACCTACCATCCAACCTTAGAACTATCCATCGAAATTCTTAACCCTATTTCAGTATCTAATAATACTTTAAAAACCCGTTGCTTTCGTAAAACTAACTTTACTAAATTAAATTATCTTCTTCAACATACTAATTGGTCTCGCCTTTATTCCTGTAGTGATATAGAAACTGCCATTGCCATATTTTATGGGACCTTGAATTCCCCTTACTTGTTCCTCAAGTGATAATAAACCACCTTGGTTTACGAGGGAACTATCTAAATTTAAAAACGCGAATACAAGATCATATAAAAAATTTAAAAAATCGGGAGCCACTTTAAATTTATCTTCGTATTTAGTAGCAAAATCTAGTTTTCTTTCTGTAAACACATTTTGTTACAATAATTATCTTAATCGTTGTAGACTAAACTTTTCACGTGACCCTAAACAGTTTTATAAATTTGTTAACTCTAAACGTAAGTCTACTTGCTTGCCGTCTTCAGTATACCTTGATAATACAAAAGCAGTCCTAAAAATATCGATCCTTTTTTCTTTATCTAATCGTAACCAATAATTACTAATCTAACGCTGGTCTGATTGGGTTTTTCTGGGTTTTTCCCAATCCTCGCAACAAATGTTGGAATACTCAATTTTTATTTAATTTCCCAGAGCTATAACGTTAACTTTTAATTATATTTTCAGATTTAAATATTATTCTATATTTTTAATTTAATTATTTTAATTATTTTTTTAATTAAAATTAATTTTGATTTCATTTTAATGTCAGATGCTCTAAGCTGACAATAAATAAATAAATAAATAAATCAAGTAAGGCGAGGAAATAGATATTGAGACCGACACGGCAAAAGGAAAGTGCACAAACTACAGACAGTAATTTGTAAGGCGTTGAACGTAAACCCTCCTCACGTGTTATACGTTACCACGCGAGAAAAAACGAGAGCCGCGTTACATATATATATATATACATATACGTATAAATATATTTACACGCGCGCGGGGTGTTATACACGCTACGCTTCGATTTTGCAGAGATTAGATATTTGAGAAATCGGCGGAAGGCATAAGACGGAGTCTCCTCTCGCTATTCCCCGATTACTCAATCGGTACAGTATCGCGCTAACAGCTGTGTTAGCCCCTTCAGGCATTCCTACTTATCGGCGAGCATATCCTCGTACGGAGCAACATCAGTGGAATCAGCGGAAATCGTACGAATGTACATCATCCCTGAAATCCATGCTTTAACGCAACCTTGCCTCTAAATAGCTAACGCGTCTCAGTAATAAATAAATTATAACTTGTAAGCGAGCCTTGGCCAGACTGAGATATGTACCTCGGCTATTGAAACTACCTTACAATTGGCGCCCAAGCAAGGACCCAGTCCATTATTAATGTATGCACCTTCTAATGCTTATGTCAGCACTTCTACCTCTTGGATATATTGATTTGCTGTTTTCCTACTCTGTTGTAGATTTAATAACTTTGCGTAAATTACTTCTACAGAGTCGCCCTGAACGCGCGCGAAGGTAATGAGTATATTGAGTTTGTGCAATGTCCGTCATGGTGTCTGTCCGTCTGTATGAATGCAACTTTTTTCCACACCCTTCAAGCTAGAGACTTGAAACTTTCCAATTCTCTTTATCTGTGGGATAGTAAATTAAAGTGTCAAGATGGGGGTTCTACGATAACTGGAGGGCTGGCAAATCGATGAATTCGATAACTCAAAACTGATAAATCCACATATTTCGCACATCCTTACAGCTAGAACTACCAATACCACGCCCACCCATTCCGCCCCCAGCCCCCCCGCATTTTAAAGTCAAAAAAGACTATATCTCCCACAGTTTTTGAGCTTTAGTCACCAAATTTGTTGCCAAGATAGGTGATGATGACCCCCCAAAAACTGCATCAAAAGTTTGGATACCACGCCCACCAATACTGCCCTAGCCACCCCCATCCGCTCCAACGCTTCGTAAAAAACGGGAATGCGTGTATCTTCCAGAGTTGTGCAGCAAGAGCCACCCAATTTGGTAGGAAGATAGCTGGCAACGACCCCCAAAGAAATGCATAAAAGTTTTTGATCCACGACCACCCAATCCGCCCCCAGCCCTACCTTAGTTTAAAACAAGTGGAAACGTTGCAGTCGGACGCAACCGACTGCGGCATACTCGATACCAGAATTAAAACCGGTAAAAAGAGGCCTGAATGCAAAGGGGTACGGATGCGGCAGGGGTTTAAGCTGCCTTAAAAATTCTCCGATGCAGATGGGGATGCCACCGGCTATCTTCATACCAAATTTGGTGACTCTAGCTAAAAATTTGTAAAAGGTGGGGAAAGGGGGGGCTGGGGGCGGTTTGGGTGGGCGTGTCATCCAAATTTTTGATGCAGATCTTTGTGGAATGTCAATTGTTATCTTCATACCAAATTTGGTGACTCTAGCTCGAAAATTGTATTTAGTGGGGAAAGGGGGGCTGGGGCCGGTAAGGGTGGGCGTGACTTCCAAATTTGTGATGCAGATCTATGTGGAATGTCAATTGCTATCTTCATACCAAATTTGGTGACTCTAGCTTGAAATTTGTAATAAGTGGGGAAAGGGGGGCTGGGGGCGGTATGGGTGGGCGTGACATCCAAATTTTTTTATGCAGATCTTTGTGGAATGTCAATTGCTATCTATATACAAAATTTGGTGACTCTAGCTCGAAGTTTAAAAAAGATGGGGAAAGGGGGGCTGAGGGCGGTAAGGGTGGGCGTGGCATCAAAATTTTTGATGCATATCTTTGTAAAATGGCAATTGCTATCTTCATACCAAATTTGGTGACTGTAGCTCGAAATTTGTAATAAGTGCGGAAAAGGGGGGCTGGGGACGGTATGGGTGGGCGTGACATCCAAATTTTTTTATGCAGATCTTTGTGGAATGTCAATTGCTATCTATATACCAAATTTGGTGACTCTAGCTCGAAGTTCAAAAAAGATGGGGAAAGGGGGGCTGAGGGCGGTAAGGGTGGGCGTGGCATCAAAATTTTTGATGCATATCTTTGTAAAATGGCAATTGCTATCTTCATACCAAATTTGGTGACTCTAGCTCGAAAATTTTAAAAAGTGGGGAAAGGGGGGTGAAATGGAGGGCGTGGCTCCAAAACTTTGATGCAGATTTTTGGGGGTCGTTGCCAGCTATCTTCCTACCAAATTTGGTGGCTCTAGCTCCACAACTCTGGAAGATACACGCATTCCCGTTTTTGACGAAGCGTTGGGATGGATGGGGGCAGCTAGGGCAGTATTGGTGGGCGTGGCATCCAAACTTTTGATGCAGTTTTTGGGGGGTCATCATCACCTATCTTGGCACCAAATTTGGTGGCTCTAGCTCAAAAACTGTGGGAGATATAGCCATATCTGATTTCAAAATGCGGTGGGGCTGGGGGCGGAATGGGTGGGCGTGGCTCCAAAACTTTGATGCAGTTTTTTGGAGGTCGTTACCAACTATCTTCTTACCAAATTTGGTGGCTCTAGCTCCACAACTCTGGAAGATACACTCATTCCCGTTTTTGACGAAGCGTTGGGGCACATGGGGGTGGCTGGGGCGGTATTGGTGGGCGTGGCATCCAATCTTTTGATGCAGTTTTTGAGGGGTCATCATCACCTATCTTGGCACCAAATTTGGTGACTATAACTCAAAAACTGTGGGAGATAATGGCTTTTTTAACTTTAAAATTCGGGGGGGCTGGGGGCGGAATGGGGGGCGTGGCTCCAAAATTTTTGATGCAGTTTTTTGGGGGTTGCTAGTAGCTATCTTCTTACCAAATTTGGTAATTCTAGCTGTAAGGATGTGCGAAATATGTGGATTTATCGGTTTTGAGTTATCGAATTTATCGATTTGCCAGCCCCCCAGTTATCGTAGAAACCCCATCTTGACACTTTAATTTAATTAATGTATAATAAGAATAGCCTATATCTCCCACAGTTTTTGAGGTTAAGTCACCAAATTTGGTGCAAAGATAGGTGATGATGACCCCCCAAAAACTGCATCAAAAGATTGGTTGCCACGCCCACCCATACCGCCCCAGCCCCCCTTGCCATACTTTTACAAACTTTGAGCAAGAGTCACCAAACACAGCAGAAGACCAGACCAAAAAGAAAAAGTTATCCTAACAATAGCAAAAAATACTGAAAATATAATTAAGGAACATAAGGACAAAATAGTGATCACACAGGCAGACAAAGGGAACAAAACTGTAGTTATGTATAAAAAAGACTATCATGACAAAATGGAAAGCCTATTGGAGGATAAATCTACATACAAAACAGTGAGGAAGGATCCAACACAACCACTAATAAGGAAAAACAATACTATAGTTAATGACCTATACAAACAAAACTATATAGATTACAAATTAAAGGCGACATTATACTGTTCAAGTGGGCACGCTCCCAGATTGTACGGATTACCCAAAATACACAAAAAAGACACACCCCTAAGACCAATAGCATCATCGACGAGCGTACCATGTTACAAACTGGCAAAACATGTAGGCAAAATTTTAAACAATATAACTTCAAAACAATACAATATACTGAACGCGGTACAATTAAAAGGAAAACTTAAGAACGAGAAAATTGAAAATGATGATAGACTCGTATCGTTCGACGTGGTATCATTATTTACAAATATACCCGTAAGCAAAGCAATTCAAACCATAATGGGAAGTTGGACGGATATTACAGAACATACACAGATACCAAAGAAAAAGTTTAAGGAAATACTTGACTTCATTCTAATTGATAACAACTACCTGACATACAACAACAAAACTTACCACCAGATTTTTGGTATGCCCATGGGCAACCCCATCTCCCCCACCATAGCGAACATTGTACTAGACAAGATATTAGACAACGCAATAAAGGACTTAGCCAAAAATAACATACACATTAAACATATATACAAGTACGTAGACGATATCATATGCATATTAAAAGAAAAGGATGCACAACACATACTTGATACACTCAATAAGCAACACAAAAGAATACAATTTACAATGGAAAGGGAACTGAACAACAAAATTGCTTATCTTGACACGGAACTAACAAGAAATAGGGAAAATATCGGATTCAAATGGTACACCAAGACGATCGCATCCAATAGGATTATGAGTTTCCACTCACATCAACCTATGAGCCAGAAAATAAACACTGCAAAAAACATGGTCAGAAAAGCATACACACTGAGCGACGAACAACACAGGCCCGAAATATATATAAAATTAAAATCAATATTATTAAAGAACAGCTACCCGGAACGATTAGTGGACAACATAATACTAGAAATCACAAACGAAAACAACAAAATCTTAAAAACACAAAACGACAATTCAGACGAACAAATGAACCAATACGTGAGCATACCATATATAGAACATTTAACTAATAAACAAAAACTCGCGAAAATTATGCCAGCTGATGCTACCAAACACCTAACATATGCATACAAAGCGCACAAAAATACACGTAGATTGTTTACGAATACGAAAGACAAGATCGACAAGGAACAACAACAAAACATCATCTACCAAATCAGCTGCATGGGAAGAGAGGGAGAGCGATGTAACGGGGTTTATATCGGGACAACCAAGAGAGCGTTTGGAGCGAGACTCAACGAACACCGGGGGGATGCGAAAAAGGGAAAAATGACCACAGCTCTTGCACAGCACACAACAACAACCGGTTACACAGCTGACTTCGAAAACGCAAAACTGTTGGACATTGAACGGAGAGAGAGAACGAGACTGACGCTAGAAAGCTTACGAATACAACAAAGCAGCATGAACGCTGTAAACCACAAAGAAGACTTAGAACAGACAAACAACATTTATTCGGCAGTAATAACAGATGACTACAGCAGCAAACATACAAAACGGACAAAAACGACCTACGTCGATAGAAAGTACATAGTTCAATTTTAATTTTAATTTAAATGTTGATGACAATGCTGCAATGTTTTAAGTGAAAAAGATGTATGTATACGTGTATTCATAAGTGGTTGTTTTTACATTTGTTTTTGTATTTTAATTATAAAAACACAAAATATTATGCAGGCTCCCTGAAGAAGGCTTAATATAAGCCGAAACGACGTAGGAGAGAATTGATGGGTTAATAAACAAAACACCATTAATAACAACAACGGCCTTTTATTCCGATAAATACTAATTACAAAAATTGTCAACAATGGGCCCAAAATCACAACACTAAAATAATTTATGTTTATATATACATATATATATGAAAATATTGAAAAAAAAAATATATGATAGGAACTTTACGCCACCCATGAGCTGTATAAGGATCGTGCCAGGTTTCATGTCAATATTCACAAGTAATAAATTAAACATTTTCGAACAAAAAAAAAAAAAAAAATTATATATATATGTAATTATGAGTTCACGACCAAGTGGGAATTAAAAAATATAAAAAGACATTTGTCTTTAGTTTATTTCTTTATCGTGTTGAACTAATTTTAAGTCTATCTTCTTTCTGATCTTACTCCGAACTAAACTTCAATTGTTCTTGCTGCGCAGAGCAAACCTCCGTTGAGAGCTTTTCTTATTGTCAAAGCTTCTAAGCTTTGATCATTTTAAGCTTTTATCAAAAAGTGCCAATTCGGCGATCTCACGCTTGTGGCGTGATTTTGGAAATATGTTTATGCCTCACGCTTGTGGCGTGATCTTAGAAATATGTTTATATTTTATGTTTATGTCTAATATGCTTCCTGTGTTGGGGTTTTAGGGTGTAATTTGATATCTTATTGTTTGGCTGTGTGCTATGTGCTGGGGTGCGTTCTATGTGTAACATATTTGAGATATGAATATGTGTGCATATTGGATATCTTACTCACCCACACTTAAACAAGTGGAAACGTTGCAGTCGGACGCAACCGAAAGGGGGGCGAAATGGAGGGCGTGGCTCCAAAACTTTGATGCAGATTTTTGGGGGTCGTTGCCAGCTATCTTCTTACCAAATTTGGTGGCTTTAGCTCCACAACTCTGGAAGATACACTCATTCCCGTTTTTGACGAAGCGTTGGGGTGGATGGGGGCGGCTAGGGCAGTATTTGTGGGCGTGGCATCCAAACTTTTGGTGCAGTTTTTGGGGGGTCATCATCACCTATCTTGGCACCAAATTTGGTGGCTATAGCTCAAAAACTGTGGGAGATTTAGCCATTTCTGATTTCAAAATGCGGGGGGGCTGGGGGCGTAATGGGTGGGCGTGGCTCCAAAACTTTGATGCAGTTTTTTGGGGGTCGTTAACAGCTATCTTCCCACTAAATTTGGAGGCTCTAGCTCCACAACTCTGGAAGATACACGCATTCCCGTTTTTGACGAAGCGTTGGGGTGGATGGGGGCGGCTTGGGCAGTATCGGTGGGCGTGGCATCCAAACTTTTGGTGCAGTTTTTAGGGGGTCATCATCACCTATCTTGAAACCAAATTTGGTGGCTATAGCTCAAAAACTGTGGGAGATATGGGCTACGTTGACTTAAAAAAGGCGGGGGGCTGGGGGCGGAATGGGGGGCGTGGCTCCAAAATTTTTGATGCAGTTTTTTGGGGGTTGCTAATAGCTATCTTCTAACCAAATTTGGTACTTCTAGCTGTAAGGATGTGCGAAATATGTGGATTTATCGGTTTTGAGTTATCGAATTTATCGATTTACCATCCCACCCGTTATCGTAGAACCCCCATCTTGACACTTTAATTTACTATCCCATAGTTAAAGAGAATTGGAAAGTTTCAAGTCTCTAGCTTGAAGGGTGTGGAAAAAACTTGCACACATACGGACGGACAGACGGACAGACACCATGACGGACATTGCACAAAACCAATATACTCTTTACCTTCGGTATCGAGTATAAAAATTTGCTTTACGTTAGACTGCTTCTATCTTGTGTGAGGAACTTATTTAGCGGCTAATTTAGTCAAGTTCCAAACCTAGCTTACGTGATTTAGCTTTTGAGAGTCTGCTTAGGCTAAGTCTAAGGTAACCTTGATTAGCTGAAATAACATAAGCTAATGACAAATAACCTGAGCGGTAAGAAGAGAGACCCCAATAAGTATTTTAACTTCCTGGGTAGATCCTTTCCAATCGATCCACCAAAGGAATAAGACGTGTGTAGTTTTTTTTCTATACCCACACAGCGTGGTGGATAGATATATTAAATCAGCCTAAATATTGGGCATCAGCGCAATTACAGCCTTGATGATAAGGCCTAAAAGTATTTTGGATACTTTTCCAATGTCTATTGCAATTATTTCCGTCTGGTTGTTAAAAGAAACAACCAATCCTTTCTTTGGTCCAGTGGATGGTATTTTATGAGAAGATCCCAATCAAATAAGGTTACATATTTATGATCCTCGTTTCGTGTGCTTTCTATCTTCTCGCGGTGCTTTATGGGAGCTAGCTGAAGCACAGCGAAGCGCAGAAACGTTTTAGTTGCGATCAACACGGGTCCAAGGGCAGCAGAAGTTTTATTGAGCGAGATCCAGCTAGCCCCAAAACTCCCGAACCGGCGAATATATATAATGAAAGTGCGAATAGAAAAGCAAATTCGCCTATAAAAAAACAATTTAAAAAAACATTGTGCGTGCATAGCGAAAAGCTATATAACCATTGATTTAGGGCGACACATGCCAACACTGTCAGAGAGCAGCATAAGTGCAGAAAAACTAAATTCGTTAATCTAATATATTTTCTTAAATGCGCTTAAGCAATTGAGCTTAAACCCATGTACATATATTTATAAAATGGAAAGTGATTGCATATGTAAAGTTTCTCATTTGGCATATAGTGTATATTTTTTTTTATAAGCACACAGTAAACAACAACACTTCTGGGAAGCTGAGAGCTATTCTTGCTCTCCACAAAGCATACGAAAACTACTCTGCTCGCAGCACGACAACACTTTTCCCTACTGCATTTTCTTTATTTGCACAATAATGGCACCTGTTCCATAACGTTTGCGCGAAAACTCCACTGGTGATCTGAAGGCTGGAAAGGGGACCGACTACAACTCGCTCGTCCAGCTGATTAACCAACGCTTTGATGAACAGGCTGAATTAATATCAAGCCGTATGAGAGAGTCGGAGGAACACCTGCTCTGCATACTAAATGAGAAGCTGGATGGCATGCACGGTGAGCTTCACAGCATTATGCAGCGGGTGCAAAATCTGGAGCAAGTTGCGAAGGGTACTCGAGCACTACACGTGCAAGTTGCGGCGCTTGAAGACAAGCTCAATGCGCAAGCCACTGCATCCATCGCCAAAGATGTTCGGCTACATGGTGTGCCCCTCGTAGAGGGTGAGCAGCTGCGGTCTATTTTCAACGCATTAGCATTCTCCCTTGGGGTCACCCCGGCACCGAGACTTAATGAGATCTTTAGGATCAGGCGATCTGGCAGAGCAAGTTCGGTAGTCGACCCGGAAATTGTTGTAAAGTTTGATAGCACGCACGACAAAATAAAAATAATGCGAGCGGCAGCAGAATACCGGCGAAACAACAACACGCAACTAAACTTGCACATGCTGGGCTTTGAAGCACATGGCAATGTACCAATTTACCTTAATGAGCAATTAAGCAAAGAGAACTATGAGATCTTCAAGAAAGCAATGCAAATGAAGAGGCAAAAGCTGCTGACAGCTGTGTTCTGTCGCCAGGGCATCGTCCACGTCAGACAGAGCGAGAAGGGAGATGTAGTCAGACTAGACAACCCGCAAAAGCTCGTGCCCTTACAAAGCTCATCTGCAGTCGCCACGTTAGCACAACCGACCAATCAGGCGGAGCTTTTTCGCTCTTAAGTTATGCGCTTTAATATTGTCAAAACGTATGTTAATTCATGTTTTAAGTAATTTCTCTTTCTTTCATATTTTAAGTAATTTCTCTCGTTTTACAATTTCGAATCTTTTAAAAGAGGGCTCTCATCTCTTATATTTGAATGCGTCTGATGTCCAGCTGATTTTTATTGTTGTCGTTATTATTATTATTATTTCATATTTAGCGTTAGGTAATATACAATTTTTTGATGTGCTTCTGTTAGGTTTTAAAATCAAGCTTTTTAGATGTCCGCATCTTTAATAACATCCAAGTCGAGCACCCATGCCATGGTTAGAGTTCTTTGTAAGCAAAACAGCGGTTTAAACATTTGCCATATTAATGCTCAGAGTCTGGTTAAGAAGATGGATGAGTTTCGTTTTATTTTTGTGAATTCTAATGTTGATGTTGTCTGTGTCTCTGAAACATGGTTTTTCCCAGAATTAAGTGACTTGTCTATTATTTGTGATGGCTTTAATGTTTTTCGTTCTGATCGTTTAAGTCATGCAGGTGGTGTAGCAGTGTATGTAGTAAAGAGAATTAAGTGTAAAGTTGTTCTGAGTCATCCCCTTGACAGCCCAATTGAATATTTGTTTTTAGAATTAATTAGTCTTAATAAAAATATTAAGACGCTTCTAGGATGTGTGTATAGGGCACATAACCACATTAATTACTCTGACATGATTGATACAATAGCAAACTTATCACTGAAATTCACTGATATTATTATAATTGGCGACCTAAACAGCAATATGCTTCAGAACCAAGATTTATCAGCAGAATTTAATGCACTGGGACTTGAACTTGTAAATGAATCTACACCGACTCATTTCTCTCAAACCACAAATACTTTACTTGATGTTATCTTTGTAAACAAAACAAACAGAGTAATGTTGTATGACCAAATATCAGTACCTGAGTTTTCCAAACATGACCTAATTTTTCTTTCTTATGACACTCAACTTGACTCTAATAATCAAATTATTCAATACAGGGACTTTAAAAATGTAGATAAAAGTATGTTGTTCAGTGACTGTAATAATTGTGATTGGAATAGTCTATACTTCCTTCCGTCTGTTGACACCCAGTTAGGATTGTTACAAACTAATATTGAATATTTGTACAATAAACATGTACCGCTTAGGACCTTAGTTATTAAGCCGAAGCTAAATCCATGGTTTAGCAGTGATATAACAAGTGCAATAAAACACCGGGACAAGCTTTACGAGAGGTGGAAACGTTATAAGACTGACCAAATATTCCAACTTTTTAAGACTGCTAGGCGTAATGTAAATGACTTGATCAGTAGTGCTAAGCGTAGACATTATGGTTTAAAGTTTGACAATATAAATTCCACGAAAAAATTATGGAAGGAGTTGAAGAACGTTGGAATTGGAAAGGCAAAATCTGTGATAAATGATGACTTGGATGTAAATGTTCTTAATGGTAGTTTTGTAAATGTCAATGTTCGTCCAGCAACATGTAATCCGTACATAAACTCTGTGTCGTTCAATAATTGTACTAGCTGTTTTAACTTTGTTAGTGTAAGTCAATGTGATGTTCTTGAGTCAATCTTTAAAATTAAGTCAAATGCGTGTGGATTAGATGTTATTAACCCAAAGTTTGTAAAAATAATACTTCCACTAATTTTAGGTCATATAACGCACATTCTAATAGCGTTTTCGATTGTAAAAAATAAAGCAAACCCTATAATAATGTTACACTTAAAAAATGCTGCCAAAACATTTTTTCAGTGCTGCACTGGTTTTGCATTTTTAATGGGCACAATCGAACAAAAAAAAGTGCAGTATGAAAAATGCAGCACTCTCGATTTTGACAGTGTTGAAAATGTTGCCTTCTGCACTGTCAAAAGGCAATACTGAATAGAATCGAACACGATAACACTTCAGAAGGGCTGCCTGATATTACAATCGAAAATGAAAAAAGTGCAACCCGGAATGAATGTATCAAAAATGCTACATTTTTTGGTACAATCGAAAACGCTATAAATTATGCAATCACCACGTCCACATTTCCTGAGATGTGGAAAATCGCTAAGATTACGCCCATCCCAAAAGGCAAAGATGAGTTTAGACCGATAGCTATATTGCCATTCTTGTCTAAAGTTTTTGAAAAATTATTGGCAAACCAAATTTCAACTTTTATGGACACCAACATTTTACTTAGCAACAAGCAATCTGGGTTTAGGAAAAAGAAAAGTTGTATAACCGCAATTTTAAAAATTGTTGAGGATATAAGAAGTCATATGGACAATAGTGAAGTTACTCTATTAACACTTCTTGACTTTAGTAGGGCTTTTGACACGGTTAACCACGAAATTTTGACAACGAAGTTAAGCAGGCTTTATAACTTCTCCACAACTGCAGTTAAGTTAATGGACTCATATTTAAGAAATAGAAAACAGGCTGTAGTTGTTCAGGATTCTACCTCCGACCTTGTGGTAACAACACGTGGTGTTCCACAGGGATCAATTCTAGGTCCTCTACTTTTTACAATTTATGTTAATGATCTCCCAAGTGTTCTGTCCATGTGTGAAGCCCATATGTACGCTGATGATGTCCAATTATATGTAAGTCGTCCTACTAGTCAGATTAACCAATGTATCATGCTATGTAATAATGATCTGTTACGTGTATGTAAATGGGCAAGTAGTAATGGCCTTCGTTTGAACCCGTCAAAGTGTAAATGTATCATAATGTATAAGAAAAAACTAAATGTTGACAATTTAAGTAAACTCTGTGTTGATAATGTAGATATTGCGTATGTGGAAAAGGCTGATAATCTAGGAATAACATTTAACAATACACTAACATGGAAAGACCAGGTCAATAAAGCTGTGGGTAAGACATATGGTGTTCTCCGGCAGCTTGTGCTAACACAGCCCTGGCTGCCGATTAATACAAAAATGACTATAGCGAAAGCTTTAGTTACACCAGTTTTGTTTTATGGAATTGAAATCTTTGCCAACTGTGATATTGCTAGTCAGCAGAAGCTAAAAGTAGCTTTAAATAGTATAGCACGTTATGTTTTTGGACTCAAACGATATGACCATGTTACATGTTTTACAAATCGTATTTTGACTTAGACTTAAAAACTGGACTAGATATAAAACTTTAACTTTGCTCCATCAGATCATAAGTACAAAAACGCCTGATTACTTATATGACAAATTACGCTTTGCGGTATCTTTAAGGACCTGCAATATTGTTTGTCCCAGAATTAAACTTGCATCCTCCGACAGGCACTTCTTTATATGGGTTGCTCGACTTTGGAATCAGTTGCCACTTGAGATTAAGACTATTAGAAGCACATCAAGTTTTCGAATCAGGCTAAAAAGACATTTACAACAACATAGCTAATGATGTTGATTTTTCATCATAAGTAATAAAAATAAAAATAATAATGGTGATAACGATAACAATAACATTGTGAGTGAGGTTGCAGAGAGTAATGCCCATAATTATAGACAATTTTTTATTTCCATTTTAATGTTTAGTACATAAGAAGTATTATTATTATTATAATCTTTGTATTAATCATATTTATAATTTCTGTTTAAATTTTTATAGGATTATTTAAATGTGACTAGTGCACTAATTTATAAGTACTCCCACTTGTAGCACTAGGAATAAAATTCAATAAAATTCAAATTCAAATACAGAACAAGTGCAAGAAGATATGTATGACCATATGCTACCCTATAAAAGTTATTAAACCCACTCCAAAATTAACTAAAATTATATGTTAGTAATTGCTACAACCAAACAACAATTTAAAAGCGTTCCTATAATGATATCGCCCAA
This sequence comes from Scaptomyza montana, assembly GCA_018904305.1. Classification (NCBI taxonomy): domain Eukaryota; kingdom Metazoa; phylum Arthropoda; class Insecta; order Diptera; family Drosophilidae; genus Scaptomyza; species Scaptomyza montana. The sequence goes on from JAEIGR010000136.1 coordinate 74,705, forward strand.
ACATAAAAATTATTATCGTATAACCTAATTCAAATACACAACATCATCGCACTACGAAGGCCTTCGGAGCAGCATCAGATGGGTGAGTTTGTTAAAACAAGTATTTATATATACATATATTTATATATGTTTGGTGATAAAGTGTGGCAATGCATGGCAGCTAAACCAAGAAAAATAAATAACCAAAAAAGAAAGAGTAATTACTCAAGTGCATCATCTTATCTTATACGTAGGTACGTACATACATACATACCTACGCTTTAAATACCTATGCTTATGTTGTGATTTTCGTTATCATATATTAACGCTGCGTTTGTTTTGATTGTGCGTATGCGCTAACTATAACCTACCTTTATTACCGTGGTACGAGACCTAATAAAAAGTTACCGAAATGCTTAGTTTTCATGCATGCAATGGACTTAATGAAATACTGAAGTGCTGTATAAATAAATAAAAAACGAAATAAAAACATTTCTTCTTTCCACTTAAACTTTATTTAACTAAATAGCAAAAAAAAAAATTAATTCCAAATCTAGATAATTTTATATCCCGTCTAATAAAGGCTGTTAAAATTTTGCTAATAAATTAAATTAAAATATTATTAAATATACATGTGCCACACGAGAAAAATTACCTATGACTAGTAGCTTAATGGAATTGTTTTTAAAATCGAATATCTATTATTATATCCCTTGAAGGATGAATCTTGTTATTTTTTAAGTTAATATAAAGTAAGTTTCTGTTTGCAATGAAGCATTAAAATGAAATTGAATGCAACTTTTATGGAATCATCTCGCTTATTTTCATTATGAATAAAATTTGTTAAGCCATGAAACTCTAAATTAATTATTATTCCTTGGATGTAAGGTAACAGGTGTATAGGATGTCGTAAGCAAGTTTGGGATGATCGTATCATATTTTTAGGCAAAGAGAATCATAGGAAGGGTGGGTACAGAGCCAAAGCTACCACAACATCTAGTAGCGTAATCCTGGTGTAATAATGAAAATCTATTTTTAAATTCTTTAACTCCGACAGGTAATTTTTTTTAAATTTAAATTCTGACATATAAGAGCACAGGACTCATTGTTAATGTTTATTTATCTGCAACGAAGGCGAGTTTTGTTGTGTGACTTAATCAACGAACCCCCTCCCGATTGTTTGCTAGCCGATGTCTCGAGTCCTAGTCCGATTGGTTGCACAATGAAAATAGGTACGATCTCGAACTGTAAGGTGTCGAGATTCGAACCCGAAGCTTAGATCAAAGCAGCTTGTCCGTTACAGAGAATTTGGCGTCCAACGTGGGGCCCGAGCAACCCGAAGAGTCCGCCCTACATAGAATTCGTCTCCTAAAATATAGGGCTGGATCAATGCACATTAAGCAGGGTTGAATGGTTCCCTAAATCGTAAAATGTGAACTTTCTTCTGCTATTATATATTTTCTTTTCTTTGGTCTATAGGAAATTAATGATCTGTGCCCGACTGTCTGTGGTGGAATCACAGGATCATAACATATCCTTAACAAGGACTTACTAACAACTAAATTTCGCTGAATACAAACTTATTGTCAGGAATTGTGATTCGGGGCAAGACCTAGAAAACGACCACAATATAGTAAGGTATTTGGGGAAAGGAAGATCCATTGTTTGCTTATTAGAATAGTTTATTTAAACCAAGGTTTTTCGGTTACAGGAGCTAATGTAGGCTTTAGCTGGAATTATGAGTTTTGGCGAAGACCGAGATTTCATCCGCTAGGCAGGCAAAAGCAAATGTTTTCGTCTGACCGTAGAAACACATCAACATTTTTATGATTTTTTAGAACGGAGTTTAGTACTGTTGCTTAGTCTATTGTTTTTCTTTCTACTGGAAATCGAAATGAGTTGGCAAGTTCGACGTTTTCAACCGAGAATACAAAGCATAGGTTTCAGCAAGAAGCGCTTAATTCCGATATAATAAATCCCTACGAGTAGATTCAAAGGAAAGCACGAAAGTGTAAAGCGACTTCTATGTAGAACAGGAATTACGAGACCATTGACTGGATCAATCATCCGTCCGCTTAGAAACAAGACCGCTAAAGCATAAAGAGTTTTCTTTGAGATAAGCTTACTCCAAAAAATAATCTAAGCCAAGCAAATTATGTGAGGTTTAGTTCTTTCTTTTATTCATTATTCATTATTACACCCTTCATCCTGTCATCGTTTCTTACATTACAAGGAACATTTTATGAATATATCAGAAAACTTAAAAAAAAAAAAAAATAAATAAATAAATAAAATTTGGGAAGTAGTCGAGATTCCTGATTAGTATTATTATCTTTTATATACCAAAATTGTGAGCGGGGTAGTTTAACCCACTTTTCATAAAATGCGGTTGGCGCGTAGTTCAGAGAGTGTGAGGCAGCCGCATAATTGTGGTATTTGTGCTCAAGCCCTGCAGGAGACTCAAGAAGTTGTAACATTTGCGAGCATAAATTTCATCGAGATTGCTAACCACGAAAAAAGAATGTCCCAGTTGTAAATCACCATTACAGTTGACTAATCTGGGAACGCATATTGCAAATGGAGCTGTTTCATTAGAGAAAAGAGGGGCAATAACAGGGACACATAACACTAGAAGTAGAACCCAGGCAATGTCGCAGAGTGTTCAAGATTTGAGGAGTAGAAATATAGAGCAATCCGCTAGTTTAAATACTACATTAAACTCAAATTTAGAGGCGGAGGCAATAAATGAGATTGCTGCACCAAGGTGTGGTCGACCCAGAAGACAAACTAATTCTCGGTTTAGAAATGATAGACCAGCAACACAACTTCGGTATCAACAGACTCGAAACTTTGAGGAACGAACCGCTACAGCGGCATCATTTGATATGAATAGTATATTCGAGAGAATAGAAAGTTTAATTGAGCGTAAATTTAACAGTTTACAAGTAAGGAACCAAGAGGCACCCGAGCACCAGACAACGAGACCTCAAGTTAACGCAAATATCACTGCATCTTCACCAAGGTCAGGATCATATTCAGCATCTTTAATACGGCCTGAAAAGGCTACACAGCTAATACAAAGCTGGGGAATAAGGTATGATGGCACAGTAAAAGGTCCCACCGTTCAAGAATTTTTATACCGTGTTAGCGTGCTTACTGCCGATAGCCTGCAAAACGATTTTTCTTTACTTTGTAGGAATTTGCATATACATATTGCTATTGGCAAGGGAATGGTATTGGAGATATCGTAAGGATAATCTTGATATTGTTTGGGAGGAGTTTTGCGAAGCTTTTAAAAATCAGTACGCTGATAACAAAGATGATGATCTTATATATGAGGATATGAGAGCTAGAAAGCAGAAAAAAGGAGAGTCGTCTGATGTCTTTTATGACGACAACATGACGATGGCATCTCGCCTATCCATGGCAATGGAAGAGTATAGGCTTGTGCAGTTATTGCAACGTAATATGGTCTCTGATATGCGAGAAGCGCTGTTATATGTTTCTGTTGCTTCTGTGGCGCATTTACGTCAGTTAGTACAAAAGCGTGAGCAACTGCTCAAAGAAGACGGATATAGACGATTAGACAAAACTAATGTAGTCGGAGTTAAAAGAGTTGTGGCAGAAATCGAAACAGAGAAACCCGCAACGGTTACGGAAAGTACGGATAGCGAAATAAACGCAGTACAAGCTAGAAAGTTGATTTGCTGGAACTGTGATAAAGAAGGACATGCGTGGGACATGTGCCTAGAGGAGAGAAAGATTTTCTGTTATGGTTGCGGAGCAAAGAAAGTGTATAAGCCTCAGTGCTCGAAATGTCAGCAACGTTCGGGAAACTTGCAACAGGGACCTTCGATTGGAAACAGTCGAACGGCCCCAAACTAAAATATGAAGATAGACATAAAATGCTTTTGGCAGAAACGCCAACTGCGCCGGTGTCTGTGATAACGAAAACAGATACAAAACCAATAAAAGACAACAAAGAATCAATTTTAACTATTAATCTTTACCCAATTCGTCCTTTACATGAGAGATATGAAAACTATTTAGCAGCTAAAGATAGAATTTTCGAATCATCCGTTGAAAGCGTAAAATTTCGTTTTAAGCGTTCCACACGACGTATGCGCCATTTTTGGAAAAGGGTTACGTTGACTCGAAAATTAATGATTGCATCGGTAATCGTCGTTTTTATACTCCGATTTCGTTTTTGGATTTTAAAGAGCATGGCTTATTAGATACAGGTGCAAAGGTTAGTTGTATTGGTACAGACCTTGCAAAACAAGATTGGTCTGCTTATCCACAATTTCGTAAAGTGACGTCAGATGTGAAAACAGCGGATGGCAGCAAGCATCCTGTTGTAGGCTTGCTCAAGGTAGATATAAAATTCCGAGAAGAAAAGAAATCCATTACCTTTTATATCATTCCTTCGATAAAAAAAAGAGTTATACTTGGCATAGATTTTTGGAAAACGTTTGCACTGGCTCCGGGTATAATTTCGGCTATAGAGTCAGGAAGCGAAAAAACGTTGAATTCTGATACAGTTAGCGAGGAAAGAAGTTTCCCCTAGACGCCTATCAGCAACGGCGGCTCGAAGCAGTAGTAAGATTGTTTCCAGATTTTGAACAACTGGGTCTAGGGAGAACTGCATTGATTAAACATGAGATTAACGTAGGTAACGCTACGCCAGTCAAGCAGCGTTTCTATCCAGTGTCTCCGGCTGTTGAGAAACTTATGTTTAAGGAGATTGATAGAATGCTGGAGCTGGGCGTCATTGAGAAATCGAGTAGCCCATGGAGTTCGCCTATGCGACTAGTTGTGAAGCCCGGGAAAGTTCGCTTGTGCCTAGATGCACGAAAAATAAATGAGTTTACACAAAAGGATGCTTACCCTTTGCTAAGCATTGAGAGTATTTTTGCACGACTTCCAAAAGCCAACATTATAACAAAAATAGACTTAAAGGACGCATTCTGGCAAATTGCTCTAACAGAGGAGTCAAAAGCCATCACCGCATTCACTGTACCTGGTCGTCCCTTGTACCAGTTTACTGTAATGCCATTCGGCCTTTGTAAAGCTCCGCAAACTATGTGTCGTCTGATAGATGAGCTTATCCCAGCAGAGCTTAAATTTTGTGTATTTGGGTACTTAGACGACTTATGTGTTGTATCGGAAGATTTTGAGACCCACTTGTCGACGCTAGTAAGGTTATCCGAGCAATTTCGTAAGGCTAACCTAACGTTAAACATAGTGTTGAGCTAATGAGCTTTTTCAATAGCTATCGAAATTTCGAAATGTCACTAAACAAATTATAAATGCTGCGAGATTTGCATTACTGAGTTTCATATGTATATTTTAATTTGCCTTCGTGGCCGAACTTAAAATTATTAACAATTGTGTATTGCAACTAACCCCGATTTGGGCTGTGCAATAATTGGCGATTTTTTCGTTTGTCGCGAAACAGACAAACGACCGAAGTTGAGCTACCGACGAATTTGATAGAACTGAACTGGCTGCAGAACTGCAGCAGCGGCTTGCACTCAGCTGAAGGCCAAGGGCAAACAATAGACAATGTAATAAACGAAATATAAGAGCTTATGCAAAACAATAGTTGGACTTTACGTTAAGTTGCTCTTATGCTGCGCAGAGCATGATAGGTTTAAGCGATTAGAGATAAGAGTGTTATGGTTCTGTTGATGCTGGTTTTGGTTTAGTTGACTGCGTAACCAAACATTCTCCCCCCGTTGGAAGACATGGGCTTTCAACAACATCCTCTTTCGGAAGCGCACATAATTTGCGCACAGCTCTCTTGATGATTCCTGTTGACGTCTTAAGAACAGCTACTCGAGAAACGCCGTCAGCGCCAGCAACAAGCTCAACCACACGAGCTAGTGGCCATTTAAGAGGTGGCAAGTTTTCATCCTTTACAAGGACGACATCATTAATGAGAACGCCCGGCTGGGACGTTCTCCATTTGGATCGCTGCTGAAGAAGCGTTAAATACTCCTCACGCCAACGTCTCCAGAAAATTTGCTGATAATATGTTATACGCTGCCAGCGATCTAGGCGGCTAACGTTCAGAGCGGTGACGTCAGGCTCAGGATATAAAGCGAGTGGTGCAGTGCCAAGGAAGTGCGCAGGAGTTAGCACATCCAGATCTGCAGGGTGCTCTGAAAGTGGAAAAAGAGGTCGAGAATTTATTATTGCGCCAATGTGGCAGACGAGTGTACGCAGATCATCCAGGGGCAACAGAGAGGGCCCGACCGATCGATAAAAATGGTATTTGGCTGTCTTAACCGCAGCCTCCCAAAGTCCACCGAAGTGTGGGGATCGAGGTGGAATGAATTCCCATTCGATGTCATCAGCGACACAAAACTCTCGGACAGAGTCTATGTGCTTCTCGCTGAGGAAGAGTCGCTTGAGCTCAGCTAAGTCGTTTTTGGCTCCCACGAAATTAGTGGCGTTGTCCGACCATATGCGAGCAGGTTTGCATCTGGTGAGCATGAACCGCTTAAGCGCATTGAGAAAGGCTGCTGTCGACAAGTCAGGAACCAGTTCGAGATGCACTGCCTTCGTTGCGAAGCAAATGAAGACTGAGATGTAGCATTTTACTGGTCCCTTGTTCCGAATCTCGCTCTTGTAGTAAAATGGTCCACAATAGTCCACTCCAGTCACAGCGAAAGGATGCGAGCCACTTACACGATCCCGGGGAAGATCCGCCATGATTGTCTCAGCCAGGACGGGTTTAGCTCGAAAGCACATGACGCATTTGCTTGTTACGCTGGAGACAGCCTTACGGCCACCAATAGGCCAATAGCGGAGCCGTATGTGAGCGAGCAGTGAACGAGGTCCAGCATGCAGCTGACGCCTATGAAAATGCATAATGATAGCGCGGGTGACAGGATGACGACTCGGAAGAATAATGGGATGCTGAGCATCGAAATCCAGACTCGAATGCTTTAGACGGCCACCAACCCGAAGGAGTCCAAACTCATCGAGGAATGGGTTAAGCGAGGCAATAGAGCTGGATGATTTGATCGCCCGTCCGCCTTGAAGAGCTCTATAATCATCACTCAGATCCGCCATCTGGATGCTCCGCAATAGTAAGTGGGTGCCTTTATGTATCCACTCTACTGTGAGGCTGGGATGTCTGATGCGATTTCGAAATTTGTAAATATATCCGAAAACACGACGCAGGCTTTGAAACGAATTTAAAAACTTGCATCCTATGCTGACATCAGAGCATCTAGAGACGCCAACTAGCGCCTTTTGTCGCAGCTCAGGAAGCGTCTGGGTGGGTAGACATGTTGTAGGCCATTCGCAATCTCCTTTGGTTAAAAAATCGGGACCATTCGACCATAACGATGACCTTATAAGTTCGCTTGGAAGTGCCCCTCTAGAAAGAATGTCTGCCGGATTGCATGCCGTCGGTACGTAGCGCCATTCCATTCCTGCTGTTAGCTCTTGGATTAACGATATTCTATTAGCCGTAAACGTTTGGAATCGAGAAGGCTCATCCCGTATCCAGGATAAGACAACTGCCGAATCTGACCAACAATAATATCTGCAATTAAACAAGTTCATGTGAGATATTTCCAGAATAAGCTGAGAGAGGAGTGCAGCAGCAGATAACTCCAGCTTTGGTACTGTGAGAGTTCGCAAGGGTGCCACTCGAGACTTAGAGCACAACAAATGAACTATGCGCTTTCCTTCGTTTATCGAAACGACGTAAATGCATCCACCGTACGCTTCAATGCTAGCATCGCTGAAACCATGCACTTCTATGACGCCCTTTGGAACGACGACCAGTCGAGGGAGTTTAATTTGGTCTGTATTACAAATGTCCGCACACAAACTAATCCAAGAACAGTGCAATGCAGCAGGAAGACTTTCATCCCAATCCAAACGCTCTCTCCAAAGGCGCTGCAAAAAGATCTTGGCCTTGGCTACCACGGGTCCGATAAGTCCAAGCGGGTCATAGAAACGAGCAATGGTAGACAGCACAGAACGTTTGCTAGGCTTGCCATGCGTTTTCATGGGAGAAAAGTTAAATAGAAGACAGTCAGAAGCTGGATCCCATGCAAGTCCGAGAGTCTTCGTGACATCCGTGCCATCATCAAACTTTAGAAAAATCTCCTTGTCCTCATCGGGAACCTGCTGAAGCACGCGAGGATCATTGGAGCACCACTTCCTAAGCTTGAAATTTCCTTTCCAGAGCAGCCTGACTGTCTGATCCATAAGGTCAACTACTTCCTCGACAGAGTCGCCTCCCGTGATGAGATCATCTACATAAAAATCGCTCAAGACCACTTTGGATCCAGCAGGAAACGATCTTTTTTCGTCAATAGCCAATTGCTGCATGGCCCGAACTGCCAGAAAGGAAGCTGGCTTCGTGCCATAGGTGACGGTGTCCAGTTTGAAGACTTGAATTTCCTGATGCGGCGAATCACGCCACAGGATACATTGCAGGTAAGAATCGGGTTCAGCCATCCTAACGCACCTATACATTTTGCAAATATCGCCTGTCAGTGCTATTGGGAAAGTCCTAAACTGCAACAGCGTACTGAACAGCTTGCGTTGTATAGTTGGGCCTGCCATGAGGATTTCATTCAGGGAATAACCAGACGAAGACACGGCCGAACCATCAAACACAACTCTGAGCTTAGTTGTGGAGCTATCTTCCTTAAGAACGCAATGATGTGGAAGATAATATTTGCAGTGACTAAGCATTTGCGACTCAACCAAAGACATGTGATTTAAATCCACATACTCCTTGATAAATGCTGCATATTGAGACTTTAGCTCAGGATGACGCTCCAATTTGCGCTCCAGATTGCAGAACCGACGATAAGCTTGCTGATACGAGTCTCCAATAAGATCCACAGCATGCTTGACCGGAAGGCGAACCGAATATTCACCAGTGCCTAAACGAGCAAAAGTTTGTTGAAAATGCGCCTCACAATCAAGTTCCTCCTTGGTAGATCCGTTGACTGCACGAGAACAGGATTCTACCTCCCAAAACCGACGAACGATCTCATCAAGCTTGTGATCAGGGCTGGAGCTTGGCATCGAAACAGAATGAGTCACCATTAATGAGGCAGGGCTTGTCGAAGACGTTCCACCTGTCACTATCCAGCCGAGTTGAGTTTTTTGTAGAATAGGCAAACCAGGAGCGATCTTAATTTGACCAACACACAACAATTCAAAAAATAGGCCTGCTCCAATTAGCAGATCTATTTGTTGCGGCTTAAAGAACTCTGGATCAGCCAAGCGAATATTTGAGGGTATATTCCAGAGGTCAGTACTAATATCGTAGCTCGGCTGATTTCCAGTTATAGACGGAGCTATCAAAACTGAGATGTCAGCAGAGTAATCAGATGCTCGTGATTGAAAGCTTATTTCTGCTGAATAGCCCTCTGAGGCAACACTAGACTCCCCTAATCCAGAAATCAACGTAGGCGACCGATGTTTGCGAAGCTGGAGGTGTTGAGCTAATCGAGACGTAATAATGTGCACCTGCGAACCAGAATCGAGAAGAGCACGGCACGGGACCAACACACCACTGTGACTCCTAACGTTAACAACAGCAGTTGCCAAGAGCACAATGTCGGGGCTGAGATTTTGGGCTACGAGTGATGCTGAAGGTTTTGCAGCAGGCAGATGCGGTGCAGAATTAAATTGAGAACCGTCAATCTGATTCTCAAAGTGCAGAAGCGTGTGATGCTTGGCCTTACAACGGTTGCAGGCAGTTGAGCTGCATTCCTTAAGCCTATGACCCTTGCGCAGGCAATTGATACAAAGGGAAAGCTTTTTTACCTCGCGTAGACGCAGTTGAGGAGACAGATTGCCAAAACGGGAACAGTTGTATATAACATGGCCAGAGGTCTCACAAAACACACAATCATTTGTGTTGGAGTTAGTAGCGACAAAGGCCTTTCTACTGGTGTTAGAGAATTTGCTACTTTTTCCCACCTTAGAGCTAGGCGTATACGTTGCCATAGCGTGTTCCACATTTTCCAACCTTTGGCATCGTCGATCCAGAAATGCCATGAACTGCTCACAGGTCGGGATAGTATCCATCGGTGCTGTCTCCTCCCAACTGGTCTGCGTTGCCTTATCCACCTTTTGCAGCAAGCTGTGCACAATAATGCAGCCTGCAATCTGTTCCACGCTACCCAGGCTTTGTAGAGCGCGGATGTTGGAATTCACCGTATCCGAAAGGGCTCGAAGTTTTACAGCTGACGACGACTCGATGCAATCCAAACCCAAAATCTCAGTGACATGTGCCTGAAAAATAAGACGCTTATTATTAAACCGCTTTTTAAGGAGCTCTAATGCCACTGCGTAGTTTGCGCTGCTGATTTCCAATGAAGAAACACTATCTAGGGCTGGTCCTTTCAGGCACGATCGCAAATGCTGAAACTTCTCCACATCTGACAGGCCTGAGTCCCCGTCAATGATTGACGAGAACATTGCTATAAAATCAGCAAACTTTGTGTATCCTCCGCTAAACTCTGGAAGCTTGAGTTCAGGCAATCGAATCCGGCTTTGAGACAATGTGTGATTGTCAACAGAAGCATCTTGCCTCATAGTAGAGCACAAAGGTGAAGATAACTTTCGCTTATTTATTTCGCGACGAAAGCTAGCTTCCACTAAGACAACAAGTTCATCAAAAGATTCGCGTAAATCACTCCCGATTTCGTCGTAGTCCAGTTCTTCCAATGCATTATGCATATTGTCGAATGCCTGCTGAGCATTTTCTAGAGCCTTAAGCCGAACAGCCAATTCTTCTTCACTGAGATGCACAATTTGCTCCGGAGCGACTATTTTGGCCAACCGTTTTACCTGCTCGTTAATAGCTTTGGCTTTGGCTTTATAAAATGCTGCACCAGGCGACGGCACTGCAGCAGTATCTGGCATTTTGAAATATTTGTTTATATGTACACGCACTTGCAAAATATAGTTTGAGAGCCACTGAATGACATACACTTGAGGGATGCAGTTGCGTTGTCTTTATTGTTCAGTAAATGCCAAAACACTATCACTTTATTGCATTCACTTATGCTTCAGTACATTACAGTTTAAAATGCACTGACGATCAAACAACGTAATGTCACTGGCAATGCAGCTGGTAATAATGTACCACCAAACTGCACAAGTCACAATGTCAATTCGAGGGCAAACACTTAAACACAAGCGAATGCAACAGAAACGGCCAACAATAACAATGCAGAAACGGCTGCTGCAACTGTACTAGCGAAAAGCGATAAGAGAATCAATGCGCGGGAGCCAATGCAGGTCAAACACCTGAAGCAAAAGCGAGCGCGAAACGAAGCGAGATCAACGAAAACGATGTAAAAAACGCGGGCGCGCGCTTTTATCACTCTATAAATTAAATAGTTTTAAGTTGTTTAAACAATACAGAGTGTAATCACGTCGGGGTCACCAATGTTGAGCTAATGAGCTTTTTCAATAGCTATCGAAATTTCGAAATGTCACTAAACAAATTATAAATGCTGCGAGATTTGCATTACTGAGTTTCATATGTATATTTTAATTTGCCTTCGTGTCCGAACTTAAAATTATTAACAATTGTGTATTGCAACTAACCCCGATTTGGGCTGTGCAATAATTGGCGATTTTTTCGTTTGTCGCGAAACAGACAAACGACCGAAGTTGAGCTACCGACGAATTTGATAGAACTGAACTGGCTGCAGAACTGCAGCAGCGGCTTGCACTCAGCTGAAGGCCAAGGGCAAACAATAGACAATGTAATAAACGAAATATAAGAGCTTATGCAAAACAATAGTTGGACTTTACGTTAAGTTGCTCTTATGCTGCGCAGAGCATGATAGGTTTAAGCGATTAGAGATAAGAGTGTTATGGTTCTGTTGATGCTGGTTTTGGTTTAGTTGACTGCGTAACCAAACACATAGCAAAGACGAAATTTTGCGTCACAGAAGTACCTTATTTAGGCTACGTTATAGGTAGTGGTGGTATTTCAACAGATCCACAAAAGCTAGAGGCGGTATGTGCTTGGCCTGCACCAAAAACGTTAAAACAAGCCCGAGGTTTTATGGGAGCAGTGAGCTGGTATAGGAGGTTCATACAAAACTTTTCGGATATATCTCTTCCTATTACTGATTTGCTGTCAACAAAAAAGAAATTCAAATGGACAGAGGAGGCACAAGAGGCGTTTGAAAAATTTAAGAAAATTTTGACTTCTGCACCTGTCTTGCAAAATCCAGACTTTGAAAAGAAATTTTTCATTCACTGCGATGCTAGTGATTACGGTATTGGAGCAGTTCTGGTACAATTGTCCGAAGAGGGAGACGAAAAGCCAATAGCTTTCATGTCGAAAAAATTAAACACCGCTCAGAGAAACAATAGTGTGACAGAGCGTGAGTGTCTAGCTGCTTTAGAGGCAATAGAACGTTTTCGATGCTACGTCGAAATGCAGGAGTTTGAAGTCATAACTGACCATGCAAGCTTGGTGTGGTTAATGCGGCAATCCAACCTCAAGGGTAGACTTGCAAGGTGGGCAATGAAATTGCAAGGATATAAATTCAACGTAAGTCATAGACGAGCGAGGGATAATGTCGTACCAGACGCACTGTCGCGGATGTTTGCTGATGAAGTTGCTGTGCTAGAGAGAGTAAATCCAGAAGTGGATTTAAGCTCACCTAGCTTTGACGAAGCCAAATATGAGCAGTTAAAGACTCGAATTCGCGAGAAGGAGTCCACTTATCCTGATATAAAAGTTATTCATAGATTTGTCTATGTTCGTAGAGAACACGACAAGGGTACGGAACAAAGTCGTCAAACCAGTTGGAAACTTTGGATTCCAATAGCTTTGACCAACGAGATCGTTAAAAGAGCTCATGAAGATATAGTTTCTGCTCACGGTGGAATGGCTAAAACTTTAGAACTCATACGTAGATATTTTTATTGGCCGGGGATGGTGTCACAGGTTCGGGATTATGTTAGAGATTGCGAAATATGCAAAACCACTAAAGCCCCAAACCATACTTTAAAGCCTCCAATGGGAAAGCCAGCAGTGTCTTTGAGGCCATTTCAGCGACTATTTGTCGATATTTTGGGACCGTATCCACGCAGTAAACGCGGTCATATAGGATTGTTGATAGTGCTTGATCACTTGTCAAAATACCACTGGCTATGTCCATTAAAAAAGTTCACCGCGGGGGTAATTAAGGAGTTTCTGCAAGATCACATATTTTTCCAATATGGAATACCAGAGACTATTGTTAGTGACAACGGCTCACAGTTTAAATCCGTCGAATTTAATGCATGGCTAACTTCGCTTGGAATTAGACATGTGTATACTGCATTTTATTCTCCTCAAACAAATGCGTCTGAGCGGGTCAATCGAACTATTATTGCAGCCATTCGAGCGTATTTAAAAAATGATCACCGAGAATGGGATGCGCATATACATGCAATCAGCTGTGCCTTGCGAAACGCGTATCATTTAAGCATAGGTTGTTCTCCCTTTCATGCACTGTTTGGCTTAGATATGGTGACCCATGGATCCCAATTCACGTTGCTAAGCAATCTGCGGCAGCTTGAAGAGCCGGAAAATGTTCTTGCACGCGATGACCAACTTCAATTGTTGCGAAAAGAGTTGAGACAAAACATTGCGCTAGCAGCGGAACAGTCTGCAAAGCAATATAACCTGAGAACCCGTGAGGTTACTTTTAAAGTTGGTCAGGAGGTGTATAGGCGCAATTTTACCCAAAGCAATTTTCCACAAAACAAAAATGCTAAATTCAATCCACAGTGGATTAAATCGCGGGTAAAAGAGAAATTAGGCAAAAGCTACTACATGCTCGAGGACTTACAAGGCCGCTTGCAAAGAACTTTTCACGCAAAAAATATCTTACAATAAACTGGTTTTACAGGTTAATCCTCCGGGTCATGACTCTAGAGTTATCCTGTGCTTGTGAGGAACTAATTTAGCGGCTAATTTAGTCAAGTTCCAAACCTAGCTTACGTGATTGAGCTTTTGAGAGTCTGCTTAGGCTAAGTCTAAGGTAACCTTGATTAGCTGAAATAACATAAGCTAATGTCAAATAACCTGAGCGGTAAGAAGAGAGACCCCAATAGGTATTTTAACTTCCTGGGTAGATCCTTTCCAATCGATCCACCAAAGGAATAAGACGTGTGTAGTTTTTTTTCTATACCCACACAGCGTGGTGGATAGATATATTAAATCAGCCTAAATATTGGGCATCAGCGCAATTACAGCCTTGATGATAAGGCCTAAAAGTATTTTGGATACTTTTCCAATGTCTATTGCAATTATTTCCGTCTGGTTGTTAAAAGAAACAACAAATCCTTTCTTTGGTCCAGTGGATGGTATTTTATGAGAAGATCCCAATCAAATAAGGTTACATACAAGAAGAAGAAGAGTTATCGAGAATTAGACGCGCAATTTTCATGCTCCGTGATTTAATTAAATAAATTGAATTTAACTGCGAATGAGTTTGTACAAAGTAGTGCAAAAATTTTGTGATAACTGTCGGAACAGTCCTAAGTGATTGCAATATCTAACTTAGTGCACATTTATTATAAAATTGACTTTTAAATTCACAAAACGCCAGCCGTACCAAAGCAAAACAACAACACTTTTGCTTATTTTGCTTTGTCTCTCATTGCTCTTGACTGACAACTTAAACACAAGAGTAACTGCGAGCCAAACACCAACACACACATCTAAACATATAACGTAAATTTCACTCAACTACACTACCCAACAAAACATACTATGGCACCTCTTCCAAAACGTACGCGTGAAAATTCCTCTGGAGAGATTAAATCAATTAAGGCCAGTGACCCAGCCTCTCTTATCAGGCTTATTAATCAGCGGTTTGATGAGCAAGCTGATTTGATAGAGAAGAAGATGAGTGAGTCCGAGGAGCGTGTACTGGCCCTATTGCACGAGAAACTTGATGGGATGCGTGGGGAGCTGGATGAATTAAAGCAGCAAGTCGAGAGGCTGGAATCAGTGGCGAAGGAGACGTCTGAGCTGCAGACACAAGTGGAGACGCTCACTGCAAAGCTAGCAGAGCAAGCAAATGCCAGTGCCGCTAATGACATGCGCCTTCATGGAGTCCCATTTGTTGAGGGTGAGCAGTTGCGGTCGGTGTTTAACTCGCTAGCTTTCTCGCTAGGAGTAACCCCAGCACCGCGGCTTAAGGAAATTTACAGGGTCCGACAGACGAAAAATGCAAATTCGGTTGTCGACCCTGTTATTATCATTAGATTTGATTCTCTCCGAGACAAAATCAACTTTCAACGCGCTGCTGCCCATTACCGCCGAACAAATCAAACGAAACTAACTCTTCCTCTGCTTGGCTTTGAACCACATGCAAATGCTCCCGTTTACCTAAACGAGCAGCTTTCAAGAGATAATTATATTATCTTTAAGCAAGCTATGCAGATGAAGAGACAGAAGATCTTATCAGCAGTTTTCTGCCGTCGAGCGCTCGTTCACGTTAGACGGAGTGAAGCGGCAGATGTTATCTGCGTTGACAACATACAAAAGCTCAATCGTCTGCGGGAGAGCGGGAGTGAAACAAGTGGTGTTGGGCTTGAGCTTTTTCGCTCTTAATTTAGTTTGCCCCTCCTCTCAGCCCTTCTTTAATATATTTCATTGTAAACTTTATTTTCTCTTAGTATTTTCTAATATTATTCAGTGTGATCTTTACATAACTTTATATTCATTTGGTGTGCATTTTTATGGAAAAACTTATTTCAATATTGATAGCCTCTAGCCTTAAATCCACAGTGAACAGCCATGCAATTATTAGGGTCCTATGCAAACAGAAAATTGGGCTCAAGATCTGTCACATAAATGCTCAGAGCTTAGTAAATAAGATTGAAGAGTTTCGTTATCTGTTTGTTAATTCCCAAGTAGATGTTGTATGTGTGTCTGAAACGTGGTTTGTACCTGAACTTAGTAACATGTTAATTAGCTGTGATGGTTATGATGTGTTTCGTTCTGATCGTCGTAGTCATGCTGGGGGTGTAGCAATTTATCTTAGCAATAGAGTAAGGGGTAAAGTTGTTCTTAAGCAGCCCAATGATAGCATAATAGAATACATTTTTCTAGAATTAATTAATCCAATCTGTGATACTAAAATGCTTATTGGCTGCGTTTACAGGCCTCGTAAAAATATAGACTGCTCAGACATAATTGACTTAATAGCTAACTTAACACTTAATTATACTGATATTATATTGGCAGGTGACATGAATAGTAATTTATTCACTGAAAGACACCTGGCGGATGATATGGTATCTCTCGGCTTAGTACCGGTGAACATTTCAACACCGACACATTTCTCCAAAACGACTAATACCTTAATTGACTTGTTTTTCGTTAATAAAAGGGAACTAGTATTACTTTATGATCAAATTTCTGTACCTGCTTTCTCAAAACATGACTTAATATTTTTGACGTATGACCTGCCTCTTAATTATTGTCCACAAACTATTTCATACCGGGATTTCAATAACATCGACTTTGCCAGTTTATACGAAGATTGTTACAACTCTGATCTTGATCTCATTTTTTCCTTCCCTGCAGTTGACACCCAAATTCAATATGTGCAAAATTTCATCGACATGTTGTACAACAAGCATGTACCGATCAAAACCAAAGTTATAAAGCCATCAATAAAATCTTGGTTCAACAAAGATATACAAAGTGCAATAATATTAAGAGATAAGGCATACAAAAAATGGCAGAGATACAAGACTGATCACTTACATAACGTATTTATTACCCACAGGCGATTAGTCAATGATCTGATTTATAGGGCCAAGCGTACTTATTTTACTAATAGATTTAAAAGGGCAATTGACAGCAGACAATGGAAAGATATTAAGAAATTGGGTATTGGGAAAGTTCAAACTGTGATAAATGATAGTATTGATGTTAATTGTTTAAATAATAAATTTGTTAATGTAAATGTCCCTGTATCTCTATGTAACCCCTATGTGAGTTCTGCGTCTTTTAACAATTGTCAAAACACTTTCCAATTTAGTCCTGTGTATCAATGTGATGTGCTGCAGTCTATACAAAAAATCAAATCCAATGCTACTGGTTTGGACGATATAAACCCTAAATTTGTCAAACTGTTATTACCATTTATAACAGGCCATTTAACGCATATTTTTAATTCTGCTATTACCACCTCTACATTCCCTAATGAATGGAAAATTGCCAAAGTTCTGCCTATTGCTAAGGCCAATGCTGACTTTCGACCGATATCCATATTGCCATACCTATCTAAAATTTTTGAGCATCTAGTCGCCAAACAAATTAACAATTTTCTAAACGCCAATAAACTTCTTGTCCACCATCAGTCTGGCTTTCGGACTAATCATAGTTGCACAACGGCGATTGTAAAAGTAGTCGAGGATATTAGGTTAAAAATGGACAATAGCGAGGTAACCTTATTGACGCTTCTTGATTTCAGTAAAGCTTTTGACACGGTGAACCATGACATACTTCTCACCAAGCTATGTAGAATGTACAATTTTAGTACAACTGCCACCAAACTAATGTCCTCCTATTTAAAGCAACGAAGACAAGCCGTTGTTTCCGTGAACAAAATATCGGACCTGCAGATAGTGCCCCGTGGGGTTCCGCAGGGATCAATATTAGGTCCGCTTCTATTCTCTATTTATATTAACGATCTACCGTCATGTCTGTCTTACTGTAATGTTCATTTGTATGCTGATGATGTCCAATTGTATGTAAGTACCAAACTTAGTCAAATAAATAAATGTATTGATTTGTGTAATATTGATCTCTTAAGTGTTAGTAAATGGGCATGTGATAATGGTCTATGTATTAATCCGTCTAAGTCTAAGTGTCTTGTAATTTATAAGAAGAACCTAAATACTGAAAATTTTCCTAGGCTTAGTATAGATAATGTAGGAATTGAGTTTGTAAATAAGGCAGAAAATCTTGGCATAACCTTTAATAAGACACTGTCGTGGAATGACCATGTTAACAAAGCGGTTGGCAAAATGTACGGCACACTTAGACAATTGTCAACAACCCAGCATTATATTCCTGTGCAAACAAAAATGATTATCGCTAAGGCAGTACTATTACCAATAGTCTTTTATGGGATTGAAATTTTTGGCAGCTGTGATGCTGTTAGTCAGCGTAGGCTCAATGTGGCTTTTAATAGTGTTGCTCGTTATGTGTATGGTCTGAAAAGGACGGACCACGTTACGGGCTATGCCAACAAACTGTTCGGCTTAAATTTATCGTCCTTGATTAAGGTCAAAATTCTTATTTTTTTACATAAAATAATCTTTACACAAAAGCCTGAGTATTTATTTGACAACATAAAATTTACTTCCTCCCAAAGAGTAAAAAATCTTATTTGCCTGAGAACCAGGTTAGCATGTGCAGAAAAACAACTTTATATTAATGCTGTTCGACTGTGGAATAGTCTTCCTAATGTGTTTAAATCCATAAGAGGCGCACACCAATTTAAACGTATGATTATGGCACACTTTAAAAATCTTAATCAATCCTAAAATTAAAAAAAAAAAAAAAAAAAAAAAAAAAAAACAAAATAAATAAATAACTAAACTAAAAAAAAAAAAATAAAAATATATATATATATGCATATACATACATAGTCTTATTCCTAACTTTTATAAAAGTCAAACAATGTTTAATGTTCAAAATATTTAATCTTACTGTTCAATGTTACTATCAATAAGTTTGTTTATATTTTATTTATTTATTTATTTCTTTGTTCTTTATAAGTTTATATATACATTTTGTTTTTTTTCTTTTTGCCTATTGTCATAGTGATTAGTGCTTTAATTTATAGTAGTAATACTGTAGCACTAAGAATTTCGTTAATAAATTAAATTAAAAAATTATTTATGATCCTCGTTTCGTGTGCTTTCTTTCTTCTCGCGTTGCTTTATGGGAGCTCGCTGAAGCACAGCGAAGCGCAGAAACGTTTTAGTTGCGATCAACACGGGTCCAAGGGCAGCAGAAGTTTTATTGAGCGAGATCCAGCTAGCCCCAAAACTCCCGAACCGGCGAATATATATAATGAAAGTGCGAATAGAAAAGCAAATTCGCCTATAAAAAAACAATTTAAAAAAACATTGTGCGTGCATAGCGAAAAGCTATATAACCATTGATTTAGGGCGACACATGCCAACACTGTCAGAGAGCAGCATAAGTGCAGAAAAACTAAATTCGTTAATCTAATATATTTTCTTAAATGCGCTTAAGCAATTGAGCTTAAACCCATGTACATATATTTATAAAATGGAAAATGATTGCATATGTAAAGTTTCGCATTTGGCATATAGTGTATATTTTTTTTATAAGCATACAGAACAAGTGCAAGAAGATATGTATGACCATATGCTACCCTATAAAAGTTATTAAACCCACTCCAAAATTAACTAAAATTATATGTTAGTAATTGCTACAACCAAACAACAATTTAAAAGCGTTCCTATAATGATATCGCCCAAACATAAAAATTATTATCGTATAACCTAATTCAAATACACAACATCATCGCACTACGAAGGCCTTCGGAGCAGCATCAGATGGGTGAGTTTGTTAAAACAAGTATTTATATATACATATATTTATATATGTTTGGTGATAAAGTGTGGCAATGCATGGCAGCTAAACCAAGAAAAATAAATAACCAAAAAAGAAAGAGTAATTACTCAAGTGCATCATCTTATCTTATACGTAGGTACGTACATACATACATACCTACGCTTTAAATACTTATGCTTATGTTGTGATTTTCGTTTTGCGCGTATGCATTGCTTTGCTTTAATTATTAGCCAAACATATTCCGTTATCATATATTAACGCTGCGTTTGCTTTGATTGTGCGTATGCGCTAACTATAACCTACCTTTATTACCGTGGTACGAGACCTAATAAAAAGTTACCGAAATGCTTAGTTTTCATGCATGCAATGGACTTAATGAAATACTGAAGTGCTGTATACTTTCCACTTAAACTTTATTTAACTAAGTAGAAAAAAAAAAATATTAATTCCAAATCTAGATAATTTTATATCCCGTCTAATTAAGGCTGTTAAAATTTGCTAATAAATTAAATTAAAATATTATTAAATATACATATGCCACACGAGAAAAATTACCTATGACTAGTAGCTTAATGGAATTGTTGTTAAAATCGAATATCTATTATTATATCCCTTGAAGGATGAATCTTGTTATTTTTATACTCGATACCGAAGGTAAAGAGTATATTGGTTTTGTGCAATGTCCGTCTTGGTGTCTGTCCGTCTGTCCGTCCATATGGTTGCAAGTTTTTTCCACACCCTTCAAGCTAGAGACTTGAAACCTTCCAATTCTCTTTATCTATGGGATAGTAAATTAAAGTGTCAAAATGGGGGTTCTACGATAACTGGGGGCTGGCAAATCGATAAATTCGATAACTCAAAACCGATAAATCCACATATTTCGCACATCCTTACAGCTATAAGTACCAAATTTGGTTAGAAGATAGCTATTAGCAACCCCCAAAAAACTGCATTAAAGTTTTGGAGCCACGCCCCCCCATTCCGCCCCCCCAGCCCCCCGCCTTTTTTAAGTCAACGTAGCCCATATCTCCCACAGTTTTTGAGCTATAGCCACCAAATTTGGTGCCAAGTTAGGTGATGATGACCCCCTAAAAACCGCACCAAAAGTTTGGATGCCACGCCCACCGATACTGCCCAAGCCGCCCCCATCCACCCCAACGCTTCGTCAAAAACGGGAATGAGTGTATCTTCCAGAGTTGTGGAGCTAGAGCCTCCAAATTTGGTGGGAAGATAGCTGGCAACGACCCCCAAAAAACTGCATCAAAGTTTTGGAGCCACGCCCACCCATTACGCCCCCAGCCCCCGCAATTTAAACTTAAAAAGCCTATATCTCCCTCAGTTTTTGAGCTAGACCCACCAAATTTGGTGCCAAGATAGGTGATGATGACTCCCTAAAAAACTGCACCAAAAGTTTGGATACCACGCCCACCGATACTGCCCTAGCCTCCCCCATCCACCCCAACGCTTCGTCAAAAACGGGAATGAGTGTATCTTCCAGAGTTGTGGAGCTAAAGCCACCAAATTTGGTAGGAAGATAGCTGGCAACGACCCCCAAAAATCTGCATCAATATTTTGGAGCCACGCCCTCCAATTCGCCCCCCTTTCCCCACTTTTTACAATTTTCGAGCTAGAGTCACCAAATTTGGTATGAAGATAGTAATTGACATTCCACAAAGATCTGCATCAAAAATTTGGATGCCACGCCCACCCATACCACCCCCAACCCCCCTTTCCCCAATTTTTACAAATTTCGAGCTAGAGTCACCAAATTTGGTATGAAGATAGCAATTGATATTTCACAAAGATCTGCATCAAAAATTTGGATGCCACGCCCACCCATACCGCCCCCAGCCCCCTTTACCCACTTTTTACAAACTTCGAGCTAGAGTCACCAAATTTTGTATGTAGATAGCAATTGACATTCCACATAGATCTGCATCAAAATTTGGATGCCTCGCCCACCCATACCGTCCCCAGCTCCCCTTTCCCCACTTTTTACAAATTTCGAGCTTGAGTCACCAAATTTGTTATGAAGATAGCAATTGACATTTCACAAAGATCTGCAAAAAAAATTTTGATGCCACAACTACCCATACCGCCACTGAAACTCTAAATTAATTATTATTCCTTGGATGTAAGGTAACAGGTGTATAGGATGTCGTAAGCAAGTTTGGGATTTTCCTATCATATTTTTAGGCAAGGAGAATCATAGGAAGGGTGGGTACAGAGCCAAAGCTACCACAACATCTAGTAGCGTAATCCTGGTGTAATAATGAAAATCTATTTTTAAATTCTTTAACTCCGACAGGTAATTTTTTTTTAAATTTAAATTCTGACATATAAGAGCACAGGACTCATTGTTTATGTTTATTTATCTGCAACGAAGGCGAGTTTTATTGTGTGACTTAATCAACGAACCCCCTCCCGATTGTTTGCTAGCCGATGTCTCGAGTCCTAGTCCGATTGGTTGCACAATGAAAATAGGTACGATCTCGAACTGTAAGGTGTCGAGATTCGAACCCGAAGCTTAGATCAAAGCAGCTTGTCCGTTACACTTGGGATACAGTGCGGGTTGATCTTGTTCAACTATTGGTAATTCTATTTTATAGTTGTTTATTTCTTGTTCTTTAGGTTTTCTATACTTAAGAATAAGTGTTTTGGGTAAACTTTTGAACTTATAAATTAAGTACAATAATATGCTTAATATGGTAATGGTTAATGATGTCAATGTTATTATTTGAAATGTATTATAATATTTTGTATGTTCCAAAATTAATTTCTTAGTTTGAATATATGACAATGGTTCGAGTTTTGTTACGTTATTACTGACATAAATGTTTTGTGTAAAATCTAGTCTTGAATTTGATATTGATATTTCGTTGATTTGTATTTCACAATTATAGATTTTTATAATATTGTTTCCTTTTATTTTAATTTCATTGTTCATACAGTTTTGATTTACAATGGTTTCTGTCAAATTCCTTGTTAAGATTATGTTTGGTTCTATATAATTTGTTTGAAAGTTTTTAATTGTTTTGGTGTATTTACATTCTGTTTTGATTTGTTTTACAATGCCTACTATGCAATTATTCATTATTTGTTTCTTAGTAATTGTGCCATATACTGTATTATTATTTAAAAAATATTTTTCTTGAATATTTTCTGTTACAATATTATCGTTCTCATCTGGGTAGGGTATTATTTCGAAAACAGGTGTTTTGCTAATTTCATGTGGAATATGTGATATTATATAAATTTCATTTGTATCAGTTTTTAACCAAGTTGATGTTTTAATATTAAGAATTTTCTCTGGTGTAACATGCAATAAGTAATCGTGCTTTAGTAATTTAGGGTTGAATATGCCTAATCTAGTTAGTTGCATTCCCATCTCTATGTCTTCTATGTATTCGGTGAAATGTTCTAAATTGAAAATTAATAAATCAAGTTTCTTGTTCTTTTCTTCTTTTGTTTTAAATGTGTTCATGGTCTCAATTGCTTTGTTAATTGTTTCGATTATTTGGTTTAGTTCACTAACTTGAACGCTGTTCTCGGCTAAGTTACTTATATTCTGTTCTAGTTCGTCTCTGTCATCTGTATCTAATGTTCCGAATAAGTATTTATATGTTTTTCCTACTAAATTTATTAGTCCTCTCTTTTGTCTTTTGATGATTGTTATCCCGTTCATTTCCCTGTTTAGTTTTTGAATAAGGTAATTTATTTTAGTTGAATTTTCGTAATCCTTGGCTTTTATTAATAGGTTATTGTAGACCTTTTCTATTTATGTTAAATTTACAAATAGATAATGGTATTCAAAATTTGTTGGTATGTCCAGTGTTCCTGTTTTAAATATTAGGTAGCCGTTGTTTGCTTTTATGGGGTTTATTTCGATACTTTGTCCGTTAATTGTCACCGTTAGCAGTGTTATTATTATTAGAATTCCCTTCATTAGTTGGTTCTCTGTAATTAATGTATTTACTTATATTAGTTTTCTTTTTCTTCTTGAACTTTGATTTGTAATGGGTGACTTTTCTACCTCTATTGGTTTCTTCAAAGTGTTTTTCGTCTTGTTGTCTTACCTGACCTGTCTTTTTGAATGGATTGGTTATTTTCGATTTAACTAATGGTGAAGATCTATACTTTGTATCTATTTCAAATTCTTCTCTTGATTCATTTAGTTTTTCAATTTGTTTCTCTTTCTTATCTTGTGTGTCATACTTTGGTGTCCCTGCGTACATAAATATATCTGCGGGTGTTCTGTTTGTTGTGTTTTGTGATTATAAGTGTATAATATTATTTCAAATCTGGTTTGTTTGTTTTCTATGTAAGAGTCACTGCTTATAATTTGTAATTTTTCGTTGATTGTTTTGTGAAATCTCTCTATATCTGCTATACCATTTTTACTTGTTGTTATATTGATTTTTACGTTCTCAGTTATTAACCATTGTTGTAGTGCAGCACATATGAATGCTGAATCTTTATCTGCTTTGATTTCTGCTGGTTTTCCCATTAAATCAAAAACTTTTAATATGGCTCTTTTAGTTTCTAACCAGTCTCGGCTGTTAACTTCAATTAATGTTGCAAATTTTGAATAAACGTCTATACAAGATAGAAATTGTTTATGGTCAACTAAATAAAAATCCATTACATATTTGTCCCTAATGTAGTTTGTTTCTGGGGTTACTTCATATACTAATTTGGTGCTTCTGTGTTCTGTTTTTGAAAGGTTGCAAATGTGACATTCATTTATTATGTTTTGTATTAGATTTTGGTAATCTGGATAATAAAATTTTTCTTTGAACCACTGTATTGTCTTTTCTATCCCTGGGTGTAATAGTTCGTTATGTCTTTTTAGTATATGTTCTTTGAATTCTGCGTACGTTTGTAAGTCTGTTAATTTTGATGAGCTTTTCATTACTTTTATTTTACTTTCTGGGCTTATTATTTCTACAAATGCGTTTTGGAAAATCGGAAAATCGGAGTTGTTGTGGAAATATATAACACTATTTTTTGAACATAAATATTCTTTTATTATTTCTTTAGCTTTAGTATAAGTCATTTCGGTATAAGTTATCTTTATGTTTTTCTTATGAAAATAATTAGTAACTTGTGTATTATTGTCGTTTCCTTTTATGGTTATCTTCTTGGGCACTATGAATGGTAGCACATGTTGCTTGACTCATTTCTTCTCCCAATAGATTTTCATGTATTTGCACACGTGATAGTGCGTCTGCGACATGGTTTTCTTTACCCGGTAAGTATTTGATTGTATAATCAAATTCATTTAACTTTATCTTCCATCGTTGGAGTTTCATATTCGGTTCTTTTATATTATTTAACCATACTAATGGTTTGTGATCGCTTAGTATTTCGAATTTTCTACCATATAGATAGCTTCTTTAAGTTTTTGTTGCCCAAACTACTGCTAATAGTTCTTTCTCTATAGCTGAATAATTTATTTCATGTTTGTTTAGAGTTCTGCTGGCAAAACAAATAGGCTTGTGATTTTGTGTCAATACTGCTCCTAGAGCTACATTACTTGCATCTGTTGTGAGACAAAATGGTTTGTCATAATCTGGATGAGTAAGAATTGGATCAGAAGTTATCAGTAATTTTAATTTCTCGAATGCTGAGATATATGATGTATCCTTTATGTCTACTTTTGCTCCTTTTTTAACTTAAGTGTCTTGGGTTTGACGATGTTTGCGAAATTTGGAATGAACTTTCTATAAAATCCACACAAACCTAAAAATTTCATTATCTCTTTTGGAGTCTTTGGAATAGGATATTTTATTACTGCTTCAATTTTATTTGGATTAGGCTTTAATCCTTCTGTTGTCACTATGTGTCCCAGAAATTCTGTTTCCTTTTTTAGAAATTCACACTTGTCTAGACGCAATTTTAAGTTGGCTTCCCTTAGTTTGTCAAATACCTTATTCAATGAAGTGGAGTACACTATTCTTCCAATGAAGTGGAGTACACTATTATGTCATCTAAGTAGACTAAACAATCTTTGTAGATTAAATCTTCCAATAAATTGTTCATGCAACGTTGAAACGTTGCTGGTGCATTTTTTAGACCAAACGGCATACGTGTATATTCGTAGTGGCCATGTTTAGTGGAAAATGCTGTCTTAGGTATTGATTTCGGATCCATCTGGATCTGGTGATAGCCTTTTGCTAAATCAAGAGTTGTGAAATATTGGCATCGGCCAAGTTTATCTAAAATTGCATCCATTATTGGAATAGGAAATTTGTCATCAATAGTGATTTCGTTTAGAAATCTGTAGTCTATTACTACTCTATATTTTTGTTTTCCTGATGCATCTAACTTCTTTGGAATTACTAATACAGGCGAATTATATGGAGACTGAGATTTCCTTATTATCCCTTGCTCTAACATTTCTTTTACTTGTCTGTCTATTTCGTCGTGTTGAATTTGGGAATACTTGTATGGTCTCTTGTAAATCGAGTCCTCATGTTTTGTAATTATCGAATGTTTAACAACACTAGTGAAAGTCAAATTGTCACCTTCATGGTACTGTATGTCTCGATATTTGTGAAGAATTTTTGACACACACCTTTTCTCTTCATCGTTAAGATGATCTAAGCGAAATTCGTTGGACTCTTTTAATTCTTCGTTTATCACGAAATTGAATTCTAAGTCTTCCGACGAAGGTGGGTCTAGACACTCTGGTGCCGTTTCTTCTTCTACATTTATATTGGGGTCGTACTTAAATAAGAATGTATATTCTCCTAAACTTACGGCTCCTTCTTCGTAATTTATTTCTGCCTTACAAGCTTCTAAATAATTTCTGCCTAACAATAAATCATATCGATTTGAAAATTCATGTATAAAGAACTCCTGTTTGGATTAATAATAACAATTATGAATGGGTTATTGTTTCTTCCTGTTCCGAGGCTATTGCTTGAAAATTTTCGGATGTGTCCATTTTTGACACACCGCTGTTACTTTCTCTTTGCCGCTTTTGAGGTTGGTTATTATAAGGGGGTGCTTGTGCATTATAGTTTCTGTTATGTGAATAGTTCATGGGATTCTGTTGTCTGCCTTGTTGCAACTTTTGCTGAAATTCGGCATATGTCTGCCTATGTTCTTGTTGATTCTTATGTGGGTTAGTTGTGTTGTAATTTGTTTGGTAGTTAGGATTATGTTGTGCTTGATTACTGGGGTTATATGTTGAACTTTGGTTAAAATTTTCTTGATACCTTTTACTCGAATTGTTTTTATTGGAATTATTGTATTTATTACTTTTGGGTTTTTCAGCCACACTATTTTCAAATAAGCCCTCCTTTTGAGCTGCTACTTTTAACAGATGGCTAGTGGTAATATCATACCTAGCTAGAATCATGAAAATTCTATCTGGAATTTTTCTTTTAATTACATCTTTAACTGTGTTATTCATGGCATTTGTATAAACTATTGTATTGGCTGTATTATTTTCTAGTGTTAGCTTATTGGTTATAATATAAGATTTGTGCTCTAGTTCTTCTATGAACTTACGGAGATTTCCTTGATAGCTGGTGTTGTAAAGTTGTCGTAGTAATTCTTCTACTGGAGTCTCAGTGGTGTATTCCTCGATGAGTGCTCTTTTTAATTCTCCCCAATTGTTGGCATGTGATAGCTGCGAAATCCTTTGCGCTTCTCCGATGACTTATAGTTCGATCGCACCGTATGTTATACTTTGTTGCCTTGGGTTTGTGGTAGGGTATAATTGTAGTAAGAATTCTGTCCTCCTGATGAAGGCGCTTAGCTCCTGTTTGTTTCCCGAGAACTGGGGCACTTGTCGGATTTGTGACAATGCCTGGTTAAGTTCTGCATCACTTAAAACTAGTCAATTAAACACCATTAAATGTGTTAGTTGCACGATTAGCTTTTATTAAGTATTGCAATGTTTTGATTTTTTCACTTATTTTTCACTAGTCAATTAAACACCATTAAATGTTTATGTTGCACGAAAGTTCTTTGGCGGATTAGTTTTATGAAGTATCGCAATTTATTATTGTTGCACTTATTTTTCACTAATCCTACCGGCTGCGCCAATTATGAGTTCACGACCAAG
Organism: Scaptomyza montana; assembly: GCA_018904305.1. Classification (NCBI taxonomy): domain Eukaryota; kingdom Metazoa; phylum Arthropoda; class Insecta; order Diptera; family Drosophilidae; genus Scaptomyza; species Scaptomyza montana. The sequence continues at coordinate 102,400 of JAEIGR010000136.1, forward strand.
TGGGACTTAAAAAAATAAAAAGACTTTTGCTTAAGTTTATTTCTTTATTGTGTTGAACTAATTTAAAAAGATACAAAACACTTCCTCACTTAAGTCTATCTTCTTTCTGATCTTACTCCGAACTAAACTTCAATTGTTCTTGCTGCGCAGAGCAAACCTCCGTTGAGAGCTTTTCTTATTGTCAAAGCTTCTAAGCTTTGATCATTTTAAGCTTTTATCAAAAAGTGCCTATTCGGCGATCTCACGCTTGTGGCGTGATTTTGGAAATATGTTTATGTCTCACGCTTGTGGCGTGATCTTAGAAATATGTTTATATTTTATGTTTATGTCTAATATGCTTCATGTATTGGGGTTTTGGGTGTTATGTGATATCTTATTGTTGGACTGTGTGCTATGTGCTGGGGTGCGTTCTATGTGTAACATATTTGAGATATGAATATGTGTGCATATTGGATATCTTACTATATATATTAATACACACATACGTAAATATAAGAAAATTGTCATACTGAGCGACATCTTAGTTGCCCTGTAGTAGCGTATGGCCCGTAAAGCCATACAATACATAGACAGGCGATCAATCTGACATGCAATAAAGATGTAAACATATAATAAATGAAAAAAAAAACAAGTAAGAAGGCTCTAGTCGGGAGAGCCAGACTAGAAGATACCCTGAACCCAGTTGCAATAAAAAAATTAAATTTATATAAGGCTTTGATATCTCGGATGTTTCTTAACCGATTTGGACGAAAATTTCAGAAAAGTTCTATCGTTACCTATGATTTCAACCCTAATTTTTATATTTTCCAAATTCGATATTTTTTTGGTTATCGATTCCATATGTATATCGGAAACCAGAATAGTTATAGATAATTTGAAGCAAACTAGTACTGCTCATGGTATAGGAGAACTTATATTTAAAATTTGAAGTCTCTAGCTCTTGTAGTCTCTGAGATCCACGCGTTCATACAGACGGACAGACGGTCAGACGGACAGACGGACGGACAGACGGACATGGCTATATCGTTTCGGCTGTTGATGCTGATCAAGAATATATATACTTTATGGGGTCGGAGATGCTTCCTTCTGCCTGTTACATACTTTTGCACAAAACCATTATACCCTTATTTACCCATTTTATGGGTTAGGGGTATAAAAATTAGCAAAAGTAACAATCTTGCGCATTGAGCTAGTTACGCCACATATAAATATAAAAAAAATAAATAAAAAAACAAAAAAAATTTGAACATGATGCAAACACATTTTTATACTCGATACCGAAGGTAAAGAGTATATTGGGTTTGTGCAATGTCCGTCATGGTGTCCGTCCGTCTGGCCGTCTGTCCGTCTGTCCGTCCGTATGTTCGCAACTTTTTTCCACACCATTCAAGCTAGAGACTTGAAACTTTCCAATTCTCTTTATCTGTGGGATAGTAAATTAAAGTGTCAAGATGGGGGTTCTACGATAACTGGAGGGCTGGCAAATCGATAAATTCGATAACTCAAAACTGATAAATCCACATATTTCGCACATCCTTACAGCTAGAACTACCAATACCACGCCCACCCATTCCGCCCCCAGCCCCCCCGCATTTTAAAGTCAAAGAAGACTATATCTCCCTCAGTTTTTGAGCTTTAGTCACCAAATTTGGTGCCAAGATAGACGATGATGACCCCCCAAAAACTGCATAAAAAATTTGGATGCCACGCCCACCAAAACTGCCCTAGACACCCCCATCCGCTCCAACGCTTCGTCAAAATTTGGAGTGCGTGTATCTTCCAGAGTTGTGGAGCTAGAGCCAGCAAATTTAGTAGGAAGATAGCTGGCAACGACCCCCAAAAAACTGCATCAAAATTTTGGAGCCACGCCCACCCATTCCGCCCCCAGCCCCCCAGCAATTTGAAATCAGAAATGGCTATATCTCCCACAGTTTTTAAGCTAGAACCATGATGACCCCCAACAAACTGTATCAAAGTTTTGGAGCCACGCCCAACCATTCTGTCCCCCTTTCACCACCTTATACAAACTTTTAGCTAGAGTCACCAAAGTTGGTATGAAGATAGCAATTGACATTCCACATAGATCTGCATAAATAAAAAATTTGGATGCCACGCCCACCCATACCGCCCTCCAGCCCCCCTTTCACCAAATTTTACAAACTTTGAGCTAGAGTCACCAAATTTGGTATGATGATAGCAATTGACATTCGACAAAGATCTGCATCAAAAATTTGGATGCCACGCCAACCCATACCGCCCCAACCCCCCCTTGCACCACTTTTACAAACTTTGAGCAAGAGTCACCAAATTTGGTATTATTATAGCAATTGACATCCCACATGGATCTGCAGTAAAAATTTGGATAAAACGCCCACCAAAACCGCCCCAGCCCCCCTCCCCTATCCACACATTTTACAAACTTTGAGCTAGAGTCACAAAATTTGGTATGAAGATAGCAATTGACATTAGACAAAGATCTGCATCAAAAATTTGGATGCCACGCCCACCCATACCGCCCCCAGCCCCCCTTTCCCCACATTTTACAAACTTTTAGCTAGAGTCACCAAATTTGCAACGAAGACAGCTGGTGGCATCCCCATCTGCATCGGAGAATCTTTAAGGCAGCGTACACCCCTGCCGCATCCGTACCCCTTTGCAATCAGCCCTCTTTTTACCGGTTTTAATACTGGTATCGAGTATACCGCAGTCGGTTGCGTCCGACTGCAACGTTTCCAGTTGATTTTTTTTTTTGCATTAATCAATAATTTGCACATCAAAATCATCGCTTTCTGAACTTTATGGTTCAATTTTGATAACTTGATCTGCAATTAATTCGTGGATAGCTTTTGGCATGCGTACATTGTTCCTTAGCATCATCTTATATTGCAAGATTTGGATTTGATCGTACATGTGCATGCGAACTGTTGAGTTCTTCTTTATCCACCTTAGGATAATGATCAACTTGGGATGTACAGGTTTGTTCTTTACTTGAGTTTCGAGAAACGGAATGTATTTAGCTAAGTATTTTAGCTCGACCATTTTAAATTTATTTTGGATTATGACTTAAATTATTTCTTGCTAAAGGTCCGTTTCCAGTAGAGCAAATAAAAAAATGTTCCATACAAAATCTTCGCAGCAGGAATTGTTTGTTTTTGGCTGCGTGTGTTCTAGGTATCTATTTAGCAACGTAGCAAAAAATACTAAACTGCTTATCGATAGTATCGATTTATACAATATGTACACACTGGCGCTGGGCGCAGGGAATACCAAATCATATATTTTTTGTGCCCAGGACAGCAACCAACATATATAAAACGACAAGCTATATATATAAGCTATAAATAATAATGGAGGTTGACAGACAAAAACCATTTTGACTTTATTTCGGTGAGACAGGCATGGGAAAGTATTGGCACTGCAACAACATATGCTACCAACAACAGAATAAGCATATTCGCACTATGCATCTTTTCTTTTTATACTCGATACCGAAGGTAAAGAGTATAATGAGTTTGTGCAATGTCCGTCATGGTGTCCGTCCGTCTGTCCGTCCGTCCGTCTGTCCGTCTGTATGTTCGCAACATTTTTCAACACCCTTCAAGCTAAAGACTTCAAACTTTCCAATTCTCGTTATCTATGGGATAGTAAATTAAAGTGTCAAGATGGAGGTTCTACGATAACTGGGGGGCTGGCAAATCGATAAATTCGATAACTCAAAGCCGATAAATCCACATATTTCGCACATCCTTTCAGCTTGAACTACCTATTTTGATAAGAAGATAACTACTAGCAACCCCCAAAAAACTGCAACAAAAATTTTGGAGCCACGCCCTCCCAATCCGCCCCCAACCCTCCCGCATTTTAAAGTCAAAAAAGCTTATATCTCCCTCAGTTTTTGAGCTTTAGTCACCAAATTTGATGCCAAGATAGGTGATGATGACCCCCCAAAAACTGCATAAAAAATTTGGATGCCACGCCCACCGATACTGCCCTAGCCACCCCCATCCGCAACAACGCTTCGTCAAAATTGGGAATTCGTGTATCTTCCAGAGTTGTGGAGCTAGAGCCTCCAAATTTGGTATGAAGATAGCTGGCAACGACCCCCAAAGAACTGCATCAAAGTTTTGGAGCCACGCCCACCCATTCCGCCCCCAGATGCCCCGCATTTTGAAATCAGAAAAGCCTATATCTCCCACAGTTTTTGAGCTAGAGTCACCAAATTTAGTGCCAAGATAGGTGAGCTAGAGCCACAAAATTTCGTAGGAAGAAAGCTGGCAACGACCCCCAACAATCTGTATCAAAGTTTTGGAGCCACGCCCAACCATTCTGTCCCCCTTTCCCCACCTTATACAAACTTTTAGCTAGAGTAACCAAATTTGGTATGAAGATAGCAATTGACATTCCACATAGATCTGCATAAAAAATTTGAATGCCACACCCACCCAATCAGCCCCCAGCCCCCCATTCCCCACCTTTTACAAACTTTGATATAGAGTCACCAAATTTGGTATGTATATAGCAATTGACATCCCACATGGATCTGCAGCAAAAATTTGGATAAAACGCCCACCCAAACCGCCCCCCAGCCAACCCTTTCCATACATTTTACAAACTTTGAGCAAGAGTCACCAAATTTGGTATGAAGATAGCAGTTGACATCCCACATTGATCTGCATCACAAATTTGGATTCCACACCCACCTATACCGCCCCCAGCCCCCCTTTCCCGTCTTTTACAAGTTTTGAGCTAGAGTCACCCAATTTGGTATGAAGATAGAAATTGACATTCCACAAAGATCTCATCAACAAATTTTATGCCACACCCACTTAATCCGCCCCCAGCCCACCTCTCCATACCTTCTACAAACTTTGTGCTTGAGTCACCAAATTTGGAAGGAAGATAGTTGGTGGCATTCCCATCTGCATCGCAGAATCTTTAAGGTAGCGTACACCCCTGCCGCATCCGTACTCCATTGCAATCAGGCCTCTTTTAACCAGTTTTAATACTATAAACGAGTAAACCGCAGTCGGTTGCGTCCGAATGCAACGTTTCCACGTTACTGGTATCCGTTGTAAGACAATATGGCTTGTTATAATGTGGATGTATAAAAATGGGTTCGGATGTTATAAGTAATTTGAATTTTTCGAATGCTAAGATGTATGATTTGTAGTGTGTATATGCATGACTCAATAAAGCTTAGTATGTAAAACTTTATTGCATACATTAATATATACATAAATTATGCAGCGCATGGACTCAGGCTCATATTACTCAGCGCGGATCGCTAGCAAGCTAGCTGACGGTTTTAGCTGACGCTGCACATCCCACGTTCGATTTGGAACGCAAACCAAGAGCGCACAAGCACTCACATGACATGCATGTACACACTCTCTCTCTCTCTATTAACTCTTTTTATATACATAAGAATACATATATCCTTTAGGCTAAGAGGTTGGAATCATGAATAATAAGGAACAGAAAATAATCAACCATCAAATGGCACAGACGTGCTCATACATTTTTAACAAACAAATTGAATCTTTGCTGATAATACATGGCGACCATGACAGGACGGTCTGCTGTCTGAACAAAAATATATAAAATAAAATTAGTAAAACAACAAGAACAACAACAAAGCGGAAGTGCAAGTGACTTAATTAAATATAAATTCAGCCGAGAATGCGCACTAAATTAACAATATGTTGAATGCCATGCATTGGCCATTGCTAACAACTCGCAGCAAAAGCAGTTGTATAACGGGCCAGTTCACCATATATAGCAAAACATTAAAAACAATAAACACATATGTATTAATAAAAATATATTATGTTCATATATTTTGCTGAGCAGCCCTACCGAATTCCATGAGCGAGGACTTGGAATTCCTCAACGCTGCTCCTACCGAGCAAAAGGACGCACCGACGCGTCGAGACGCTGAAAGAGGTGCTTGAGGTGTGTCCATCCGATGGACCACGCCCCTCACAATAGCTGAATACAGGGCCAGGACTTCAAATATAATAAAAAAATAAACAAAAAGAGGAGGCCGAGCAACAAAACTCGTGCGGAGCAGGCGTCTGGAGCTGGACAGACTAAAAATATACATAAATGAGGAAGACCGACAACGCTGCAAAGAACGTATAACAGCTATCGAGAAGCAACTTCGCCACAAGAGCGAAGAAACGCAAAAAATCTGCTAATTGCCAAGCTTTTTCTGCCTATAATTTAATACCTACCAACCTCAACCAGATGCACCGCAAGGTGCAGGTTAAACAAATACTAAAACACTGTTAGGCTTTTTACCTACTAACAGGCGCTTTTTAGCGTAAATTTATTTTAAGTAAACTATTGTAAAATTGCTTTTGCACAGTGTGAGCCACAAAGTGTCCCCGACACCCCAAACAAACATAAAATTAGGGATTACAAAAGTTTGCACTAAATTGATATATTAATTTCAAAAAAACAAAAAAACCAAAACGGAAAAATTATTGTTAGCCATTCATCATCATTTCCCTTGGAAACATACCATGGGATTGATAGATACCAAGACGGTGGATTCCACCGCACATGTTATAAATAAAGTTGAAATAGAAAGACCAGACTTAAAACTTTTATCAATCATGGTTACTATAATTGTAGTACTAATGATAATGAGTTTTTTCTCTAAATTGTACAAAATACACAATAGATGTATTAAAAAGAAATAGAGTATCTTGAGTTTGTGCAATGTCCGTCATGGTGTCTGTCCGTTTGTACGAACGCAACTTTTTTCCACACCCTTCAAGCTAGAGACTTGCAACTTTCCAATTCTCTTTATCTATGGGATAGTAAATTAAAGTGTCAAGATGGGTGTTCTACGATAACTGGGGGGCTGGCAAATCGATAAATTCGATAACTCAAAACCGATAAACCCACATATTTCACACATCCTTACAGCTAGAACTACGAAATTGGGTGAGAAGATAGCTACTAGCAACCCCCAAAAAACTGCATCAAAAAATTTTGGAGCCACGCCCACCCATTCCGCCCCAGCCCCCTGCATTTTTCAGTCAAAAAAGCCTATATCTCCCACAGTTTTTGAGCTAGAGTCACCAAATTTGGTGCCAAGATAGGTGATGATGGGCCGTCAGCCGTCAGGTGCTACAGGGGGATGATCACGCAGTGCCTAGTGCCGGTACTTGTACTGGTATCTGGGCTGCGTGCCGTATCTACAGATACTTGCGGAAGTGCGACTAAACTCTCCTCGCGAAACAGGCTCTTGGTTAGGTCATGTCTCTGCCAATGAGTGCTGGCAAATCGTAGTCGGGCGAGAGAAGACAGCTCTCCAAATCACCTCAAGCCAAGGTGGAACAGCATACGCCGATGGTTGCGTGGCCGGGGAGAAGCTCGGTCGCTAGTATGCGGACTCAGGGGAACAGCCGAACCACCCTGTTTAATTTAGGCTTCCGCGGTACATGGGCTCTGCCGCGGGCGACGATCCCCTTCCCTATTACTCGTGGGAACAAATATGAATCTAAACACTAATAAAAACATAGAGGCCGACACTCGCCCAAAGTCGGATGGGACTAACAATCCCTCATCTTCTGCGCTGCCCGGTAAGCCAGTGGGCCGAATCCCGAGGAGCCAGTGGCCGTGGGTGGAGAACGAGCTGCAAGGAGCCTTTATGCAGATCATGCTGGCAAATGGAGGACCACCGCCCGTATGCCAAGATGCCGGCTGGCATCAAGGATGCGTGAAGGTGGTGGCATGCGCTGATATGCACTCAGCCAAGATATATAAAGAGGCCATTTCTGCCCTGGGTGAAGTCTACCCTGGGGCCAAGTTGGAGGCTGTGGACTGGAAAGATGTGCCCAGCAGACCTAGGGCTCGAGTGTGGGTATCGGCTAAACCCGATGATCCGGCCGAGATCCTAAAGGTCTTCCCATTTTGCAACCCTCAGTTGCTGTCAAGCGACTGGCGGGTGGCAAAATTGGAAAAGGCGGATGGTTCACGGCGTCAGATACTCCTGGTGTTGAACGACAAGACTGTCGAGCACCTCGCCGAGTCCGACGACACTTTACAGTACGGCTTTTAAACCGTGGCTGTTAGGGTGTATCGCTCGGACAAGGCCAACGAATCTGTCGTGCAAGAGCCGGATCTGGAGATTGACCACGACGAGGATCTAGATGAGGAGGAGTTATTAGACTCTGCCTCTGAGACATCAGAGCTAGCTCGAGATCTCTCCCGGCTAGGCCACAGCGGGGGAGACATAGAGGTAGAAGACGATGAAGATGCCGACATAGCTGTGGTAGCGAAGGATTTGAAGAATGTCCTTGAGACTTCTTCAGATAAATCTACACCACAGTAAGGCAGCATCGGCTGCTCTTCTGCTGTACCTGGAGAGGGGTACAGTGGACATAGTCCTTGTACAGGAACCCTGGGTGTGTGATGGCAGGGTTTCTGGACTGAGGACACAAGAATACAAGCTACTAGTAGCTGGAACCGAAGGTAGATATAGAACCTGCATACTTGCAAAAAGACATTTAAATATATTTTTGCTCCCAAAGTACAGCGACGCAGACAACACTGCAGCGTGTCTGGAGCTGGAGACGGAACCAATCCGACTAGTCTCTAGCTACTTCGCTCACGACCATAAGGGCGACCCTCCGCATCCGTCGCTTCGCCAGCTGATCGCCGACTGCGAGCTGGGAGGCCTTCGGATGCGACGCAAATGCCCATCATCATCAGTGGGGAAGCACTGATACAAACGTAAGGGGTGAGTTGATTTTTGACTACCTTTTTAATACCAACATGCTTATTTGTAATAATGGTAAGGACCCGACCTTTATTATCAAAAACCGCGGGATATTACTCTTGTCTCTGCCTCTTTATGGGATCAAATCCTTTCTTGAAAGGTGCTAGATGAGCACTCCTTCTCGGATCATAGGTATATTGAAACCATACTACAGATCCAAAGTCCCAAACCAACTCAGTTCAGAAACTTAAGAAGAACTGATTGGAAGAATTATTCTGTTTCGCTGCAAAGATTTCTCCCTGAAACTCCACCTGAAGGGCCAAATACCGTCGAGTATGCAACCTTTCTCATAAGAAAATTCAGTAAGGCGTGTGAAAACGCCCTGAATGCATCTTGTCCCATTAGCAGACCAAAAAGGAAGAAGAAACCCCCTTGGTGGACTGCTCAAATCGGAGAGTTGAGGGCAGCTGCCAGAAAACTCTTCAATAAAGCAAACGCTTAAAATGACGAACAGACATGGGCTGACTACAAGGCAGGACTCTCCGTGTTTAAAAAGAAGCTTCGCAAAGCAAAACGAACTTCTTGGAGAACTTTCTGCTCAGAGATAGATAATACTTCCGAAGCAGCCAGACTAAGGAAGCTACTGAGTAAAACTCCTCAAACTCTTGGTTTTATCAAGAATGCAAACGATGAGTGGACATCATCCAATGAAGAATCACTAACCTTACTCCTGGACACACATTTTCCGGGGGGAAGAAGATCGCCAAGACCTTGCGATCTGCACTTTAGCGGGGAGACACAGAAGCTCTTGCAATTGCTCAGTGAAAACAATATCCATTGGGCAATTAAGAGCTTCAAACCCTATAAATCACCAGAAATAGACAATATCATTCCTACCCAACTGCAGTCCGCGGGGAAATTAGCGATCAATTGGCTTAAGAACATATTCTCCAGGGTTTTTAAAAGTGGTATAATCCCGGGGCCATGGCTGGAATCGAAAGTAGTTTTCATCCTAAAAGCCGGAAAACCCTCGCACACAATAGCTAAATATTTTTGACCTATCAGTCTCTCGTCTTTTCTACTGAAAACGATGGAGAGGCTGCTCTGTCTTCATTTGAGAAGCACTATCCCCATATCGCTTCTCTCACCAGTTCAGCATGCCTACTCTAAGGGCAAGTCAACCGAGACCGCACTGCATGCACTTACTGCATACATTGAAAAGTCTATACACAGGGAAAACTATACGCTAGTAGCTTTCCTAGACATAGAGGGAGCTTTCAACAACGTCACTCCTAAGACTATCTCCGACTCGCTGACGGATTTGGGGGTTGACTCCCTGACGGTACACCTGATCGATCAGATGCTCCAATGCAGGATCGTAAGGGCCGCACTGGGGGTAGTGACTGTCCTCTCTCCTCTTCTATGGAACGTAGCAGTAAACCAACTGCTGCGGTCCATGGATGGGGGAGGGTGCAAAGTGGTAGCCTATGCAGACGACGTTGCTGTAGCCTTTTCAGGCAAGTTCCCGCAGACGTTATGTGACCGTAAGATCTGGATTAGGATTTAATCCTTCTAAAACGGAACTGGTTCTGTTTACGAGGAAATACAAAATTCCGTCTCTATGGCCACCCATTCTAGATGGGGTTGAACTGTCCTTTTATGACTCAGCAAGATACCTTGGTCTAATTCTAGACAAGAAATTAAACTGGAATCTCAATACTGAAGAGCGTATAAGGAAGGCAAATGTTGTTAAATGGGACATGACTCCGCAAGTTGTCCATTGGCTCTACACTGCGGTAGTCAGACCAATCTTATTCTATGGTGTTTCTGTCTGGTGGCCTGCACTTGACAAGAAAACAGTCACCAGGAAATTAGGAAGGGTGCAGCGAACTGCTGCGCTCTGCATAACAGGAGCTTTACGCACGACCCCGGGTAACGCTCTTGACGCCATACTGCACTTCCTACCTGTCAAAATGATGGGGCGGAAAATAGCAACTATGTCAGCGCTTCGAATGAGGGAAGCCAAACAGTGGATAGGCCAGGGATTTGGACATTCAAGTATCTTGAAAGACAATCCACTCATACCAGACAATACGGATTATCAGATCCCACAGGTGTATTTAGACACTCCCTTTACCACCCTAATCCCAACTAGAGAGAATTGGGAAGAAGGCTTGCCCGCAAGACCTGCGGAAGCTATAGAAATTTTCACAGACGGCTCAAAGCTGGACGGTAGAGCATGAGGCGGCATTTTCTGCACCAATTTTAATTTACGCAAAGCTTTTCGACTCCCTGACCACTGTAGCGTCTTCCAGGCAGAAGTGCTAGCAATTCAGGAGTCACTAAGTTGCATTCCACACAGGTTTAATGTCAGTAAAATCTATATCCTCACAGACAGCCAAGCAGCAATTAGATCGCTGGAGTCGAACACGTCAAACTCTAAGGCTGTTCATAACTGTCGCAAATCTCTAAGCGAGATGGCAGAGCAGTTTGGCATATGCCCAGGGTCCCAGGACATAGGGACATAGAAGGCAACTACATCGCTGATGAACTGGCCAGATTAGGAACTACCATGGAACTCGTTCCAGACAAAGAGTGCATTGGTATACCAATGGCATCCTGTAGACTCAACCTAAGAGATTTCTTCGAGACGGAAGCCAACAGAGTATGGCAGCTCTCCACTCACAACTCACGTATTGCTCATCAAACCTGGCCAGCCAGATGCCGGAAAAGATCAGATGAGCTCTGCCTCCTAAGCCGGAACAAGTGCTCTATTGTTACCAGAGTGATGACTGGGCACTGGCTTGTGGGGGCACATGCTTCTAGATTACTGGTCCCACACAACGACTTCTGCAGAAGTTGTAGAGACGAGGAGGAAGAAGAAACAGTTCTTCACCTTCTTTGTACTTGTCCGGCCTTATGCAAAACTAGGCAAAGAATCCTTGGTGACTTTTTCTTCGAAGATCTATCTGAACTTGCGAGTAAAAGACCCAAAGATGTAGCAAGGTACATCCAAGTCACAGGATGGACTCATGATGCGGAGTCATACCAAGAGTGATAGAGGGGTCTCAGAGCCTTTCGCGGCATCACAACGGGCCGAGTGCGGCCTAAGTGCGCCGAGGGTGTATCCCTCCTTGGTAACCGCTCTAACCTAACCTAACCTAACCTAGGTGATGATGAACCCCCAAAAACTGCATCAAAAGATTGGATGCCACGCCCACCAATACCGCCCTAGCCATCCCCATCTGCCCAAACGAGCGTCAAAAACGGGAATGCGTGTATCTTCCAGAGTTGTTGAGCTAAAGCCTCCAAATTTGGTAGGAAGATATCTGGCAACGACCCCCAAAAATCTGCATCAAAGTTTTGGAGCCTGGCCCACTCAATCCGCCCCCAGCCCCCCCGCATTTTGAAATCAGAAAAGGCTATATCTTCCACAGTTTTTGAGCTAGTGCCACCTTATTTGTTGCAAAGATAGATGATAATGACCCCCAAAAACCGCATTAAAAGATTGGATGCCACGCCCACCAATACCGCCCTAGCGACCCCCATCTGAACCATCCGGGGCGGTATGGGTGGGCGTGGCATCAAAATTTTTGATGCAGATCTTTGTGGAATGTCAATTGCTATCTTCATACCAAATTTCGTGACTCTAGCTTAAAGTTTGTAAAATGTGGGGAAAGGGGGGGGCTGGGGGGGCGGTATGGAAGGGCAAGGCATCCAAATTTTTTATGCAGATCTTTGTGGAATGTCAATTGCTATCTTCATACCAAATTTGGTGACTCTAGCTAAAATTTTGTATAAGGTGGGGAAAGGGGGACAGAATGGTTGGGCGTGGCTCCAAAACTTTAATACAGATTGTTGGGGGTCGTTGTCTTCCTACTAAGTTTTGTGGCTCTAGCTCAAAAACTGTGGGAGATATAGGCTTTTCTGATTTCAAAATGCGGGGGGCTGGGGGCGAAAGGGGTGGGCGTGGCTCCAAAATTTTTATACAGATTTTTGGGGGTCGCTGCCATCTATCTTCCTATCAAATTTGGTGGCTCTAGCTCAACAAACCTGGAAGATACACGCATTCCCGTTTTTCACGAAGCGTTGGGGCAGATGGGGGTGGCTAGGGCGGTATTGGTGGGCGCGGCATCAAATATTTTGATGCAGTTTTTGGGGGGTCATCATCACCTATCTTGGCACCAAATTTGGTGGCTCTAGCTCAAAAACTGTGGGAGATATAGGCTTTTCTGATTTCAAAATGCGGCGCAAATGGGGGCGAAAGGGGTGGGCGTGGCTCCAAAATTTTTATACAGATTTTTGGGGTCGCTGCCATCTATCTTCCTATCAAATTTGGTGGCTCTAGCTCAACAAACCTGGAAGATACACGCATTCCCGTTTTTGACGAAGCGTTGGGGCAGATGGGGGTGGCTAGGGCGGTATTGGTGGGCGCGGCATCCAATCTTTTGATGCAGTTTTTTGGGGTCATCATTACCTATCTTGGCACCAAATTTGGTGGCTCTAGCTCAAAAACTGGGAGATATAGGCTTTTTTGACTTTAAAATGCGGGGGGGGGGGGGGCGGAATGGGTGGGCGTGGCTCCAAAATTTTTGATGCAGTTTTTTGGGGGTTGCTAATAGCTATCTTCTTACCAAACTTGGTAGTTCTAGCTGTAAGGATGTGCGAAATATGTGGATGTATCGGTTTTGGGTTATCGAATTTATCGATTTGCCAGCCCCCCAGTTATCGTAGAACCCTCATCTTGACACTTTAATTTACTAACCCATAGATAAAGAGAACTGGAAAGTTTCAAGTCTCTAGCTTGAAGGGTGTGGATAAAACTTGCAACCATACGGACGGACAGACGGTCAGACGGACAGACGGACACACACCATGACGGACATTGCACAAAACCAATATACTCTTCACCTTCGGTAAGGAGTATATAAAAATATATACATTTATACAAAACGATAATTTTTTTTACAAAACAAAACAAAACATGTCAACACATAAAGTAATAGCAGAAGTTCAGAATACAGCAATAAGTTACTCGAAATGCCATAAGTATTGTGAGGTAGGCCAACATTAGCCTCCCTCACAATTTATTATTAAAGAATATACTGTCATTTAATGAAGCTTAATACATGAAGTACAAATGAGAAGAAGTCGTTCCCACCCTTATATTATAATTTATTAGTTATTAAGAGTAATTAACAACTTGCTAAACATTAACATTACAATCATTCATTCTTTATTATATTATAGTTTGCCATGTTACAATTATGTTCATTAGCTTTTAATAACATTTCGGCTCAAGCAACTTAACAGAATATTCGAACGGCCCGATCGGCGAAAGATGATCGAAGGGTGCGTGCGCTCTCACGACCCACGCAAAGAAGGAAGGCGCACTCGGGCTGAGCACGTGACCGGGGAGTTAGTTAGAAATTTGGGTCAAAGGCGTGTAGACGTGTCGGCGTAATAGTTGATTTGCGGCAAGTAAAGGGTAAACGGTTGCCAAGTACAGTCGACGAGAGCGAAAACGAAATAAAAGCGTAGGCATTCCCAGACGGAGGAGATAAGATATAATAAGCGCACATATATATTACAGCCAAGACTAAAGTAAGCATAATATAGAACACCTAAGGAAGGCATATAGAAATAAAAGTTCGAAAGACAGAAATACCCTAACCCCAAAACAACGTGTGTCTATCATTAGATTGAGTCGTTTCGATTCGCGTTATAAAGTGCTTCGCCAGCTGATGGCGTTCGCCTGAGCTTGGAAGAGAAGAGAAACCGGTGGACTTTGTGGTAGGAGTGCGGTGACAATCCACTCGCCAGCCCAAATCGCCCAGGCATTTCAGTAGCGCGTCTTAATGGTAGTCTACCAGCCCACGGTAATCACCTGAGCTTGGAAAGAGTAATATTTGAGGCTTGTGGTAGGAGTGCGGTGACAATCCACTCGCCAACCCAAATCACCCAGTAAGATCGGTGACGCGACCTTTTGCATTATGACGCTGACGAACTTTACCTCCAGTTAGCAATTGTGTTTCAGCGAATATAAATATTTCTTGTAACGCGAGCCTTGGCCAAACTGAGATCTGTACCTCGGCTCAAAATCACTACTTTACAGTACATACGATGTTGAGAATTTATACTAAGAGACATTTAACCTTGATCACTCACCAATAATACATTGCTCAAAAACGCAAAAAGGAGTTGTACTAAGTACAACAATTAAAAAACATCCAATTCTAGGCAGAACATTAGATTTTGTAGTTAAGGTCCGTTTCCAGTACAATAAAAAATTCCTGTCAGGAATTTGTGATATATTTTGGAAGCGTGGGCACAAGAATTTATTATGTGAGCATAGTCCACTAATTTGTGGTAAAAATATGTAATTTTGCCTGATATAGCTTAGGAGAGACATGGTCACACTGGGGCATCATATTTAAAAAGTAAACAAACCCACAAACACAAAATAAACAAGTGGAAACGTTGCAGGCGTGGTATTGGTAGTTCTAGCTGTAAGGATGTGCGAAATATGTGGATTTATTGGCTTTGAGTTATCGAATTTATCGATTTGCCAGCCCCCGAGTTATTGTAGAACCCCCATCTTGACACTTTAATTTACTATCCCATAGATAACGAGAATTGGAAAGTTTGAAGTCTCTAGCTTGAAGGGTGTGGAAAAATGTTGCGAACATACAGACGGACAGACGGACGGACGGACAGACGGACGGACACCATGACGGACATTGCGCAAACTCAATATACTCTTTACCTTCGGTATCGAGTATAAAAAGAAAAGATGCATAGTGCGAATATGCTTATTCTGTTGTTGGTAGCATATGTTGTTGCAGTGCCAATACTTTCCCATGCCTGTCTCACCGAAATAAAGTCAAAATGGTTTTTGTCTGTCAACCTCCATTATTATTTATAGCTTGTCGTTTTATATATGTTGGTTGTTGTCCTGGGCACAAAAAAATATATGATTTGTTATTTCCTGCGCCCAGCGCCAGTGTGTACATATTGTATAAATCGATACTATCGATAAGCAGTTTAGTATTTTTTGCTACGTTGCTAAATAGATACCTAGAACACACGCAGCCAAA
This sequence comes from Scaptomyza montana, assembly GCA_018904305.1. NCBI lineage: Eukaryota > Metazoa > Arthropoda > Insecta > Diptera > Drosophilidae > Scaptomyza > Scaptomyza montana. The sequence continues at coordinate 118,228 of JAEIGR010000136.1, forward strand.
AACAAACAATTCCTGCTGCGAAGATTTTGTATGGAACATTTTTTTATTTGCTCTACTGGAAACGGACCTTTAGCAAGAAATAATTTAAGTCATAATCCAAAATAAATTTAAAATGGTCGAGCTAAAATACTAAGCTAATTTCGTTTCTCGAAACTCAAGTAAAGAACAAACCTGTACATCCCAAGTTGATCATTATCCTAAGGTGGATAAAGAAGAACTCAACAGTTCGCATGCACATGTACGATCAAATCCAAAGAATTATTATCTTGCAATATAAGATGATGCTTAGGAACAATGTACGCATGCCAAAAGCTTTCCACGAATTATTTGCAGATCAAGTTATCAAAATTGAACCATTAAGTTCAGAAAGCGATGACTCTGATGTGCAAATAATTGATTAATGCAAAAAAAATACAAGTGGAAACTTTGCAGTCGGACGCAACCAACTGCGGTATACTCGATACCAGTATTAAAACCGGTAAAAAGAGGGCTGATTGTAAAGGGGTACGGATGCGGCAGGGGTGTACGCTGCCTTAAAGATTCTCCGATGCAGATAGGGATGCCACCAGCTGTCTTCGTTGCAAATTTGGTGACTCTAGCTTAAAGTTTGTAAAATGTGGGGAAAGGGGGGCTGGGGGTGGTATGGGTGGGCGTGGCATCCAAATTTTTGATGCAGATCTTTGTCTAATGTCAATTGCTATCTTCATACCAAATTTTGTGACTCTAGCTCAAAGTTTGTAAAATGTGTGGATAGGGGGGGGGGGCTGGGGCGGTATGGGTTGGCGTGGCATCCAAATTTTTGATGCAGATCTTTATCGAATGTCAATTGCTATCTTCATACCAAATTTTGTGGCTCTAGCTCACCTATCTTGGCACTAAATTTGGTGACTCTAGCTCAAAAACTGTGGGAGATATAGGCTTTTCTGATTTCAAAATGCGGGGGGGGAAGGGGGCGGAATGGGTACGCGTGGCTCCAAAACTTTGATGCAGTTCTTTGGGGGTCGTTGCCAGCTATCTTCCTACCAAATTTGCTGGCTCTAGCTCCACAACTCTGGAAGATACACGCATTCCTAATTTTGACGAAGCGTTGTTGCGGATGGGGGTGGCTAGGGCAGTATTGGTGGGCGTCGCATCCAAATTTTTTATGCAGTTTTTGGGGGGTCATCATCACCTATCTTGGCATCAAATTTGGTGACTAAAGCTCAAAAACTGTGGGAGATAGAGGCTTTTTTGACTTTAAAATGCGGGAGGGTTGGGGGCGGATTGGGAGGGCGTGGCTCCAAAATTTTTGTTGCAGTTTTTTGGGGGTTGCTATGTAGTAGTTATCTTCTTATCAAAATAGGTAGTTCAAGCTGAAAGGATGTGCGAAATATGTGGATTTATCGGCTTTGAGTTATCGAATTGATCGATTTGCCAGCCCCCCAGTTATCGTAGAACCTCCATCTTGACACTTTAATTTACTATCCCATAGATAACGAGAATGGGAAAGTTTGAAGTCTCTAGTGAGGGCATCCTGCCCTCATCCAACAGTGTTCTTAATGTATTGTATGCACCACTTAGTTAAACGATCACAACAGGCACGTCAGTGCTGTTCAGTTAAGGTTTTGTGAATGCCTTTATTGGAATTGAAATATATTCTTAGCCTATGGTTAACATTTATAAACTTATGCTGTTATCAGTTAACAGCTACAAAGAGAGGGAGAGCGATTGTACTCATACGTTTGGCTAAAGTGCAAGCGCGGCGTTTCCCGTAGGGCAACGGTCTCACGCTTACGTGGCCTTCTAAAGAGGCTTCATATTACTTACACGCGCAGACCATATGTATGTATGTGCGTTGGTATGCGCATACATATATATGTTTATGCTGAGCGTGTTTAGGTTAATTTATACTTGCAACAAAGTGTTACAAGTTACGTTTTATATATATTTGAAATAACATATATGAATACACTACACCTCCCATTTTAAAAAAATAACGTAATATTAGTTAATATATTAGTGTTATAATTAGCTGCTTTTTTTAAATGTTTTATTTTTTTTTTTTTTTTTTTAATAAGTTTTATATGTATACGGCTGATCAGACCGTTTTAAAATAATTTTTTTTTTTTTCATATGTATTAATTTTTTATTACACATATAAATTATCCTAATTTTAAATAAAACTAAATATAATTATTTTTTTATTTAATTATTTATTTTATTTTATTTTTTTTATTTTTTTATTTTTATACTCGATACCGAAGGTAAAGAGTATATTGAGTTTGTGCAATGTCCGTCATGGTGTCCGTCCGTCTGTCCGTCTGTATGTGTCCAATTTTTTTCCACACCCTTCAAGCTAGAGACTTGAAACTTTCCAATTCTCTTTATCTATGGGATAGTAAATTAAAGTGTCAAGATGGGGGTTCTACGATAACTGGGGGGCTGGCAAATCGATAAATTCGATAACTCAAAACCGATAAATCCACATATTTCGCACATCCTTACAGCTGTAAGTACCAAATTTGGTAAGAAGATATCTATTAGCAACCCCCAAAAAACTGCATCAAAAATTTTGGAGCCACGCCACCCCAATCCGCCCCCAGCCCCCCCCCCACGCATTTTAAAGTCAAAGTAGCCCATATCTCCCACAGTTTTTAAGCTATAGCCACCAAATTTGGTGATGATGACCCCCTAAAAACCGCACGCCCAGCCCCACCGCATTTTGAAATCAGAAATGGCTATATCTCCCACAGTTTTTGATTTATAGCCACCAAATTTGGTGCCAAGATAGGTGATGATGACCCCCTAAAAACTGCACCAAAAGTTTGGATACCACGCCCACCGATACTGCCCTAGCCTCCCCCATCCACCACAACGCTTCGTCAAAAACGGGAATGCGTGTATCTTCCAGAGTTGTGGAGCTAGAGCCACCAAATTTGGTAGGAAAATAGCTGGCAACGACCCCCAAAAATCTGCATCAAAGTTTTGGAGCCACGCCCTCCATTTCGCCCCCCTTTCCCCACTTTTTACAATTTTCGAGCTAGAGTCACCAAATTTGGTATGAAGATAGCAATTGACATTTCAGAATGATCTGCATCACAAATTTGGATGCCACGCCCACCCATACCACCCCCAGCCCCACTTTCCCTACTTTTTACAATTTTCGAGCTAGAGTCACCAAATTTGGTATGAAGATAGCAATTGACATTTCACAAAGATCTGCATCAAAAATTTTGATGCCACGCCCACCCATACCGCCCCCAGCCCCCCTTTCCCCACTTTGTACAAACTTCGAGCTAGAGTCACCAAATTTGGTATGTAGTTAGCAATTGACATTTCACAATGATCTGCATCAAAAATCTGGATGCCTCGCCCACCCATACCGCCCCCAGCACCCCTTTCCCCATTTATTACAAATTTCGAGCTAGAGTCACCAAATTTGGTATGAAGATAGCAATTGACATTTCACAAAGATTTGCAACAAAAATTTTGATGCCACAACTACCCATACCGCCCCCAGAGTCCCCCCCCCCTTTCCCTACATTTTACAAACTTTGAGCTAGAGTCACCAAATTTGGAAGGAATATAGCTGGTGGCATCCCCATCTGCATCAGAGAATCTTTAAGGCAGCGTACACCCTTGCCGCATCCGTACCCCTTTGCAATCAGGCCTCTTTTAACCGGTTTTAATACTGGTATCGAGTATGCCGCAGTCGGTTGCGTCCGACTGCAACGTTTCCACTTGATTTATTTGAGATTATGAGGTTTTCTCTTTCTCCTATGTTTTTTTTTTTTATTTTTTTATTTATGTTTTTATTTCGTTTTTCTGTCTGGTGGTGTTGTGTAGAAGACGTTTTACTGTCAATCTTTGCACGAGTAAGTCAGTGTAGAATTTGTATTTTCAGTTTCTATGTCCGTGATGAACGTCTTCATTGGACTAAACTAGAATATAAAGAATTCCTTAAGTTGGAATATTACTTATTAATTGTAGACATTATTGCTTCTTGTACTTTTATTTATTTGGGTCACCGGCTTGAGTAGCTACTCTTTTATAAATTATTGTCCATATATTTCAAATTATCTATTGAAATTGATTCAATGATATTTCTGCTCGGTGCCACTTGAGTTTGCTGATTGTAAGTATACCGGCCCCCGTTTCGAGCCTTTGGAAAAATTGACCTAAGTCGATAACTCCATTAGTATACAAATCGCTTACTTCAATTCTTGCGATAACTTTATTTCCTTGTTTTAATAAACAATTTGGATTTTGTTATACGCAAGGTCACTACTTTTCTTATTCTGTCATTTGTGATGACGTTGGGCTTAGAAGCTTTTCAAGATTTTGCCTAAGCAAAGATTCTTGTTATATTCCTGCGCAGGATAATTTTGTCTACTGTATTGCCTGGTAGTGACTCTCAGGACTTTATTTCGTTAGTGTGTTTTGTTTGTAATTTGAATATTGTTATCCTAGAACGGGCATCTGTATCAAAATTGTCTTTTCTATTTTATGTGCCTGGAAAAGCTTTATTTGGGATAATAATGTTGAGTTATTTTAAAAACAATATTTTTCAATTAGAAATTTAATTATGTAAAGTGAACAAAAACACGGAAGGTGTTTGTGAGAGTTTAAAATTATTGTCAGTTTTAACTAATGCATGGCCGTCAGCCGATTGGAGCAACAAGGGGATAAAGCGTACTGACATCACACGTCCATGCATACTGACAATTTGTGTGTTCGTTGATGCCGTGCGCTCCGTCCTTGCGGCTCACAATTGGTAGTGCGACTATACTCTCCACGCGAGGGCGGCTGGAAGCAGATCCTTGGTACGGTCATGTCTCTGCCAAGGGTGCTGACCAATTGTAGTCGGGCGAGAGAAGAAAACTCTATAAAATTACCCCAATCCAAGGTGGAACAGCATTGTGCCGAGGGATTCGTGGCCGAGGGGGTGCTCGGTCTCTACTTTGCGAACTCTGGATACCTGCCGACCTCCAGTTTAAATTAGGCTTCTCGCGATACACGGGCTATGTCGCGGGTGACCGTCCTTCCCGTCTACTCGTGGGATTCAGACATGAAATCAAATGTTATAAACAAAAACACAGTGACCGGGACACTCTCAAACCCGGGGGGACAAGCCAATCCCTCTGTCGGTGGAAACACCCCCACGTCTGGTAAGCCAGCAGACGTCCGCAAGCCCACCAGCGGCATAAGTGGAAAACGGGCAAGCCAGCCGTCATCCCACTTCGGTGCTCTGCCCAGCACCGCTCCTGGTGCAAGTGGTGTGCAACCAAAGGTTGCCAACTCGGCACCCGGGACGGTAGCGCCAACGGGCAACACCACAAAATCCGTTGCTCCTGAGGGAGTCAAAGCGTCCTTCCAGGACCGTAGGCGTGCAGCCGACATTCTCGGAAAAAGTCTGTCCGCTCAGCCCGCATCACCGGATGAGGTCCGACTAGTGGAGTGGGCCAGAAAAATCATCCCGAATTTGAAGCCAGCCCCCCCTGCGTCCTCTGCCAAGTCCAAGCAGAAACGCCAGCGGTCCGTTGAGGATTCGGCCCCGCAAGCACAGCGGATCAGACCTCCTCCACCTCGTCCGCAGCCGTTGACGAAATCTTTCGCCGAAGCCACCAGGGAGAAGATTGTCATTGGGGTCCTGGATAGGGGCCACAATGAGGGTCATATCCCCAGGAATCGGTGGGGGATTATCGAAAATGAGCTGCAGGACAGGTTCGTCGACCTCATGACAGAATTCATGGGTCCCCCCCCCGTTGCTCTGATGCAGGCTGGCATCAGGGCAACATTAAAGCAATAGCTTGTGAGGATGAGCGATCTGCCAGGCTGTATAAGAAGGCGGTTGCAATGCTGGGAGAGATCTACCCTGGCGCGAAACTGGAGGCGGTGGACTGGAAGGATGTGCCCAGTAGACCTCGCGCCAGGGTATGGGTTTCTGCCAAGCCCGAGGACCCCGAAAAGGTCCTGAAAATCTTCCAGCTGAGCAATCCCACGCTTGACCCAGCTGATTGGAGGGTCGCCAAAGTCGACGAGCCAGAAGGCAACTCGAGGCAGGTGATCCTCATAATCAACGAGAGATCGGCGGAGGCACTAGCGGGTTCGGATGGCGCGGCTTACTACGGCTTCAAAACCGTAGCTATCCACGTCTATAAAACCGACACCAACAAGCTCTCGGCAGCAGACGAGGAGCTCCCTGATAAACCGGTTGACACTACAGACAATTGTGTCAACCGGCCTGTAGCAGTGGGTACCACAGACAATGGTGTCCCCCGTCAAGACCTTGGTATGGAGTCGGCAGAAGGGAAGGAGGCCGGCTACCACTCAGAGGGCTCTGAATTGGCCCATGACATGGCCAAGCTAGCGAGCTTTAGTGAAGAGTCCCTTGACTTGGATGACACGGACGAGGAAGCGAACAGGACAGTGGTGGAGCGTCGGCCTGAAGATGTCACTAAGACTTCTTCAGATTAACCTCCACCACTGCAAAGCGGCGGCGGCCGCTCTGCTGCTCCGCATAAGCCAATGTGGAGCAGACGTTGTCCTCATCCAGGAACCTTGGGTCTGTCGTGGCAAGGTGACTGGACTGGGGACCAAAGACTATAAGCTAATAGTAGCCCAAAATAAAGGTAAAATTCGCACCTGCATTCTAGCAAAAAAACACCTAAATATATTTTTGCTCCCTAACTACAGCGATGGAGACAACACAGCTGTCTGCCTGGAGTTGAAGGCTGGGAATGTGAGAGTTAGCTCAACATACTTGGCCCATGACCACCAAGGGCCTTTCCCACATCCACTCCTGCAAGGGTTGGTGACCGACAGCGAAACCACGCACACCGACCTCATAATTGGGTGTGACGCCAACGCCCATCATCATCAGTGGGGAAGCACTGACACAAATGAACGGGGTGAGTTGCTTTTTAACTACATTCTGTCCACTAACCTCATGATTTGTAATACGGGCAACGACCCAACCTTCATTACAAAGAACAGGGAAGAAGTACTAGATATTACGCTAGTCTCAATCTCCCTCTGTAGCAAACTAACAAGATGGAGAGTGCTAGACGAGCACTCCTTCTCAGACCATAGATACATCGAAATAGTCTTTTCGTTCGACGTACCCAAGCCCAAATGGCACCAGAATGTTAGACGTACAAACTGGTCCACTCTCAAAAATCACTTAAACACTCTCGTCCCTGAGTCCCCCCACTGGGAAACCCCACTACTGAAACCACAGACCTACTTATAAAAAAAGCTTACGGAGGCATGCGAGTCCGCCCTAAACGAGTCGTGCCCCCGTAGCAAACCCAGAGGTAAGACTAAGCCACCATGGTGGTCTCCCCAACTGGGTGAGCTGCGTAAGACATCACGCAAGCTTTTTAATAAAGCTAGGTCTCTCGGAGATGACCAGTCATGGAGTCTCTACCAAACCAGCCTCGCCTCCTATAAGAAGGCACTCAGACAAGCTAAACGCTCCTCATGGCAGACATTCTGCTCTAGTATCGAAAGTACCACTGAGGCCGCAAGGCTCAGAAAAGTTCTTTCTCAAACCACCCCATCGGTAGGCTTTCTTAAAAAACCAGATGGCTCATGGACTTCGTCCAGCTCTGAGTCCTTGGAACTCTTGATGGAAACTCATTTTCCGGGCTGCTCAGCAGTAGCAATCCCACAGACAAACACAGAGGTTCATATGGATAGACCTTCCACAAAATTCCTGACTAAAGAATTAATCTCATGGGCTATCAACAGCTTCATGCCCATCAAATCCCCAGGGCCAGACGGCATCTTTCCAGCCCAACTGCAGCATGCAGGTGAGACTGCCTTAAACTGGCTCCTACAAATTTTCACTGGAGTCTGGACGACGGGATTCATCCCAACGCCCTGGCTTGAATCCAAAGTCGTCTTCATTCCAAAGGCGGGCAAAGCCTCCCACACAACTCCCAAGGACTTTCGTCCAATAAGCCTAACATCCTTCCTACTCAAGACCTTTGAAAGGTTGCTGGGCCTTCACTTAAGGAATTCGATACCGACACATCAATTCTCCCGTGCGCAACATGCGTATCAAAAGGCAAATCCACGGAAACAGCACTTCATGCTGTAATCTCCACAGTGGAAAAATCGCTTCACCGGAAGGAGTATTCTCTAGTCGCCTTCCTTGACATAGAGGGTGCTTTCAACAACGTCAACCCAGAGGCAATCACAGAGGCGCTAACGGGTTTGGGTGTCGGGCACCGTGCTGTGCATCTGATCGATCAACTGCTAAGACGCAGGATCGTCAGGTCAACTCTCGGTTCCACGACAATCTCCAGGTCCGTCTGCAGAGGCACCCCTCAAGGTGGAGTTCTCTCTCCTCTCCTTTGGAACGTGGCAGTAAATTCTCTGCTGCGCTCCATTGAGGGAGGTGGCTGCAGTGTGATTGCCTATGCGGATGACGTTGCGATTGTCTTCTCGGGAAAATTCCCCCAAACCCTGTGCGAACGCATGACCGAAGTGCTTCGCACTCTGTCCACTTGGGCAAAGAAAAACGGACTCGGACTGAACCCAGCTAAGACTGATCTTGTCCTCTTTACTAGGAAATACAAAATCCCGAATCTTAGGCCGCCCACCCTTGACGGGGTGGAACTAACCTTCAGCAAATCAGCCAAATACTTAGGGCTCACTTTAGACAGCAAAATGGACTGGAATCTTAACACCGAAGAGCGTGTTAGGAAAGCCCTAGTTGCTCTTTACACGTGCAGAAAGTCGATCGGACTGAAATGGGGAATGGCCCTCCACATAACTCTGTGGCTGTACACGGCCATCATTCGGCCAATCCTACTGTACGGAGTATCAGTATGGTGGCCAACACTCTCAAAGAAAAAGTCAGTTCGCTTGCTAGGCAAGGTGCAGCGCGCTGCAGGACTGACCGCCACTGGAGCCCTTAGAACAACCCCTAACGAGGCTCTCGATAATATACTCAATCTTTTGCCTATCGACCAGATGGGCAAACTAGTAGCAACCCTCTCAGCACTTCGCATGAGAGAAACAAACCAGTGGACCGCACAGACACACGGTCACTCAAGTATTCTCAATGGAAACTCGCTTCTTCCCCCAGCAACTGACTACTGCTGCCCTCAGGAGTTTCTTAATACTTCTTTCCACTCAATTATCCCATCGAGGGAAGAGTGGAGAGAAGGGATACCAGGGCCGACAGACTCAATTAGAATCTTTACGGACGGTTCAAAGCTAGACAACCGGGTAGGGGGAGGTGTCTTCTGCGAAGAACTGTCCATAAATAATTTCTTTAATATACCTGACCATTGCAGTGTTTTCCAGGCAGAAATCACCGCTATACAAGAAGCGCTCAAATCCTTACAAGGAATTGAACGCTCTGCAGCCAAAATCTGCATCTTTTCTGATAGCCAAGCAGCTATCAAATCGCTCAACGCGATATCGTCGAACTCGATATCCGTCACAAACTGCCGCAAATCTCTGCAAGAGATGGCTGAGCAGTTCGATCTCTACCTCATATGGGTGCCCGGTTACAAAGGCATCGAGGGCAATTGTAGAGCGGATGAGCTGGCAAGACATGGTACTACCATGCCTCTCCTCTCGGATAAGGAGGGTTTGGGCATGCCCATGGCCAGCTGTAAACTTAGGATTCGCGAGCATTTCGAACGCGAAACAAATAAAAGGTGGCAACACACCACCGGTAGATGCAATATAGCCAGACAGACATGGCCAACGCGCTGTAAAAAGCGCTCTTCAAGCCTAATCTACCTAAATAGATCAGGTTGTGCCTCCGTAGTGAGGGCTGTTACGGGGCAGTGGCTAGTGGGATCTCATGCAGCGAGACTACTAGCCCCTTCTAACGATTTCTGCAGAAGCTGTCGGGACGAGGAAGAGGAGGAAACTGTTTCCCATCTTTTCTGCGACTGTCCTGCACTCTGCAAAAATAGAAATCGCTTTCTCGGTTCCTATTTCCTAACAGACCTCTCAGAGATAGCGAACACCACCCCCAAGAGTATTCTCTCCTTTATTCATGCTTCGGGCTGGAACCACGCCCTCTCAAACAGTATCACACACCCTGTTCTCGGGTAGACGGAGTTGTGGACGCAATCCATCGCGGCATCACAATGGGCCAACAATTGGCCTAAGTGAGTGGAAGGGTCTCTCACCTGCCCACTACCGCTCTAACCTAACCTAACTAATGCATAACCTTTTTTGATTTCAAAAACTATTTTGTAAATTTACTTTAAGTTTCAAGTGGTATAGTCAGTATCAAATGTTTGTACGTCAGTTATGTTTCACAAGAATGGCTAGAGGGCGATGCGATTACTTTGACCTTTCACGCATCTTTTTGCGCTTACGTTTCAAGCTTCGCATACGCTTCTTTCGGCACTACGTGGTCATATTATTATACTCGATACCGAAGGTAAAGAGTATATTGGTTTTGTGCAATGTCCTTCATGGTGTCTGTCCGTCTGTCCGTCTGTCCTTCCGTATGTGTGCAAGTTTTTTCCACACCCTTCAAGCTAGAGACTTGAAACCTTCCAATTCTCTTTATCTATGGGATAGTAAATTAAAGTGTCAAGATGGGGGTTCTACGATAACTGGGGGGCTGGCAAATCGATAAATTCGATAACTCAAAACCGATAAATCCACATATTTCGCACATCCTTCCAGCTAGAACTACCAAATTTGGTAAGAAGATAGCTATTAGCAACCCCCAAAAAACTGCATCAATAATTTTGGAACCACGCCCCCCATTCCGCCCCCAGCCCCCTCGCATTTCAAAGTCAAAAAAGACTATATCTCCCACAGTTTTTGAGCTATAGCCACCAAATTTGGTGCCAAGATAGGTGATGATGACCCCCTAAAAACTGCACCAAAAGTTTGGATGCCACGCCCACCGATACTGCCCTAGCCGCCCTCATCCACCCCAACGCTTCGTCAAAAACGGGAATGCGTGTATCTTCCAGAGTTGTGGAGCTAGAGCCTCCAAATTTGGTGGGAAGATAGCTGTTAACGACCCCCAAAAAACTGCATCAAAATTTTGGAGCCACGCCCACCCATTACGCCCCCCTTTCCCCACTTTTTACAATTTTCGAGCTAGAGTCACCAAATTTGGTATGAAGATAGGAATTGACATTCCACAAAGATCTGCATCACAAATTTGGATGCCACGCCCACCCTTACCGCCCCCAGCCCCCCTTTCCCCACTTTTTACAAATTTCGAGCTAGAGTCACCAAATTTTTTTATGAAGATAGCAATTGATATTTCACAAAGATCTGCATCAAAAATTTTGATGCCACGCCCACCCATACCGCCCCCAGCCCCCCTTGCCCCACTTTTTACAAACTTCGAGCTAGAGTCACCAAATTTGGTATGTAGATAGCAATTGACATTCCACATATCTCTGCATCAAAAATTTGGATGCCTCGCCCACCCATACCGCCCCCAGCCCCCCTTTCCCCACTTATTACAAATTTCGAGCTAGAGCCACCAAATTTGGTATGAAGATAGCAATTGACATTTCACAAAGATCTGCAACAAAAATTTTGATGCCACAACAACCCATACCGCCCCCAGCCACCCTCCTTTCCCTACATTTTACAAACTTTGAGCTAGAGTCACCAAATTTGGAAGGAATATAGCTGGTGGCATCCCCATCTGCATCGGAGAATCTTTAAGGCAGCGTACACCCCTGCCGCATCCGTACCCCTTGCAATCAGGCCTCTTTTTACCGGTTTTAATACTGGTATCGAGTATGCCGCAGTCGATTGCGTCCGACTTCAACGTTTCCACTTGTTTTTTTTTATTCTTTTTTCGATTCGAAAACGGTCAGGGAATTTATTTTTATATGTTTTTTCTTTTTGTTCTTTCTTATTTATAAGAATGTGTTTGCTTCATGTTAAATTTTTTTTTTTTTTTATATATTTATATTTTGCGTAACTAGCTTAATGCTCAAGATGGTTACTTTTGCTATTTTATTTTTCATTTATTATATGTCATATTGATCGCCTGTCTATGTGTTGTTACGGGGCATACGCTACTACCGGGAAACTAAGATGTCGCTCAGTACGACAATTTTCTTATATTTACGTATGTGTGTATTAATATATATATATTTATTAATTTTTTGATTTTTTTTTTTTTGATTTTCGAAAATGTTTAATTTATTACTTTTGAATATTGACATGAAACCTGGCACGATCCTTATACACCTCATGGGTGGCGTAAAGTTCCTATCATATATTTTTTTTCAATATTTTCATATATATATGTATATATAAACTTAAATTATTTTAATTTCTTAACTTTTATTACATATTTAAATATTTATAAATCAAATAATGATGCCTACTTCGATCTTTACAATGATCTCCTACCTAATGTGTCGCATAGCTTTACGGGCTATGCTTCTAATCGGGCGGAAATGGTTCCGCTCGATTTTACAATTTTATAAAACAACTTTATTTATAATAAACATTTATGCTGCTTCCGATGATTTCTGCTGTATCATCGTTGATCGTTTGCATCAGCTGGGCGTAGCCGGATATGGCACGCTGATGCTCCCTCGATTGAGCAAAAGACGGTTTGCCTTTCGCTCTGTATTCCAACGTTGGTGCAAAAGGCGATCCTATGCCTTTTGCACTTGTAGATCTTTCGTCGGTTTGGCACGCAGATGCTCCCTCGTTTGTGCAGAGGGCGGTCCTAAGCCTTCCGCACTTTATCCTTCCTTGCTGTGTAGTGATTCCAGGGGTCCTGCGCAGTCCTCCGGGCAGATTTTCTGTCTCTTCGGTAGTTGTCAGTTAATATTTTCGTGCCATGGAGAAGTACAATTCCAGCCATGTCGGCGTGATTCAGCTGCTGTTACAGTTGTGGCTGGTGTAATGAATCCTTGTTTTTGCTGTTGCTGATGAAGTCGTGCAATATCCTAGGTCCTTAGGACCCACGTCACGGTCGCCATGTAGATATTCTAAATATAAGTGAGGGCAACCTGCCCTCATCCAACAGTGTTCTTAATGTATTGTATGCACCACTTAGTTAAACGATCACAACAAGCACGTCAATGCTGTTCAGTTAAGGTTTTGTGAATGCCTTTATTGGAATTGAAATATATTCTTAGCTTATGGTTAACATTTATAAACTTATGCTGTTATCAGTTAACAGCTACAAAGAGAGGGAGAGCGATTGTACTCATACGTTTGGCTAAAGTGCAAGCGCGGCGTTTCCCGTAGGGCAACGGTCTCACGCTTACGTGGCCTTCTAAAGAGGCTTCATATTACTTACACGCGCAGACCATATGTATGTATGTGCTTTGGTATGCGCATACATTTATATGTTTATGCTGAGCGTGTTTAGGTTAATTTATACTTGCAACAAAGTGTTACAAGTTACGTTTTATATATATTTGAAATAACATATATGAATACACTACACTTCATACCAAATTTTGTGACTCTAGCTCAAAGTTTGTCAATTGCTTTATACATAACAAATTTGGTGACTCCTGCTCAAAGTTTGTAAAAGTATGGCAAGCGGGGCTGGGGCGGTATGGGTGGGCGTGGCATCCAATCTTTTGATGCAGTTTTTGGGGGGTCATCATCACCTATCTTTGCACCAAATTTGGTGACTTTACCTCAAAAACTGTGGGAGATATAGGCTATTCTGATTTTAAACTAAGGAAGGGCTGGGGGCGGAATGGGTGGTCGTGGATCAAAAACTTTGATGCAGTTCTTTGGAGGTCGTTGCCAGCTATCTTCCTACCAAATTGAGTGGCTCTTGCTGCACAACTCTGAAAGATACACGCATTCCCGTTTTTTACGAAGCGTTGGAGCGGATAGGGGTGGCTGTATTGGTGGGCGTGGTATCCAAACTTTTGATGCAGTTTTTGGGGGGTCATCATCACCTATCTTAGCTCCAAATTTGGTGACTAAAGCTCAAAAACTGTGGGAGATATAGGCTTTTTTGACTTTAAAATGCGGGGGGCTGGGGGCGGAATGGGTGGGCGTGGTATTGGTAGTTCTAGCTGTAAGGATGTGCGAAATATGTGGATTTATCAGTTTTGAGTTATCGAATTTATCGATTTGCCAGCCCTCCAGTTATCGTAGAACCCCCATCTTGACACTTTACTATCCCACAGATAAAGAGAATTGGAAAGTTTCAAATCTCTAGCTGTGTGCTTACCTAGGGACTCATGGTATTTTAGCCGAGGGCCTACCACTCCAAGACTGGAGCCTTAGCTGGTAAGGGATCCATCGGTGTACCATTTGATGGTGTGGGATTTCATTTGGTGGACCCCTTCAAGAGATGTCCACTCCCTTTTGCCGCTCAGGTGAACTTGAAATTTTTGCTCGAACATGTGCTCGGCTTTCATTTCGTCCCTAGGCTGTGCCAATAGTGGAAGTTCACCTGACAGCATATATGCATCTAGTTGGCTCAGAATATGCTCTTTGCCAACTCCCTCGACCGACATTCTTAATAATGCAGCTTTCTGCTGTAGCCTAATTGTGTGATGGAGTGGCGTAATCTCCAACAGAACCTCTAGCGCCGATGTGGGACAGGTCCTCATCGCTCCAGTGATTCCTACACAGGCCATTCTTTGCAATTTATGTAATTGCCTCTGCACAGTGATTTGCTGTGCCTTGTCCCCCCATGCAATTGCTCCATATGTGAGCATGGGCCTTACTACCATGAGGTATAGCCATCTCAAAATTTTTGGAGAGGTTCCCCACGATTTCCCCGCTATTCTACGACATGTGTAGAGTGCTCTGCAGCACTTTAGAATCGTATTCTGAATATGGGTCCCAAAGTTCAATTTACTGTCAAATGTGACCCCAAGGTATTTGACTTCCTTGCTTGTTACTATTCGACTCCCCGCGAGCCTAATATCTCTCATCCTCTGCAACTTATACCTCCTGGTGAACGGAACTATGACGGTTTTTGTAGGGTTTAGGATGAGTCCAACCTCGCTACACCAGTCACACGTGATCCTAAGTCCCAGTTGGATAATATCACACAGAGTTTCCTCATACTTGCCCCGCGCTATTATCACAATGTCATCGGCATAGCCCTGGCATTGGATACACCTGCTGGCAAGTCTGCTTAACAATTCGTCTACTAAGATACTCCATAAGAGCGGTGATAAAACCCCCCCTTGTGGACAGCCTCTTGTGGTTGTCACTGTTACGGTACTATCTTGTATAGTTGCCGTAGCTTGTCTGGACCTGAGTAGCGATGAGATCCATCTGCTAGTTGTCATGTCCAGACCCCTTCTATTTAGGGCAGCCCTGACAGCATCGTGCGATGTGTTGTCAAAGGCGCCCTCAATATCTAAAAATGCACATATTGCTACTTCTTTGTTTAAAACTGCAGAGCGCAAAGTGCGATGCAGTTTATAAAGTGCCGTATCCGTAGATCAGCCTGCTCTGTATGCGTGCTGCGTGGCTTGCAGCGTACTCCGTGTCAACAGAGTACTCCTAATGTAGTTGTCCACTAGCTTTTCCAACGTTTTCAACAAAAACGATGTTAAGCTAATGGGTCTGAAGGACTTTTGGTTGGTGATATCTGTCTTCCCTACTTTGGGGATGAAGACCACCCTAGCTCTACTCCAAGTGCTCGGTATATGACCGAGTGCTAGGCTACTGACTAGTATTTTCCTCAGGGTGGGTAGGAGTATGTCCTGCCCCTGCTGAAGGAATACTGGCGATATACTGTCCAGACCGGGAGATTTATAGGGCTAGAAAGTTCCAATTGCCCATTGTGTCTTCTCCATTGTGACTACTGACTTGGCTAGTGCCCAGTCTAGAGCAGTCGGTCTGTGTCTGTCTTCCGTTTCGAGTGTTTCGCATGGGCCACAGGGAATACTTCCTGGGAAGTGCGTCTCGAATAGAAGCTCTAGCTTGTCCATGTTACTGGTCGTAAAGGTGTTGTCCCTACGTTTCAGGGCTAGATTTGCCTCCGGTGCCCGTTTGGATAATGCTCTATGGAGCCGTGCACCTTCAGTCGTACTAGCTATGCTTTCGCAGAAGTCCCTATAGTTCCTACGTTTGGCCTTACGGATTTCCCTGCTGTACAGGGTGAGGCTTTCCCGATAGTTATCCCATGATCCGTCACTCTTGGCTCTGTTGAAGAGATGACGGGTGGATGTTCGTAGTCTCTCTAGACTATCGTTCCACCATGGGGCATCTATTTCTCTGCGCGTTTTGCCTAGTGGGCAGCTTTCTTCAAATGCGTTACTGATGCATTTGTTTAAATTCCGTACAACTCTATTTAGCTCACCTGTGCGTTTGGCTATTCCAAAACTTTCGGAGGCTAGGTTAATTTTTAGGGTTGACCTAAACTTTTCCCAGTTGGTTTTTCTGGGGTTGCGAGTTGTAACGTTACTTTCCGTATTAAACTGAAGCTTAAAAAGGATGATCTTATGATCAGACATAGATTCTTCTGAGGAGACATGCCATTCTCTGAGATGTGGCCGTAAAGACCGACTGGTCAGGGTGATGTCTAAAACTTCCTCTCTTATTCTAGTTACGAATGTCGGTGTTGACCCGACATTTAAAATTTCTAAGTTATATTTGAATATAAAGTCAGTGAGGCACTCACCCCGTGTGTTGATGTCGCTGCTGCCCCATATTGTGTGGTGCGCATTGGCATCGCAGCCGATTAGAATTGGCAGCTTCTCTCTCCTGCAGTAATCCACCAGCTTTTCCACTTCCGGTGGAGGGCATGCCTCGTCACCAGCGAAGTAGGCGGATACCACTACTGTAGGGGGGGCGCTTCCTTTGCCTTTAACGGCAATGGGCAAGCAGTCCCTAGTAAGGAATTCTGAAAGAATAGTAAAGTTAATGCCTTTTCTTACCATGATACATGTCCTAGGTATCGGATCTCTTTGGTCCCAGATTACCTTCGAATTAGCGGTGTACAGGCCTTTGACGCCATCGTTCACCCATGGCTCCTGTACAAGGGCCAGCCCAAGATGTTGTTTGATAAACATCCTGGCTAGAACGGCCGAGGCCGCCTTAGCCCGATGGAGGTTTATCTGGGCTAGCCCCGTGGTGGCGACGAGAGGCGTCACCATCACTTTACCGCCGCTCCGATTCCTGACGATGAAGGCCCGGAGTTGCCCCCATCGTCGCTGCCCGTCATCGTCACGTCAGCTTCATCTTCTGCCTCCATCTCTGCAGCCAGCTCTTGTGACGATATTGGCGCCTGCTCGTCTAGCCTATCCTCCAGCATTTCTGGGCTGGACGTCGCGTCCGCCAGCTCCTCGTCGTCCGCCAGATCCTAGCACACCTCCGAGGCAGCGGGAGGGGGGTATCACCTCTGGTGAGGGGTACGGTTTGGGTGCCGGTACTGGGGCGGGGGCCGGGGCATTTTGACCGGCGGTCGACTTTTTGAGGCCACTAACGGGGATGGTCCCGTAGCGGAAAGAGACCTGATGGCCCTTCTCCACAATGGCATCCTTGGATGCTTCATCGATGACGATCACCATCAGCGCACCTCCACCCTCCGTTCTTCTCGAAATTACCTTCCACGCCTCGGTCTCGATCATGTTCTGATTCCTCAGCAAAATCAGAAGTGACTCGGTAGACCGATCAGCGCTCCTTGGGCAAAAAATGGTGATGGTATGTGGCGAGGGGATATCCTAACCCACCCTACAGTCAAGGGGTACTCCCTTCCACGTCAGCAACCTCGATGTCATGGTCCTCAGCCAATCCGCGGAGCATTCGTCAGATCACTCGATCACCAGGTGTCATACCCTGAAATGAATGCCCGCGAACGCAACCGCGGTGCCCCATCCCGAGAGAATAATCTCATCAAGGATGGCCTCCTCCAATGTGGACAAGTACCCGTGACTGAGCATTACCTGGGGATATTCCACAGGTAACACGGCCACTTTGACCCTTTTTGCCATCGTCGCGTAGGACGGGCGAGCCGCAGTGGGCACTGGAGGAGAAGGTTTCCTCACAGCCATAGGGACGGAAGCAGCATCAGCAGCCTTCGACGTGCTTGGACGCTCCTCCTGACACACCCTTTTGGGGGCATCAGTAGATGGCGTCAAAGTGTCATTCAGGCATTTGGGGGTTGGTCCCCTTGCCTGCTGCGCCGTCTCCCTGCCGGTGGTCGCCTTTTTCATCGCCTCAGCAGGGGATAGTCCCTGCTGCAGATACCTGAGGTACCACTTCACCTTTGATCCACATAGGCCCTTCCTATTTGGATCATCTATACCCCCCGGCTCTCCTAGCTTCGGAAGGGTCTTCTTCGGCTGCTGACTCCCATGTGCCGCCTGACCGCATTAACCGTCGGCCGCGCCGGTTGGCGTATGCTTTCGGTTGCGGGGGCGGCGTCTCGACGGGGATGTCTCGTCACGGCGCTGGTCGTCTGATGCCTCCTTTGCCTCTCCTTGGGGCGATGTGGGGTTGGTCCCACGCTGGAGGGCCGGTCTCCGTCAAGGAGGTGGTCCTCAAAGTGTCTCGCGACACTGGCGGCAGGGATATCCTGCCGTACTCTATAGTTGTTGTTGTTGCTATTTTTCTTCATATTGTTCCCACGAATTGCGGAGAAATTATGGTCCGCCCGGGCAGAGATCCGCCATACCCGGGTAAGGCTGGATAGAACAGGTGGTCGCCATCTGCCTGAGCCCACCGTTAGAGTCTGGGCTAGTTTTTAATCCGGGCCCCCAGCCAGGCTGACTCTCGGCACGGTCCGATTGACACCTTAGCCCAGCCCGGAGTGAGATGTGAGGGAAGGGATGTAGATGGGTATTTGTGGAGGAGTTGGGAGTGTGTGAGGCTATGATTGAAAGACGGTGACACATGCGTCTTGTCAGTGCGATTAAACCTACCGCACCCGCTGTTTGTCCGGGACTGCTTATTCACGAGGATTTCTCGCTATTCGCAACTAACCCCGAAGGGCCGTTCGCTATCCGCAACCCGCGACCCGCCTGGTGCCCTCAGCTTAGCCCCCTCCGAACCATCCCACAAGTTCATCAGACTAGGCCTTATTATTATAAATTCGCCTATTCTCATACTCCTTTACAAGGAGGTCGGGAGTTCTGCCGGTATGGTAAAGCGTCTGATTGGTTTTATCTGGAAAAGCCCAGCGTGATCCATATTCGACAAACTCCAAGCATCTTACCGCCTCCACGTGGCGACTCCGGAAACAGCTTCTTTATCTATCCAGATAAAGAGCTGGCTAAGGTGAGAAGGCGCTCCGCAGCTCAGCCATATTCGTGGCTTAGGCTGTCGGAGAAAATCCAGGACGCGACTGCACCCGGATCGGGCGGCATCCTGGTTAGCGTCTGACCCATAGTGGGCGGCTACTTTCTACGTCTTTCTCCGAATCGGTAGACAAAAAAGAAGATCCGTCGCCGATGACTAAGGCAATCCAACACCTGAGTACCCAGATTGAACCCCTGACGAAATGGCTGTTGGGCTAATGTTGCAGTCACCGCCGTCCTACTAAAACCTAGCGAGTCTTCAAGTACGTTCAAATCGCAACACCACTGAATTGGTGGTACAGGTGCAGTTGAGAGAACTCCTGCTTAGCGTCCGTCCTGGCTCTGAACAAAGGCACTCATAAGGTCTTTTGTCAACCCTTGCGTGGACCTCACTGCTTGCAAAGGGACCCACGGGGACATTACGGACGACTGTACATGTGCGACGAGATAGCGGCTTTAAGTTTGGACCCATATAGCATGAACAATAATGAAAACAACAAACTAAACGAAGAAACAGGAAAGAGTGAAGAAGGAGGAGCATTCAACAGAAGCAGGCTGATCGCAAGGTCGCCTATACAAAGTGCAACGCGGGCAGAACCTCTGCCGCAGGGTACACCGCATGCGTTACAAGCGCTTGGGAGCCAGATTACATCCAATTCAATGCTAGTAGATGTGCAATCGCCTTCGCGTAGCCAAAGTGAGATGCCAATTCACAGCTCACCCCGGCAGGCGCTGATAAGCAAGATGAGAGCGCTAGAGGATGAGACACTGGCACAGTGCAGATCAGTTCTGAGGAAGATGAAACACGCCATGCTCAGACAGCGAAACATAAGCATGGATGTCAAGGACGGCGCTTCGGAACTAAGTGAGCTTTTTGACGTGATGCAAAATTACAGGAAAAGCTGGATTATTGCCGAAAAGGAGAGATTGGTGGAGGCATACAAGGCTTCTACGCAGAAACCAGTTGAGGGAAACGAAACTCCGGTGTCGGTACCTAAGAGAGCCGCTACTAGCCCAGCAGCGCTAGACTCCAGCAGAAAAAATAAAAATAAGAAGGATGACGTCGGTTTTCAAATTGTCTCACACAAAAAAGGAAAGTCGAAGAGCGACAAACAAAAGGAGACCGCACTATCAAGCACTAGGGCATCTGCTAAAAGTGGGGTTAACCAAAGGACAAGGACACGGCCCAGGCCCGACGCACTACTAGTTAAACCTGCAGAAGACAAAAGCTACGCTGACGTACTTAAAAAACTACGAGAAAACATGAAGACAGAAGAAGCCGACAACGCCATACGCTCGGTAAGGAAAACAATGAAGGGGGACATGCTAGTAGAACTAGCAAAAGGAAGCAAAACGGACACCCTGTGTCAAACAATAAGAGACACAATCAAAGAGAATGGGTCAGTAAGGGTTATCAAACCAAAGACTAAGGTAGAAATCCGCGACTTGGACAGTCTGACAGAGGAGGAGGAAATCATTGTGGCAATAAAAGCGTCGGTAGGCGACGTATGTCAGGATTTTGAAGTACATCTGACAAAGGTCAACAGTTCGGAGCAAAAACGCGCCTTCGTCACCATGGCAACGGAAGACGCATTAAAATTACTAAAGGATCAGAGGATCAAAGTTGGGTGGACAAGATGCCGAATTAAATCATGCCTCGACATCAAACGTTGCTTTAAATGCCTTGGAGTGGGACACCTACAGAAGGATTGCAGGGGACCAGACCGGAGAGATGTATGCATGAGATGCTCGGAAAGAGGACATAAAATGAAGGACTGCACGAAAACGCCAAAGTGTTGTTTATGCACACAGGAAGGCCACAAAGAGACGAACCACATACCAGGAACGACCTACTGCAAAGCCGGACCCGGAAAGACCAAAAAGTGATAATTCTGCAAGCAAACCTACACAGAAGCCGGACAGCAGATGCTCTGCTATCCCAAATAGTCCTAGAACAGCAAGCAGATTTAGTGATAATCAGCGAGCAGTACAGGAACAAATCAAATGGATGCTGGCTAGAAGACGAATCGAAGACGGCCGCAATATGGTTCCCGGGCACAAGCAAGGCTGTTGTTCACAGCTCAACGAAAGGAAGATGCTTCGTTCATGCACGCATAGAGAAGTACAACATAATGAGCTGTTACCTAACGCCAAACGATGACATCAACACTTTCAAAGAAAAACTAAATGACATCGAGGACGCGGCGTTGCAAATGAACGGAAACCTTATCATAGCAGGTGATTTTAACTCAAGAGCAGAAGAGTGGGGCATGCCCTCGACAAACTCAAGAGGCCGTAAGGTGGTCGCAAACGTCGGCTCAGCACCGACATTCAGACGGCCAGGAACCATTGGTACAATCCCGGATATAACGCTCGTCTCAGAAGGACTCGCAGGCCAAATCATAGACTGGAAGGTCTTAGATACCTACAATGGAAGCGATCATGAGTACATCTCGTTCGAACTCAAAGAAACGCGACCACCCGACGTCAATAAAACAGCTGGGAGACGCAGATGGAATGTAAATCGGCTCAACAGGACGATCCTTATCCACGAAATAGACCGGCAAGCAAGGGTAGAACGTGAGGGAGACATCGTCAACAAAACCATGACGATAATAAGAAAAGCCTGCGATGCCGCAATGCCTAGAACAGGCAACCCACACAGAGCAGGAAAAGAGGTCTATTGGTGGACGGATGAAATAAAAGCACTCAGGGAGACATGCATTAAGAATAGGCGCAAGCTTACCAGGGCAAGACGGAGAGGAAATTTCGCGATACAGGAAGCCCAGTTTAAGATATCCAAGAAAAACCTTAGCATTGCCATTCGCAACAGCAAAAAGGAAAAATGGAAAGTACTATGCGATGACGTGAACATCGACCCTTGGGGGCTGGGATACAAAATCGTGATGAAAAAACTACGAAAGAGGAGTGCTACGCCAGACATTGAGGAAGAACAGATGGACAACATAGTCAAAACACTGTTTCCCACGCATGTCCCAAGACCCGCCAGGACAACACGTCGTACGACGGAAGCGCAAATAGAGCTTTTCACCAACGAGGAACTGACGAGGGCAGCTTATAGCCTAAAGAATAAGAAAGCCCCAGGACCTGATAGCATCCCTTCCGAAGTTCTGAAAGTTATTGCAGAAAGTCGGCCAAATGTACTGCTCGACATGTACAACGCGTGTATACTTAATGGGAGCTTTCACGATACCTGGAAAGTACAGCGACTAGTACTGATAGGGAAAGCAAAAGGAGACCCTACGACGCCATCCGCATACCGCCCTCTTTGCATGCTAGACACAGCAGGGAAACTCTTAGAAAAGATGATTAAGCCCCGATTAGCAGTGGCAGTAGAACGTGCTGGAGGTCTCTCTCCCAGGCAGTACGGCTTTAGACCAGGCAGGTCTACAATAGGAGCTATCCAAGAGGTGGTGAATGAAGCGCTCAAGACAAAACGAGGAAACCACTACTCGAGACCCATAACCCTGTTAGCAACGCTGGATGTAAAAAACGCGTTCAACAGCGTCAGATGGACAGATATGTTGGCAGCACTTGAGAGACGATCGCACATACCGGAATACCTAATGTGCATAATTGACAGCTACCTCAGCAACAGGAAATTAATATACAAGACCAGCTCAGGCGAAAAGTGTATAAATATAAACTCAGGAGCTGCACAAGGTTCCATTCTTGGGCCGGAACTCTGGAACATAAGCTATGATGAAATCCTCCACATAGAAATGCCTGAAGACACTTTTCTAGTGGGGTACGCAGACGACATAGTAGCAGTGATCACGGCGCGGAACACAGAATACGCACAGAGGCTACTTACTCGGGTGATGGTACGAGTCAAGGACTGGCTGGACGCACACGGTTTGCAGCTAGCGACTGAAAAAACAGAGCTGATTGTAATAGCCGGTAGAAGAATCCCTCTAGAAGTGGATATGAGAGTCAACGACAGGCATATAAGGACACAAAAGGTGATCAAATATCTGGGCGTTAGACTAGATACCAAATTGACATTCGAGCCACATCTTCAGTACGTTAAAAAAAGAGCAGCCGAGGCAACGAGAAACCTCAGCAGGCTCATGGCAAATATCGGCGGACCAACTCAAGCAAGGAGAAAACTCTTGATGGAGATCAACAACTCCATTCTGCTATATGGAAGCGAAATCTGGGCAGAGACTTTGGAAACCAAAAGTAGGCTGAAGCCACTACTCGCTATTCAGAGAACGAGCGCACTAAGGATAAACAGTGCATACAGAACGGTGTCCGGCGCTGTCGCACTAGCCATCGCAGGCGTGATACCGATAGACCTCTTAGCTAAGGAACGAAAGACAATCTACGAGCTACGACAACTAGGACAATATTCTAGGCAAACCGCAGACACATGTAGACAGGCAACGCTAGCATTATGGCCAGAAAGATGGGCAGGCGAGAGCACAGGAAGATGGCCAGCCAGGCTCATACCTAACCTTAAGGCATGGGTCGAACGTCAGAATGGGGACGTAGATTACTACATCACCCAAGTGCTTACAGGACATGGATATTTTAGTGCCTTTCTACACAAGATAGAGAAAAGCGCAGTAGCCAGCTGCGTGTATGGCGACGCCGAGATCGACAATGCTGAGCACACAATTTTTCACTGTGTGCGTTTCACATTAGAAAGAAGACGACTTATACAAGCGATCGGTCAAATAACACCGGACAACCTTGTGTCAAAGATGATCATCAGAGACGACAACTGGAAGAAAGTAGCGGCCTTCATCAGTCAAATCTTAAGAAGCAAGAAAAAAGACCTAGATGAGAGGTCGTAATAGGGTGTCTGGACGCAGATAAGAGCTTAGTGCTAAGATGTCTCATCTAATAACTAAGGCTCATGCTTCTATAAGAAAACGGCGCTTGGCGCATAAAGGCCCCACTTCGAAGTATTGCGAAAGCGTTTCCGAAGTGGAGAAAGGCCTAACGGGGAGGGGTTGTTTAGTGGGTATTCTACTATGTAGCGAGCCCCACACTCCCTAACTAAGACGTTAGTTGGAAGTGCGTAAATGCATTTTCCCCTCCCAACTCAAAAAAAAAAAAAAAAAAAAAAAATACTCCTTTACAACAAGCTGCTGCAGCCAGAATTTTTCCGAACAAATTGTCGAAAAGAGTTCAGGCGGCACGCTCAACTTGAAAGAATATATACTTCGGGCGTGTTTAAATTTAAACTTCTCAACAATAATAAGAGGAGAATCAATTTTACTTTTAACATAAGCTGAAACATCATCCGATGAAGTATCGGATGCCAGCTTTGATACATATATAAATTTATTAAGTGGCACAACAACAAGAGGCTTGGGAGCCCCGGCTGTACCTACAGTAAGATTACTAGGCACACAAGCTGTCGAATCGGAGGGCACTAGTAAAGGATTTTTAGCTGGTAGAGAGTGAACGGTGGTTAAGTTATTACTAGGATTTCCAGCTGGCGAGTTAAAAACCATTAATGGGCCAGCAATAGGACCCGTTGTGGAATTATTGCTTGGCACCACAAGTGGCTTGGTTGACAAGACAGGTGGGACACTAGGTGTAGAGGGACCCGAAGTCTTTTTACGCTTCGGAGATTCGGTCATAATCTTGCCGTTTTTAAAATTTGCCTCAAGCTCTTTTAAAGCCATATGCAGATTATTAAAAGCTTTGTTCACTGACAAAAAGCTTAGGTGAGTCTGCCTATAAATTGAGCGGTTTCCTTCTCAACCTCATTGCAGGACTCAGAATACCATTTTAAGCCAGAGTCTGCCACTAAGCAGTCCCTTATTTTGGCTGTAAAGCCAACACATTTCATGTGGATCGCGTTGTCACACAATCTACATAAAATAAAGTCTTGTTTGGTTGTACCAACCGTTTTACAATTCTTGCTGCAGCAGGTAAACATTTGGAAAATGTAAACAAAGAAATAAGCAAATCGAAATGCTAAAACAAAACAATGAAAAGTACAAGTATATATGTATGTATTAACGTTTCAATGCAATGAGTACGTTGAAACGGTAAAAATAAAGAGAGCGCGTAGAGAGCTTGAGCAGATAGAACCGCAATTACGTTGGTCAAGAGCGGAAAAAGAGGGAGAGGTGCTGGAGAGCGAGAGTGATAGCCAGAAAATAGATAAGCTGCTTGCTGTTAGTAAACGAAAATCACAAAAAATGCAAAGCACAATATGCAAAGCCAATATACGTATCTATGTATGTTTGTTTTCTATATTGTTAGGCACTGCAGCGTCAGTTTGACTGCGACTTAAAATAAGTAATTTTTGGCAAAATAAGAATCCGCACACGTAAATTAATACCACGAATATTTGCGATAACTGTAAGTATTAAGTACAAACCAAAAAAACTAAGTTATATCATACACAAACACAAGAAAAACAAGTGGAAACGTTGCAGTCGGACGCAACCAACTGCGGTATACTCGATACCAGTATTAAAACCGGTAAAAAGAGGGCTGATTGCAAAGGGGTACGGATGCGGCAGGGGTGTACGCTGCCTTAAAGATTCTCCGATGCAGATGGGGATGCCACCAGCTATCTTCCTTCTAAATTTGGTGACTAAAGCCCAAAAACTGTGGGAGATAGAGGCTTTTTTGACTTTAAAATGCGGGAGGGTTGGGGGCGGATTGGGAGGGCGTGGCTCCAAAATTTTTGGTGCAGTTTTTTGGGGGTTGCTAGTAGTTATCTTCTTATCAAAATAGGTAGTTCTAGCTGTATGGATGTGCGAAATATGTGGATTTATCGGCTTTGAGTTATCGAACTTATCGATTTGCCAGCCCCCCAGTTATCGTAGAACCCCCATCTTGACACTTTAATTTACTATCCCATAGATAACGAGAATTGGAAAGTTTGAAGTCTCTAGCTTGAAGGGTGTGGAAAAATGTTGCGAACATACAGACGGACAGACGGACGGACGGACACCATGACGGACATTGCACAAACTCAATATACTCTTTACCTTCGGTATCGAGTATAAAAAGAAATGATGCATAGTGCGAATATGCTTATTCTGTTGTTGGTAGCATATGTTGTTGCAGTGCCAATACTTTCCCATGCCTGTCTCACCGAAATAAAGTCAAAATGTTTTTTGTCTGTCAACCTCCATTATTATTTATAGCTTGTCGTTTTATATATGTTGGTTGCTGTCCTGGGCATAAAAAAAATATATGATTTGGTATTTCCTGCGCCCAGCGCCAGTGTGTACATATTGTATAAATCGATACTATCGATAAGCAGTTTAGTATTTTTTGCTACGTTGCTAAATAGATACCTAGAACACACGCAGCCAAAAACAAACAATTCCTGCTGCGAAGATTTTGTATGGTACATTTTTTTTTTTGCTCTACTAGAAACGGACCTTTAGCAAGAAATAATTTAAGTCATAATCCAAAATAAATTTAAAATGGTCGAGCCAAAATACTTAGCTTAATACATTCCGTTTCTCGAAACTCAAGTAAAGAACAAACCTGTACATCCCAAGTTGATCATTATCCTAAGGTGGATAAAGAAGAACTCAACAGTTCGCATGCACATGTACGATCAAATCCAAATCTTGCAATATAAGATGATGCTAAGGAACAATGTACGTATGCCAAAAGCTATCCACGATGTATTTGCAGATCAAGTTATCAAAATTGGACCATTAAGTTCAGAAAGCGATGATTTTGATGTGCAAATAATTGATTAATGCAAAAAAAAATCAACTGGAAACGTTGCAGTCGGACGCAACTGACTGCGGCATACTCGATACCAGTATTAAAACCGGTAAAAAAAAAAGGCCTGATTGCAAAGGGGTACGGATGCGGCAGGGGTGTACACTGCCTTAAAGATTCTCCGATGCAGATGGGGTTGCCGTCAGCTATCTTCCTTCCAAATTTTGTGACTCTAGCTCAAAGTTTTTAATAGGTTGGAAAAGGGGGGCTGGGGGCGGATTGGGTGGGCGTGGCATCCACATTTTTGATGCAGATCTTTGTGGAATGTCAATTGCTACCTTCATACCAAATTTGGTGACTCTAGCTCAAAATTTGTAAAAGGTGTGGAAAGGAGGGCAAAATGGGTGGGCGTGGCTTCAAAACTTTGATGCAGATTTTTGGGGGTCGTTGCCAGCTATCTTCCCACCAAATTTGGAGGCTCTAGCTTCTCAACTCTGGAAGATACACGCATTTCCGTTTTTGAGGAAGCATTGGGGTGGATGGGGCGGCTAGGGCAGTATCGGTGGGCGTGGCATCCAAACTTTTGATCCAGTTTTTAGGGGGTGACCATCACCTATCTTAGCACCAAATTTGGTGGCTAAAGCTCAAAAACTGTTGGAGATATAGGTTTTGTTGACTTTAAAATGCGGGGGGGTGGCTGGGGGTGTAATGGGTGGGCGTGGCTCAAAAGTTTTGATGCAGTTTTTTGGGGGTTGCAAGTAGCTATCTTCTCAATAAATTTGGTAGTTCTAGCTGTAAGGATGTGCGATATATGTGGATTTATCGGTTTCGAGTTATCGAATTTATCGATTTTCCAGCCCGCCAGTTATCGTAGAACCCCCATCTTGACACTTTAATTTACTATCCCATAGATAAGGAGAATTGGAAAGTTTCCAGTCTCTAGCTTGAAGGGTGTGGAAAATGTTTACTGAAATTATTTACACCATCTCGTTTAATATTCATCATCGGGCCATTCGTAAAGGTAAAGTAACGTAAGCAAGTATAAATAATATGTCTCAGCCGAACCTTGGCCAGCGTGTACAAGTAACGGGCAAGAATCAACGTGTCGCCTTTGTGGGACGCACCAGTTTTGCTGAGCGTATAGAGAAGCAACTAGTGATATCTTCATTGGACAGACTTTTATTGCAGTCGCAGCAGGCATCACACAATGCAACTTCAGCCACAACAAAACAGCTGCAAATGACAAAAATGATATCTCACAGTCAAAAGGTTCTCAACTTCTAGCGCTGGCCAAGTGCAACCAGGCTGGGGAACGATTTTGAAGACATCAATATTAACATGCAATCAGCGTCGCTCCACCTCCACAATATTCAGTCTGAATCCAATGACAGCCCAGGTGCAGAGCTCGATAGCACAGCTGACTCAGGCTATGCCATTGGCTCTTGCATAGGCCCCTTAGCTCAGCTAGACAAGAACGAGTTCCACGAGCAGCGGGCTTGCACCTGGCTTTTTGGAGATACTGGGTCCACAATGTACGCCAGGACCGGCATTACGAATTCCTTGCACTGTTACACTACGTGTGGCCTATGTAGACAGTGCGGAACATCGCCAACTTCGTGAAGAGTTACAAATGCTACGCGTTCAGAGAACTGAGGACAAGTTTAAGCTGACAGAACTAGACCACATCAAATACAGAATGAACAGCTTCTGGAGTTTAAGGCTCAAATTATGACGCATCGAGAATAGCAGCGCTGCCGTCACTAGCAGCAAAGATCCCAGGAAATAGCAGAAATATACAAAGGGGAACTGAATGATGTAGCCGAATGCGTGGAGCTACTTATACTGGACAAAGCAATGGCCGAAGAGCGCTTAGATACGCTGCAAATGGAGCTAGAGGAGGCACAGGAGCGCAACCATGAGCTCAGTCTGCGTGTCGAGCAGGATCACCATTGTCTTCAGGAGCCTGGAAAGTAGGCGGGAAGGCAAGGGAAGAAAACGACAATGCAGACATCGGGTGAACTATTGCGCTTGGAGCAGTATAATCTAAGAACGCGTAAGACGGTGGTTGGACTGCGTGATACCCTGGCACACGATAAGAAGATGGCACAGCGCACTCACAAGGAGCTGGAGTCGAAGCAATCGGAAATCAATCAACTAAAGAGCATCAAGGAATTGCAAAGCCAATTGGAAATTCAGCTACTTGAGCTGTAGGAGCAGGTGGATGCCTCACTAGGTGCAGAATCCTTGGTAACACAGCTAGCCACGATTTAGCTTGAGCGTGAGAAGCGTGTAAAACTCTTTGAAGATGAGGTTGCTGAACTGGAGGCACTTGAGCAAATCTAGGAACAGTTTATTGCAAGCAATCAAGACTTGGAATTAGACTTGCGTGACGAAGTTGACAAGCTCAGTGGCAAGGTTAAATATTTGGAGCAGCAGAAGAATGGGGCGTTAGAAGGTCTTTACGATCGTGATGTCACTATAATAAAATTTTGGGATTTTGTGCGTCAGTTGCAGAATCAGCTTTTTGGGCGGTCATCATCACCTATCTTGGCACCAAATTTGGTGGATATGGCTCAAAAACTGTGGTAGATAAGGGATTTTTGACGTGACAACGTCTTATAATTCGATAGAGCCGGCTGCACGCACGAAAAAACATGACTCATTCGTCGTTACCTCGCTCTGTGGCGTGGTGTGAGCACGGTGTGAGCTCTATGAGAGTGTATTGGTGCAAATGCTTGCAGAGCAATACGCTATTGGTGTGAGCTATATGAGAGTGTATTGGTGCAAATGCTTGCAGAGCAATACGCTATTGGTGTGAGCTATATGAGAGTGTATTGGTGCAAGTGTTTTGTTTGTATGTGTAAACATCTATAGACGCGGGTTGAGCGAACCACAACACTCTGACATGCAAACCTGTTAATCTCTGTCGGTGTACTCCACAGACAGTAGAACGGCGTTCTTATATTGAAATAATATGTTGTTGTTGTACAACAATATCTCTGCCTGCAAATGCGTATTGCAAAGACTATTTAACATAAAGATGGGTCTTAAGAGCTGGAATGTTATGTTAATTAACAGAGTCGCAACCACGATGCGGACAACTGGGGAAACAGCGAATAGCCAGTATTTTCATTACTTGTTTCCACACTTTACTCGCTACAATGTCAGCTGGTGCGAAGTCGGCCATCATTGTTTAGTTTTTGTTGTGACTGCAAAGTGTGCGAAGCGCAAGGCATAATTAATTGTTGCCGCTTTTCAGTTCTCTTGTTGTTGTCACAAAATTTTAAATCGACAATTTTAGACTTTGCTTTTTTCGGCTTGCTGCTGCTCAACAAGAAAGGGTGGTATAGACTTTATATGAACTTTGTGCAATTTAATAGATAAACGTTAGATACTTTAATATATTGTCTGGTTTATATGCTTATTTATATGTTGGCAATGAGTTTGGGTTTTCACAACTTATAAAACAAGTTGTATATAAATAAATTAACTAACACTAAAGTAAACGTATTTGGTATTCATATATTGAAAATAAACTATCTGTATATTAAAATTATGTATATGAGTTTTATTGACTTTAATTGAATATTGGGACAAAGGGTATTTTTACTTTGCGCTATTGTAGCATGTTACGTTGATCTACGAGCGGCTGTTATGTGTAATCAAGGAGGGGGTGCACGCGCTGGCTCCGGCTGTATGGTTGGTAGATGGGGCAGGTTCAATTTTTTTTTTTTTTCCTTGCACTACTTTCTCGCGGCGCTACTATTAATTTCATTCAATCGCGTGCGGACCAAGGTAATATCGGCTAAATTAAGAAGAAAACAAGTGGAAACGTTGCAGTCGGACGCAACCGACTGCGGCATACTCGATACCAGTATTAAAACCGGTAAAAAGAGGCCTGATTGCAAAGGGGTACGGATGCGGCAGGGGTGTACGCTGCCTTAAAGATTCTCCGATGCAGATGGGGATGCCACCAGCTATATTCCTTCCGAATTTTGTGACTCTAGCTCAAAGTTTGTAAAATGTAGAGAAAGGGGGGCTGGGGGCGGTATGGGTGGGCGAGGCATCCAAATTTTTGATGCAGATCTATGTGGAATGTCAATTGCTATCTACATACCAAATTTGGTGAATCTAGCTCAAAGTTTGTAAAAATTGGGGAAAGGGGGGCTGGGGGCGGTATGGGTGGGCGTGGCATCCAAATTTTTGCTGCAGATCTTTGTGGAATGTCAATTGCTATCTACATACCAAATTTGGTGAATCTAGCTCGAAGTTTGTAAAAAGTGGGGCAAGGGGGGCTGTGGGTGGTATGGGTGGGCGTGGCATCCAAATTTGTGATGCAGATCTTTGTGGAATGTCAATTGCTATCTTCATACCAAATTTGGTGACTCTAGCTCGAAAATTGTAAAAAGTGGGGAAAGGGGGGCGAAATGGGGGCGTGGCTCCAAAACTTTGATGCAGTTTTTGGGGGTCGTTACCAGCTATCTTCCCACCAAATTTGGAGTCTCTAGCTCCACAACTCTGGAAGATACACGCATTCCCGTTTTTGACGAAGCGTTGGGGCGGATGGGGGCGGCTAGGGCCGTATTGGTGGGCGTGGCATCCAAACTTTTGGTGCAGTTTTTAGAGGGTCATCATCACCTATCTTGGCACCAAATTTGGTGGCTATAGCTCAAAAAATGTGGGAGATATAGCCATTTCTGATTTCAAAATGCGGGGGGCTGGGGCGTAATGGGTGGGCGTGGCTCCAAAACTTTGATGCAGTTTTTTTGGGGTCGTTAGCAGCTATCTTCCCTCCAAATTTGGAGGCTCTAGCTCCACAACTCTGGAAGATACACGCATTCCCGTTTTTGACGAAGCGTTGGGGTGGATGGGGGCGGCTAGGGCAGTATCGGTGGGCGTGGCATCCAAACTTTTGGTTCAGTTTTTAGGGGGTCATCATCACCTATCTTGGCACCAAATTTGGTGGCTATAGCTCAAAAACTGTGGGAGATATAGTCTTTTTTGACTTTAAAATGCGGGGGGCTGGGGCGGAATGGGGGGGCGTGGCTCCAAAATTATTGATGCAGTTTTTTGGGGTTGCTAATAGCTATCTTCTTACCAAATTTGGTACTTCTAGCTGTAAGGATGTGCGAAATATGTGGATTTATCGGTTTTGGGTTATCGAATTTATCGATTTGCCAGCCCCCCAGTTATCGTAGAACCCCCATATTGACACTTTAATTTACTATCCCATAGATAAAGAGAATTGGAAAGTTTCAAGTCTCTAGCTTGAAGGGTGTGGAAAAAACTTGCAACCATACGGACAGACGGACAGACGGACAGACACCATGACGGACATTGCACAAAACCAATATACTCTTTACCTTCGGTATCGAGTATAAAGAAGGGGAGAAAGAGGGACAGGGTATGTGGTATTTCTCATAATTGGCGACACTCTAGGGCTGTCGTTTGGCTGTGCTGGACCGGTGTTGTTGTCACAGCTGTTGCCCACACTTCCATGATCATCATAATCTGGCAATACAATGTAGTTGATGATCCCTAAGCAAACGATCACCTAAATTGTTTTCTTTCCCTTATGCCGCGACATGATTCCCATAATAAAGAAGTACTTAAAGATTCATTTTACTAAACGTTATAAGCAGTAAATTTATTTATAATAAGCATGATGATTTAGTTCTTAATTCCTAGCAATGTAATTCTTATTCATTTACTTTATCATCTAATTATTTAATTTTACATTAATCTAAAATTTATTTATTTGTTTCAAAAATCTTTTATTCGAAATTCAAATTCAGTTCAATTCAACAATTCTCCTAGTTTAATTTATTTTTTTTTTGTGTGGGTTTTAATTCGTAATAGAAATAATAAATTTATTTTAGTTCATAATAGAATAATATATTTTTTTTTTTTTGTATAAATTTTAATCCATATTAAAAGATAATAATTCAATATTTAATTTAATAAATTATTTGATTATATTTTTATTTTCTTTTATTGATTTTTCTTGTTATTTTTATTTTCCTTCTTTATTTTAATTCATTTAAAATCAAAAAAACTATAAAAATAAAAATAAACAAATAATTGATTTAATTGATTGGTTTTATGTATGTTTTTTTTTTTTTATCGGACGCAACCGACTGCGGCATACTCGATACCAGTATTAAAACCGGTAAAAAAAGGCCTGATTGCAAAAGGGGTACGGATGCGGCAGGGGTGTACACTGCCTTAAAGATTCTCCGATGCAGATGGGGTTGCCGTCAGCTATCTTCCTTCCAAATTTTGTGACTCTAGCTCAAAGTTTTTAATAGGTTGGAAAAGGGGGGCTGGGGGCGGATTGGGTGGGCGTGGCATCCACATTTTTGATGCAGATCTTTGTGGAATGTCAATTGATACCTTCATACCAAATTTGGTGACTCTAGCTTAAAGTTTGTAAAAGGTGTGGAAAGGAGGGCAAAATGGGTGGGCGTGGCTTCAAAACTTTGATGCAGATTTTTGGGGGTCGTTGCCAGCTATCTTCCCACCAAATTTGGAGGCTCTAGCTTCTCAACTCTGGAAGATACACGCATTTCCGTTTTTGACGAAGCATTGGGGGTGGATGGGGCGGCTAGGGCAGTATCGGTGGGCGTGGCATCCAAACTTTTGATCCAGTTTTTAGGGGGTGACCATCACCTATCTTAGCACCAAATTTGGTGTCTAAAGCTCAAAAACTGTTGGAGATATAGGTTTTGTTGACTTTAAAATGCGGTGGGGGGGGTGGCTGGGGGTGTAATGGGTGGGCTTGGCTCCAAAGTTTTGATGCAGTTTTTTGGGGGTTGCAAGTAGCTATCTTCTCAATAAATTTGGTAGTTCTAGCTGTAAGGATGTGCGATATATGTGGATTTATCGGTTTCGAGTTATCGAATTTATCGATTTTCCAGCCCGCCAGTTATCGTAGAACCCCCATCTTGACACTTTAATTTACTCTCCCATAGATAAGGAGAATTGGAAAGTTTCCAGTCTCTAGCTTGAAGGGTGTGGAAAATGTTTACTGAAATTATTTACACCATCTCGTTTAATATTCATCATCGGGCCATTCGTAAAGGTAAAATAACGTTAGCAAGTATAAATAATATGTCTCAGCCAAACCTTGGTCAGCGTGTACAAGTAACGGGCAAGAATCAACGTGTCGCCTTTGTGGGACGCACCAGTTATGCTGAGCGCATAGAGAAGTAACTAGTGATATCTTCATTGGACAGACTTTTATTGCAGTCGCAGCAGGCAACAGACAATGCACCTTCAGCCACAACAAAACAGCTGCAAATGAGAACAAATTAATTCTCACAGTCAAAAGGTTCTCAACTTCTAGGGCTGGCCAAGTGCAACCAGGCTGGGAAACGATTTTGAAGACATCCATATTAACATGCAATCAGCGTCCCTCCACCTCCTATACACCTGCCACAATATTCAGTCAGAATCCAATGACAGCCCAGGTGCAGAGCTCGATAGCACAGCTGACTCAGGCTATGCCATTGGCTCTTGCATAGGCCCCTTAGCTCAGCTAGACAAGAACGAGTCCCACGAGCAGCGGGCTTGCACCTGGCTTTTGGAGATACTGGGTCCACAATGAACGCCAGGACCGGCATTACGCATTCCTTGCACTGTTACACCACATGTGGCCTATGTAGACAGTGCGGAACATCGCCAACTTCGTGAAGAGTTACAAATGCTACGCGTTCAGAGGACTGAGGACAAGTTTAAGCTGACAGAACTAGACCACATCAAATACAGAATGAACAGCTTCTGGAGTTTAAGGCTCAAATTATGACGCATCGAGAATAGCAGCGCTGCCGTCACGAGCAGCAGAGATCCCAGGAAATAGCAGAAATATACAAAGGAGAACTGAATGATGTGGCCGAATGCGTGGAGCTACTTATACTGGACTAAGCAATGGCCGAGGAGCGCTTAGATACACTGCAAATAGAGCTAGAGGAGGCACAGGAGCGCAACCATGAGCTCAGTCTGCGTGTCGAGCAGGATCACCATTGTCTTCAGGAGCCTGGAAAGTAGGCGGGAAGGCAAGGGAAGAAAACGACAATGCAGACATCGGGTGAACTATTGCGCTTGGAGCAGTATAATCTAAGAATGCGTAAGACGGTGGTTGGACTGCGTGATACCCTGGCACACGATAAGAAGATGGCACAGCGCACTCACAAGGAGCTGGAGTCGAAGCAATCGGAAATCAATTAACTAAAGAGCATCAAGGAATTGCAAAGCCATTTGGAAATTCAGCTACTTGAGCTGTAGGAGCAGGTGGATGCCTCACTAGGTGCAGAATCCTTGGTAACACAGCTGGCCACGATTAAGCTTGAGCGTGAGAAGCGTGTAAAACTCTTTGAAGATGAGGTTGCTGAACTGGAGGCACTTGAGCAAATCTAGGAACAGTTTATTGCAAGCAATCAAGACTTGGAATTAGACTTGCGTGACGAAGTTGACAAGCTCAGTGGCAAGGATAAATATTTGGAGCAGCAGAAGAATGGGGCTTTAGAAGGTCTTTACGATCGTGATGTCACTATAATAAAATTTTGGGATTTTGTGCGTCAGTTGCAGGATCAGCTTTTTGGGCGGTCATCATCACCTATCTTGGCACCAAATTTGGTGGATATGGCTCAAAAACTGTGGTAGATAAGGGCTTTTTGACGTGACAACGTCTTATAATTCGATAGAGCCGGCTGCACGCACGAAAAAACATGACTCATTCGTCGTTACCTCGCTCTGTGGCGTGGTGTGAGCACGGTGTGAGCTCTATGAGAGTGTATTGGTGCAAATGCTTGCAGAGCAATACGCTATTGGTGTGAGCTATATGAGAGTGTATTGGTGCAAATGCTTGCAGAGCAATACGCTATTGGTGTGAGCTATATGAGAGTGTATTGGTGCAAGTGTTT
The DNA here is from genome assembly GCA_018904305.1 of Scaptomyza montana. Lineage (NCBI taxonomy): Eukaryota > Metazoa > Arthropoda > Insecta > Diptera > Drosophilidae > Scaptomyza > Scaptomyza montana. Next base: position 154,013 of record JAEIGR010000136.1, read on the forward strand.
TGTTTGTATGTGTAAACATCTATAGACGCGGGTTGAGCGAACCACAACACTCTGACATGCAAACCTGTTAATCTCTGTCGGTGTACTCCACAGACAGTAGAACGGCGTTCTTATATTGAAATAATATGTTGTTGTTGTACAACAATATCTCTGCCTGCAAATGCGTATTGCAAAGACTATTTAACATAAAGATGGGTCTTAAGAGCTGGAATGTTATGTTAATTAACAGAGTCGCAACCACGATGCGGACAACTGGGGAAACAGCGAATAGCCAGTATTTTTCATTACTTGTTTCCACACTTTACTCGCTACAATGTCAGCTGGTGCGAAGTCGGCCATCATTGTTTAGCTTTTTGTTGTGACTGCAAAGTGTGCGAAGCGCAAGGCATAATTAATTGTTGCCGCTTTTCAGTTCTCTTGTTGTTGTCACAAAATTTTAAATCGACAATTTTAGACTTTGCTTTTTTCGGCTTGCTGCTGCTCAACAAGAAAGGGTGGTATAGACTTTATATGAACTTTGTGCAATTTAATAGATAAACGTTAGATACTTTAATATATTGTCTGGTTTATATGCTTATTTATATGTTGGCAATGAGTTTGGGTTTTCACAACTTATAAAACAAGTTGTATATAAATAAATTAACTAACACTAAAGTAAACGTATTTGGTATTCATATATTGAAAATAAACTATCTGTATATTAAAATTATGTATATGAGTTTTATTGACTTTAATTGAATATTGGGACAAAGGGTATTTTTACTTTGCGCTATTGTAGCATGTTACGTTGATCTACGAGCGGCTGTTATATGTAATCAAGGAGGGGGTGCACGCGCTGGCTCCGGCTGTATGGTTGGTAGATGGGGCAGGTTCAATTTTTTTTTTTTTCCTTGCACTACTTTCTCGCGGCGCTACTATTAATTTCATTCAATCGCGTGCGGACCAAGGTAATATCGGCTAAATTAAGAAGAAAAAGAAGGGGAGAAAGAGGGACAGGGTATGTGGTATTTCTCATAATTGGCGACACTCTAGGGCTGTCGTTTGGCTGTGCTGGACCGGTGTTGTTGTCACAGCTGTTGCCCACCCTTCCATGATCATCATAATCCGGCAATACAATGTAGTTGATGATCCCTAAGCAAACGATCACCTAAATTGTTTTCTTTCCCTTATGCCGCGACATGATTCCCATAATAAAGAAGTACTTAAAGATTCATTTTACTAAACGTTATAAGCAGTAAATTTATTTATAATAAGCATGATGATTTAGTTCTTAATTCCTAGCAATGTAATTCTTATTCATTTACTTTATCATCTAATTATTTAATTTTACATTAATCTAAAATTTATTTATTTGTTTCAAAAATCTTTTATTCGAAATTCAAATTCAGTTCAATTCAACAATTCTCCTAGTTTAATTTATTTTTTTTTTGTGTGGGTTTTAATTCGTAATAGAAATAATAAATTTATTTTAGTTCATAATAGAATAATATATATTTTTTTTGTATAAATTTTAATCCATATTAAAAGTTAATAATTTAATATTTAGTTTAATAAATTATTTGATTATATTTTTATTTTCTTTTATTGATTTTTCTTGTTATTTTTATTTTCCTTCTTTATTTTAATTCATTTAAAATAAAAAAACTATAAAAATAAAAATAAACAAATAATTGATTTAATTGATTGGTTTTATGTATGTTTTTTTTTTTTTTTTATATATATATTCAGTTTAGGCTGTAACCATTAGTTAAATTCATATTTATGTTGCATAGCATTGCAGGTGATTAAGTGATTTTTCTCGGTGGCATACTTCTTGGCTTATTCTGCAAAGCTTAAGCCCAACTTCATTTGGCGCGACCGCAAGCTTGAAAGCTCTTCTCAAATTTTGCTTCTCTTATTTATAGTTTTAAGAGAGCGGCTTTGCACACTTCTTTTCTTTCTTTCTTTAACTACGATATTTATTTAAATTCTCATTATCACCGTTTCACTTAATCACTTGCTATATGGATAAATAATAAATAGGGGTGTTAGTGAGGGTCTAAGGGATGCACTTACATTTTCTCCTTGACGTCCAAAAGATCTTTTGCCGTGATGAGAGCTGCATCAAGAATATTTTATTCTTTCTTAAGCTGTGGGGGTTTGTTGAATAGGGTATGATGTTTTGATAATAATGTTCTATATTTTTTTTTTTTATTTCAACTTTTATTTGGTTTAGTTGTAACCTTTTGTTTTAGCTTGAACTTGACTGAATTTAGAATATAAGATAAATTGACACATTTTTTTTTGTATCTAAGTGTTTTTTTTTTCATTTTAATTATTTAACTTTGTTTTAACATTTTAACTTTCCATCTGGAATATAAATATTTTATCTTTGTCTTTTATTTTTACGTCTGCTATATTATTTAAATAATAATAAAGATTTAAACGATGCGTGTTTAAAGTCACCACGTGCAATCCGGTTTTAGTAAATGTTTGTTGCAGTGTATGTCTTTGTGCTGTGCATATCACTGTGATATTATATAACTTGTCTTTCGGTTTTCTTTGTCTTTTTATTTGCACGTTTTTATAACTTTATTTTAATAATAAAAATCGAGTTTGTAACCATAGTTAATCACTTCTTTGGTTTTTGTAATTTAACATAGCGTAGCTTTAAATTGTTATTTTAGTTCGATGTTATAAAAGAAATAGAAATCGGCACTTGGTCACTGCTGGGGCTGCTGTGGACGGCTCGTCGCTCAATTGAAAACGGAGGTAAGGTTATGTTGCGCTACTCCGCGTGGTTTCGTGGTCTCATAGCCTCGGACTGCATAACTGCCTTCTCCTGTTCAGGCACCCAGGGGATTTAGTTAGCGGCGACTCAATAGTGTGTTCTTTTTGTTACACATTATGAGCCGACTAAGGTTTCGGATTTTATAAAATTTGCGAGTCGAGATTATTATAATTTTTCTATATTCAGACTGTACGACTCCCGACTTTTGTTTTCTTCGGCGCGCCGTCTGGCCGCCACGAGATCCAAAAACTCTCTACCTTGCCGAACCAATCCCCAGCATTCGAGATATCGTCCGATCTTGCCGAACTATCTCGGCTTCAAAAAAAAAATGCAAGAGTTGCATTTTTCTAATAGTGAGCGAGCTACTAAACGGGCTGCTTTCCCTATAGGTGGCGCTAGCCAAAAGCTTAGCTTGGTTCGTACATAATTTGAATCGCATAATTCTAGGCAAAAAAAAACAATTCTGAGGCAAGCGCACTACATTTTCCCCCCACTAAAATCACGCTTGATGTGGAACACAGCGAGCGGGATACACGCTTGCACGTCAAGGATTATTGTTTAATATCTTTGGCGTGGAAGATGCCAACAAGGCGTCCTTGATGGTCTTCGAGCTCGTAGTATAGTTTCCCAACTCTTTTTCGCACTCGGGCTTTTACAAAGTTTGGTGCTAATTTCGCACTGTATCCTTTTTAAAGTCGCTTTGCTGAAAGTTTCGCCTAAAAACTTCTTGCCCCACTTTAAAGGATACTTCGTTAGCTCTCAAGTTGTAAGCCTTTTCATTGCGGGCATACTGTGTCTGCATCGTAGTGGTTGCCTGGCTACGCAACAGATCAAATGAATTTTCCCGACTAAACTGAATGCCTCGATCGTCCAACAAACCTAAGGTTCTTAGTAGTTTGTAAATTTTTCCGTTTGTGATCATATGCTGGCCAAACGCTAGCTTGTAAGGGCTGGTATTAATAGCTAAATGGAAGCTTGAGCGAAGTGCGCAACTTATGCTACTAAGTTTTTCATCCCAGTTACGTTGGTCTTGACTTACATAAGCTTTTATGGCTGAAAGGACAGATCTATTGACTCTTTCAGAGGCATTAGCCTGAGGTGAATACAACGCTGTATATGTATGACAGATATTATATTTTTCTAACAAGGAATTGAATATTTTTGACTTAAACTGAACTCCATTGTCAGAGAGAACAGTTTCTGGAATTCCGAAACAATGGAAAAGATCTTCTTCCATGTAGTTTCTGACAGCTTCTGCAGTAAATTTCTTGACAGGCTTTAAGAATGGAAATTTTGACATATGGTCTAATACGACAAATATTCCGATATTTCCAGACTTACTGCGCGGATATGGTCCTAGAAAATCTACATACAACTTCTGAAAGAATCTCAATGACTGGCCTGTGAGTCCCAATGGTGGCTTCATTGATCTATTGGAATGCTTAGTGGATTTGCAAACGTCACAAGCATTAATGAAGTTTTTAACATCTGTGACCATGTTAGGCCAATAATAGTACCTTCTGAGTCTCTCTAACGTTTTATTTATTCCCCCGTGCGCATGCAAGACACTATCATGAGCTGCTCTCAAAGCGGACAATATTAACGCTCGCGGAACCCAAAGTTTCCAGCAAAAATCATCGGCAACTTTCACGTCAGCCGTGTGTTCAGCCCTGCGAAAAATATAATCGTTTTCGATTTTAAGATCTGGCAAGGACGAATGGTTCTGACGAATTTTGTTTTTGAGATCCGTATACTCAGGGGATTTAAACTCGGGCGAATCTAATAGCGTTTTCGATTGTACCAAAAAATGTAGCATTTTTGATACATTCATTCCGGGTTGCACTTTTTTCATTTTCGATTGTAATATCAGGCAGCCCTTCTGAAGTGTTATCGTGTTCGATTCTATTCAGTGTTGCCTTTTGACAGTGCAGAAGGCAACATTTTCAACACTGTCAAAATCGAGAGTGCTGCATTTTTCATACTGCACTTTTTTTGTTCGATTGTGCCCATTAAAAATGCAAAACCAGTGCAGCATTGAAAAAATGTTTTGGCAGCATTTTTTAAGTGTAACATTATTATAGGGTTGCATTATTTTTTACAATCGAAAACGCTATAAGTCAACTATAAGACTATTAAGTGAGATAGATGACAAATCTTCAGTATAAGTACGCGATAGTGCATCCGGCACAATGTTTTGACTGCCTTTCTTGTGTTGAATTTTAAATGTAAAACCTTGTAGTTTTAGAGACCATCTAGCCAATCTCGAACTGAGGTCTGCCTGCGTCATAAGCCATTTTAAAGAGGCATGATCAGTAATAATAGTAAACTCCTGGCCTTCAACATAAGCTCTAAATTTTTTTACCGCTAAAACTGCAGCATAACACTCCTTTTCTGTGACCGTATATTGCGTTTGGCACCGATTGAGTTTTTTTGACATAAATGCAATCGGTATGTCATCACCTTGGCTGTTTGTCTGCATTAACACTGCACCAACGCCGGTATGACTGGCATCACAATGAATAGCAAAGGGTTCAGAAAAATTAGGACTATGCAATACTGGAGCGGAACACATATGACTTTTTAAAGACTCGAAAGCCCGTTGAGCGTCTTCAGTCCATTCAAACTTTCGCTTGGACTTAAGGGTATCCGACAGTGGCGAAGAAATAGCGGCATAGTTCCTGATAAATTTATGATACCAGCCTGTCATGCCAAGAAACCTGCGGACTTGTTTCATTGATCGCGGTATCGGAAAATCTTTAACGGCAGATATTTTTTCGGGATCGGTGCTAATGAGGCCATTGCCAATTACGTGTCCTAAATATTTGACTTCTCGTCGGCAAAATTAGCTTTTTTCGACATTAAGAGTGAGATTGGCACGAGTAAAATGAGTAGCCATAATCGACAAGACTTTGAGATGACGCTCAAAGGTATCTGAAATAATTAGTAAGTCATCCAAGTAGATGAACACCTCATTGCGCAAATGCGCGGGGACTATTTTGTCCATAAGCCGAGACATAGTATGGGGAGCATTAGTCAGTCCAAATGGCATAACAACAAACTCATATAACGGGCGACCCGGAACTGTAAAAGCAGTCTTGTCTCTAGAGTTCGGATCGAGAGGAATTTGCCAGAAGGCATCCTTTAGATCCAGACTTGTCACGTACTCCGCTTTCGGCAATCTGCTTAAAATACCGTCAATCAAAGGCATTGGATATGCGTCTTTGACAGTTACATCATTTACCTTTCGGCTATCAATACATAGTCTGACTTTTCCAGGTTTCTTTACTAATACCACAGGAGATGACCATGAGCTATTAGACTCTTGAATTACTCCCAATTGTAGCATCCTGTCTAACTCTTCGTACATAAGCTTCTCAGTTGCAGGCGACACGGCATAGTGACGTTGTTTGATCGGCTTAGCGTGTGCTACATCTATTGCATGGGTGATTAATGAGGTCCTACCTAATCCTTTTTGGGCAAATGAAGGGAATAACTCAATCGTTTTTTGCAATTGTTGGCGCTGAGCAGGCGTGATTTCCTTCATTGTAGGATTTTCAAGCGAAGATATAACAAAATTTTGAGCCATAAGGTGTACGGGTAATAAATCAAAAACTGTCCAAAAATCAATACCTAGGTAAAGATCAGCTGCTAAAGACGGCACTAAATATAAACATATTTATACTCGATACCGAAGGTAAAGAGTATATTGGTTTTGTGCAATGTCCGTCATGGTGTCTGTCCGTCTGTCCGTCTGTCCGTCTGTCCGTCTGTCCGTCCGTATGTATGCAAGTTTTTTCCACACCCTTCAAGCTAGAGACTTGAAACTTTCCAATTCTCTTTATCTATGGGATAGTAAATTAAAGTGTCAAGATGGGGGTTCTACGATAACTGGGGGGCTGGCAAATCGATAAATTCGATAACCCAAAACCGATAAATCCACATATTTCGCACATCCTTACAGCTAGAAGTACCAAATTTGGTAAGAAGATAGCTATTAGCAACCTCCAAAAAACTGCATCAAAAATTTTGGAGCCACGCCCCCCCATTCCGCCCCCAGCCCCCCGCATTTTAAAGTCAAAAAGACTATATCTCCCACAGTTTTTGAGCTATAGCCACCAAATTTGGTGCCAAGATAGGTGATGATGACCCCCTAAAAACTGCACCAAAAGTTTGGATGCCACGCCCACCGATACTGCCCTAGCCGCCCCCATCCACCCCAACGCTTCGTCAAAAACGGGAATGCGTGTATCTTCCAGAGTTGTGGAGCTAGAGCCTCCAAATTTGGAGAGAAGATAGCTGCTAACGACCCCAAAAAACTGCATCAAAGTTTTGGAGCCACGCTAACCCATTACGCCCCCAGCCCCCCGCATTTTGAAATCAGAAATGGCTATATCTCCCACAGTTTTTGAGCTATAGCCACCAAATTTGGTGCCAAGATAGGTGATGATGACCCTCTAAAAACTGCACCAAAAAGTTTGGATGCCACGCCCACCAATACTGCCCTAGCCGCCCCCATCCGCCCCAACGCTTCGTCAAAAACGGGAATGCGTGTATCTTCCAGAGTTGTGGAGCTAGAGCCTCCAAATTTGGTGGGAAGATAGCTGTTAACGACCCCCAAAAAACTGCATCAAAGTTTTGGAGCCACGCCCCCATTTCGCCCCCCCTTCCCCACTTTTTACAATTTTCGAGCTAGAGTCACCAAATTTGGTATGAAGATAGCAATTGACATTCCACATAGATCTGCATCAAAAATTTGGATACCTCGCCCACCCATACCGCCCCCAGCCCACCTTTCCCCACTTTTTACAAACTTCGAGCTAGATTCACCAAATTTGGTATGTAGATAGCAATTGACATTCCACATAGATCTGCATCAAAAATTTGGATGCCTCGCCCACCCATACCGCCCCCAGCCCCCCCTTTCCCCACTTTTTACAAACTTCGAGCTAGAGTCACCAAATTTGGTATCTTGATAGCAATTGACATTCCACATAGATCTGCATCAAAAATTTGGATGCCTCGCCCACCTATACCGCCCCCAGCCCCCCTTTCCCCACTTTTTACAAACTTCGAGCTAGAGTCACCAAATTTGGTATGAAGATAGCAATTGACATTTAACAAAGATCTGCAACAAAAATTTTGATGCCACGCCCACCCATACCGCCCCCAGCCCCCCTTTCCCTACATTTTACAAACTTTGAGCTAGAGTCACCAAATTCGGAAGGAATATAGCTGGTGGCATCCCCATCTGAATCGGAGAATCTTTAAGGCAGCTTACACCCCTGCCGCATCCGTACCCCTTTGCATTCAGGCCTCTTTTTACCGGTTTTAATACTGGTATCGAGTATGCCGCAGTCGGTTGCGTCCGACTGCAACGTTTCCACTTGTTTTAGTTTCACCTCGGTACGTTACTTCTGTAACCAGTTTACCTATAATTTGTTGCTTTTTCCCGTCAGCTGTTTTTACTTTCGATAACATTGGCTTATAACTCAAATTTTCAAGCAGAAGTTCACCAGCAAGTTTTCCACCGATACAGCTAATGGAAGCTCCAGTGTCCATTAACCCAACTATAGTTCTTCCAAAAAGCAACACCTGAGCATGCGGGCGTAAGTCGTTTGGAATTGCTACTATCGAGGCTAAGATGGAATTTTGTTCTACCCGATGCTTGCATTTAAAATCTGTTTGGCGACGTTTTGAACGGATTTTTCGGAAGTTTGGTTGTTCAACATTAGTGTTGAAAGTTAAGTCAGGGTGAGGGGATCTGTCTGGTTGGAATAAAGTTTCAGTTATTAAATTCTTTATTCGGTGTTGGTTGCTTTGCTGACCAGTTGTCTGCGTGCACTTTTCTGCGGTGCGCGCTGGCTCAAGTTTTTTGACGCGTTTGAGCTACAGTTTCTGCAACTAGGCTTGTAAGTGTCTGCTTTCCCACAACCATAACAAAATACTCTGCGCTCTGCCATGCACTCTTGATACCGGTGACCTTTTTCAGCACAATTCCAACACGATATATCTACCGCTGCTACATCAAACTCCATATCAGGCTCGTCTTTCACGTGAGACAACTCCTCACATTCAGTTTCTGACATGGCATTGACATGGCGAGGCATAAGTCTAGAAGAAGGTACGGACTGTTTGGGTTTAGGTAAAGATTGTAAGAAAATCTCTCGAGTACGCACTAAATGTCGTAGAGCCTTTACGGAGCTAGCCGGCTCGTACAATATATTATGTTGCACCTCACTCAATAAATTAGCTCTCAAGGTTTCTACCAAAGATTTTTCGGACATGGGCTCGGACAGTTTGTCAGCAAGCGAAGCTATAACACCATAAAAATCGTCAAACGATTCGTTCGGAAGCTGTTTACGGCGTTCTATTTCGGTTCGAATGTTTCTATCAGTAACCCGATCTGGTCGGATGTTTGAACCTACTTCACCCCTACTAGGCGCTGGTGCTACGGAATACGATCTAGTATCACCATGCATATGGTTTGCCGAAGGTGGTGAATAATGGGTCTCTTCGGGAATCCTTGCCGATTGACTATGAATTGATCCAGCGGTTGGCTGCATTGCCGTTGGCAGCCGAAGAAATTGCTCCATAGCTTGTGGCTCTGCTTCAACCGAAGATTGCGCTTGCAATGGAGATAGATTAACTAAATCTGCTGCTGGGCTGACCCGTGGACTGACTGCTAAAGCTTGTACTATTTTATTGGTTTGCTCAGCTAAAGTGCTAGCAATAAGTCGAGACTGTTCCAGCATGGCCACTCTCAAGGCTTCGGTGATTGATTGGGTCAACTCTGCCATATTCGGAATGACTTGCTGTATGCTTGCTGAACCCTGAGACAGGTTAGCTTCCTCGGAGTTGCGCATTTCGTAGTCTTCAAAATTTGTAACTCGTCTCGCCTGCGATCTAGTCTGTAGGGACTGACACGTGCTGGGCCACCTCGGATTTGAAGTGGATGGTCCTGTAGGACTAAGATTTTCAGTTGACGCCGAACTCAGTTGTGCTAGACTTTCTTGACAGACAGGGCAGACTTTTCTTCTACCAACCTTGGTGTGGAAGCACGCTCGGTGAAAATTGTGTCTACACGAGGTTGCCAATAATTGGGCTTGATACACGATTATTTCTGAGCAAATACAGCAATGTTTCCCAGTGTCGCTTGTTCTCGTTGAATTTTCGACGCTATGGGACAAAACTATATCGAAAACAAGTGGAAACGTTGCAGTCGGACGCAACCGACTGCGGCATACTCGATACCAGTATTAAAACCGGTAAAAAGAGGCCTGATTGCAAAGGGGTACGGATGCGGCAGGGGTGTAAGCTGCCTTAAAGATTCTCCGATTCAGATGGGGATGCCACCAGCTATATTCCTTCCGAATTTGGTGACTCTAGCTCAAAGTTTGTAAAATGTAGGGAAAGGGGGGCTGGGGGCGGTATGGGTGGGCGTGGCATCAAAATTTTTGTTGCAGATCTTTGTTAAATGTCAATTGCTATCTTCATACCAAATTTGGTGACTCTAGCTCGAAGTTTGTAAAAAGTGGGGAAAGGGGGGCTGGGGGCGGTATTGGTGGGCGAGGCATCCAAATTTTTGATGCAGATCTATGTGGAATGTCAATTGCTATCAAGATACCAAATTTGGTGACTCTAGCTCGAAGTTTGTAAAAAGTGGGGAAAGGGGGGCTGGGGGCGGTATGGGTAGGCGAGGCATCCAAATTTTTGATGCAGATCTATGTGGAATGTCAATTGCTATCTACATACCAAATTTGGTGAATCTAGCTCGAAGTTTGTAAAAAGTGGGGAAAGGTGGGCTGGGGGGCGGTATGGGTGGGCGAGGTATCCAAATTTTTGATGCAGATCTATGTGGAATGTCAATTGCTATCTTCATACCAAATTTGGTGACTCTAGCTCGAAAATTGTAAAAAGTGGGGAAGGGGGGTGAAATGGGGGGCGTGGCTCCAAAACTTTGATGCAGTTTTTTGGGGGTCGTTAACAGCTATCTTCCCACCAAATTTGGAGGCTCTAGCTCCACAACTCTGGAAGATACACGCATTCCCGTTTTTGACGAAGCGTTGGGGCGGATGGGGGCGGCTAGGGCAGTATTGGTGGGCGTGGCATCCAAACTTTTGGTGCAGTTTTTAGAGGGTCATCATCACCTATCTTGGCACCAAATTTGGTGGCTATAGCTCAAAAACTGTGGGAGATATAGCCATTTCTGATTTCAAAATGCGGGGGGGGCTGGGGGCGTAATGGGTGGGCGTGGCTCCAAAACTTTGATGCAGTTTTTTGGGGGTCGTTAGCAGCTATCTTCTCTCCAAATTTGGAGGCTCTAGCTCCACAACTCTGGAAGATACACGCATTCCCGTTTTTGACGAAGCGTTGGGGTGGATGGGGGCGGCTAGGGCAGTATCGGTGGGCGTGGCATCCAAACTTTTGGTGCAGTTTTTAGGGGGTCATCATCACCTATCTTGGCACCAAATTTGGTGGCTATAGCTCAAAAACTGTGGGAGATATAGTCTTTTTTGACTTTAAAATGCGGGGGGCTGGGGGCGGAATGGGGGGCGTGGCTCCAAAATTTTTGATGCAGTTTTTTGGAGGTTGCTAATAGCTATCTTCTTACCAAATTTGGTACTTCTAGCTGTAAGGATGTGCGAAATATGTGGATTTATCGGTTTTGGGTTATCGAATTTATCGATTTGCCAGCCCCCCAGTTATCGTAGAACCCCCATCTTGACACTTTAATTTACTATCCCATAGATAAAGAGAATTGGAAAGTTTCAAGTCTCTAGCTTGAAGGGTGTGGAAAAAACTTGCATACATACGGACGGACAGACGGACAGACGGACAGACGGACAGACGGACAGACACCATGACGGACATTGCACAAAACCAATATACTCTTTACCTTCGGTATCGAGTATAAAGACAAGAAAATTTATTTGTTCAAGTAATGAGAGCTATATCATAAAATTGTATCGGTTCTCGATAGATAAAAAAAAATGCAAAATGAAAGATAAAGACAAGAAAATTTTATGTAATCAAAATAACGATAATTGTCTGGGAATCATGCGAACAACAAAGAGTCGGAATAACTCTTCTACCCAAAAGCAATATGAGAAAATACCTAAGATAAGTAAAAAGAAGGAAAAAGGAAGGTCATCTTGAGCCCTACTTTTATATTGTGGCGGATTACAAAAAAAATATACGGCTTTGTCCTTGTCCAACAAATATGAATTAAGGCTTTCGGTAGACCGAACGTTGGTACCTGTCTATACAGAAGTACTGGATTGGTTTATGATAAACTCAGATGCAAATAATTATAGGGTATGGCTGCAGCTAAATAATCCACAAATCCAATGTCCTATCTATAACACTCCACCTAATTATTAAAACCAGAGGTTGTGATAAGAAGAAAAAAATTCTAAACTGTCCGTTAATTCGCGGCGGATGTATGTTTTATCAACAAGTTATCCTTGTCCAGGCAAAATTACTTAAGTTTTTGAAGAAAAAGGGAGGCTGGTAACTGCTTAAAACAGGTGTACCATTCGGGTTTTAATGATAAGTAACTGTAAATAGTTAGAAGGCATGACTGCAGCTCAATACTCCGCGAATTCAATAATCAACTTCCAATATATATAACAATCTAATTATAACAAGGATTGACTTGTAAACTAGACTATGACAACGGAGCTATAACCACTTAAAGTCATAACACGTCCAGTAAGGCTTAGTCTAGTCACAGATACTATTCGGAATATTACGCTACATCAAGATATCACTGAGATATCTTCATGCAAAGCATTTACCCAAAAGCTAAGGAAAGGTTAGACTTAGAAAGGGGTAAGAAAGGCAAGAGTATTGAATTACCAAGGTAAGGTCAGTGTCAGATGTTGGGCACTTTTTCTACCTAAGGTTAGGGTTAACCTAACGTCGTTAAACGAACGTTCGGGCCCCACGTTGGGCGCTATTAAAATTAATATATGTAGCATGTTACGTTGATCTACGAGCGGCTGTTATGTGTAATCAAGGAGGGGGTGCACGCGCTGGCTCCGGCTGTATGGTTGGTAGATGGGGCAGGCTCAATTTTTTTTTTTTTTTCCTTGCACTACTTTCTCGCGGCGCTACTATTAATTTCATTCAATCGCGTGCGGACCAAGGTAATATCGGCTAAATTAAGAAGAAAAAGAAGGGGAGAAAGAGGGACAGGGTATGTGGTATTTCTCATAATTGGCGACACTCTAGGGCTGTCGTTTGGCTGTGCTGGACCGGTGTTGTTGTCACAGCTGTTGCCCACCCTTCCATGATCATCATAATCCGGCAATACAATGTAGTTGATGATCCCTAAGCAAACGATCACCTAAATTGTTTTCTTTCCCTTATGCCGCGACATGATTCCCATAATAAAGAAGTACTTAAAGATTCATTTTACTAAACGTTATAAGCAGTAAATTTATTTATAATAAGCATGATGATTTAGTTCTTAATTCCTAGCAATGTAATTCTTATTCATTTACTTTATCATCTAATTATTTAATTTTACATTAATCTAAAATTTATTTATTTGTTTCAAAAATCTTTTATTCGAAATTCAAATTCAGTTCAATTCAACAATTCTCCTAGTTTAATTTATTTTTTTTTTTGTGTGGTTTTTAATTCGTAATAGAAATAATAAATTTATTTTAGTTCATAATAGAATAATATATTTTTTTTTTTTTTTGTATAAATTTTAATCCATATTAAAAGATAATAATTCAATATTTAATTTAATAAATTATTTGATTATATTTATACTCGATACCGAAGGTAAAGAGTATATTGGTTTTGTGCAATGTCCGTCATGGTGTCTGTCCGTCTGTCCGTCTGTCCGTCTGTCCGTCCGTATGTATGCAAGTTTTTTCCACACCCTTCAAGCTAGAGACTTGAAACTTTCCAATTCTCTTTATCTATGGGATAGTAAATTAAAGTGTCAAGATGGGGGTTCTACGATAACTGGGGGGCTGGCAAATCGATAAATTCGATAACCCAAAACCGATAAATCCACATATTTCGCACATCCTTACAGCTAGAAGTACCAAATTTGGTAAGAAGATAGCTATTAGCAACCTCCAAAAAACTGCATCAAAAATTTTGGAGCCACGCCCCCCCATTCCGCCCCCAGCCCCCCCCGCATTTTAAAGTCAAAAAAGACTATATCTCCCACAGTTTTTGAGCTATAGCCACCAAATTTGGTGCCAAGATAGGTGATGATGACCCCCTAAAAACTGCACCAAAAGTTTGGATGCCACGCCCACCGATACTGCCCTAGCCGCCCCCATCCACCCCAACGCTTCGTCAAAAACGGGAATGCGTGTATCTTCCAGAGTTGTGGAGCTAGAGCCTCCAAATTTGGAGAGAAGATAGCTGCTAACGACCCCCAAAAAACTGCATCAAAGTTTTGGAGCCACGCCCACCCATTACGCCCCCAGCCCCCCCGCATTTTGAAATCAGAAATGGCTATATCTCCCACAGTTTTTGAGCTATAGCCACCAAATTTGGTGCCAAGATAGGTGATGATGACCCTCTAAAAACTGCACCAAAAGTTTGGATGCCACGCCCACCAATACTGCCCTAGCCGCCCCCATCCGCCCCAACGCTTCGTCAAAAACGGGAATGCGTGTATCTTCCAGAGTTGTGGAGCTAGAGCCTCCAAATTTGGTGGGAAGATAGCTGTTAACGACCCCCAAAAAACTGCATCAAAGTTTTGGAGCCACGCCCCCATTTCGCCCCCCTTCCCCACTTTTTACAATTTTCGAGCTAGAGTCACCAAATTTGGTATGTAGATAGCAATTGACATTCCACATAGATCTGCATCAAAAATTTGGATGCCTCGCCCACCCATACCGCCCCCAGCCCCCCTTTCCCCACTTATTACAAACTTCGAGCTAGAGTCACCAAATTTGGTATCTTGATAGCAATTGACATTCCACATAGATCTGCATCAAAAATTTGGATGCCTCGCCCACCTATACCGCCCCCAGCCCCCCTTTCCCCACTTTTTACAAACTTCGAGCTAGAGTCACCAAATTTGGTATGAAGATAGCAATTGACATTTAACAAAGATCTGCAACAAAAATTTTGATGCCACGCCCACCCATACCGCCCCCAGCCCCCCTTTCCCTACATTTTACAAACTTTGAGCTAGAGTCACCAAATTCGGAAGGAATATAGCTGGTGGCATCCCCATCTGCATCGGAGAATCTTTAAGGCAGCTTACACCCCTGCCGCATCCGTACCCCTTTGCAATCAGGCCTCTTTTTACCGGTTTTAATACTGGTATCGAGTATGCCGCAGTCGGTTGCGTCCGACTGCAACGTTTCCACTTGTTTTATTTTCTTTTATTGATTTTTCTTGTTATTTTTATTTTCCTTCTTTATTTTAATTCATTTAAAAAAAAAAAACTATAAAAATAAAAATAAACAAATAATTGATTTAATTGATTGGTTTTATGTATGTTTTTTTTTTTTATATATATATTCAGTTTAGGCTGTAACCATTAGTTAAATTCATATTTATGTTGCATAGCATTGCAGGTGATTAAGTGATTTTTCTCGGTGGCATACTTCTTGGCTTATTCTGCAAAGCTTAAGCCCAACTTCATTTGGCGCGACCGCAAGCTTGAAAGCTCTTCTCAAATTTTGCTTCTCTTATTTATAGTTTTAAGAGAGCGGCTTTGCACACTTCTTTTCTTTCTTTCTTTAACTACGATATTTATTTAAATTCTCATTATCACCGTTTCACTTAATCACTTGCTATATGGATAAATAATAAATAGGGTGTTAGTGAGGGTCTAAGGGATGCACTTACATTTTCTCCTTGACGTCCAAAAGATCTTTTGCCGTGATGAGAGCTGCATCAAGAATATTTTATTCTTTCTTAAGCTGTGGGGGTTTGTTGAATAGGGTATGATGTTTTGATAATAATGTTCTATATTTTTTTTTTTTTATTTCAACTTTTATTTGGTTTAGTTGTAACCTTTTGTTTTAGCTTGAACTTGACTGAATTTAGAATATAAGATAAATTGACACATTCTTTTTTTGTATCTAAGTGTTTTTTTTTCATTTTAATTATTTAATTTAGTTTTAACATTTTAACTTTCCATCTGGAATATAAATATTTTATCTTTGTCTTTTATTTTTACGTCTGCTATATTATTTAAATAATAATAAAGTTTTAAACGATGCGTGTTTAAAGTCACCACGTGCAATCCGGTTTTAGTAAATGTTTGTTGCAGTGTATGTCTTTGTGCTGTGCATATCACTGTGATATTATATAACTTGTCTTTCGGTTTTCTTTGTCTTTTTATTTGCACGTTTTTATAACTTTATTTTAATAATAAAAATCGAGTTTGTAACCATAGTTAATCACTTCTTTGGTTTTTGTAATTTAACATAGCGTAGCTTTAAATTGTTATTTTAGTTCGATGTTATAAAAGAAATAGAAATCGGCACTTGGTCACTGCTGGGGCTGCTGTGGACGGCTCGTCGCTCAATTGAAAACGGAGGTAAGGTTATGTTGCGCTACTCCGCGTGGTTTCGTGGTCTCATAGCCTCGGACTGCATAACTGCCTTCTCCTGTTCAGGCACCCAGGGGATTTAGTTAGCGGCGACTCAATAGTGTGTTCTTTTGTTACACATTATGAGCCGACTAAGGTTTCGGATTTTATAAAATTTGCGAGTCGAGATTATTATAATTTTTCTATATTCAGACTGTACGACTCCCGACTTTTGTTTTCTTCGGCGCGCCGTCTGGCCGCCACGAGATCCAAAAACTCTCTACCTTGCCGAACCAATCCCCAGCATTCGAGATATCGTCCGATCTTGCCGAACTATCTCGGCTTCAAAAAAAATGCAAGAGGTGCATTTTTCTAATAGTGAGCGAGCTACTAAACGGGCTGCTTTCCCTATAGGTGGCGCTAGCCAAAAGCTTAGCTTGGTTCGTACATAATTTGAATCGCATAATTCTAGGCAAAAAACAAGTGGAAACGTTGCAGTCGGACGCAACCGACTGCGGCATACTCGATACCAGTATTAAAACCGGTAAAAAGAGGCCTGATTGCAAAGGGGTACGGATGCGGCAGGGGTGTACGCTGCCTTAAAGATTCTCCGATGCAGATGGGGATGCCACCAGCTATATTCCTTCCAAATTTGGTGACTCTAGCTCAAAGTTTGTAAAATATAGGGAAAGGGGTGGAGGGCTGGGGGCGGTATGGGTAGTTGTGGCATCAAAATTTTTGTTGCAGATCTTTGTGAAATGTCAATTGCTATCTTCATACCAAACTTGGTGACTCTAGCTCGAAATTTGTAATATGTGGGGAAAGGGGGGCTGGGGGCGGTATGGGTGGGCGAGGCATCCAAATTTTTGATGCAGATCTTTGTGGAATGTCAATTGCTATCTACATACCAAATTTGGTGACTCTAGCTCGAAGTTTGTAAAAAGTGGGGAAAGAGGGGCTGGGGGCGGTATGGGTGGGCGTGGCATCAAAATTTTTGATGCAGATCTTTGTGAAATATCAATTGCTATCTTCATACCAAATTTGGTGACTCTAGCTCGAAGTTTGTAAAAAGTGGGGAAAGGGGGGGGGGCTGGGGGCGGTATAGGTGGGCGTGGCATCCAAATTTGTGATGCAGATCTTTGTGGAATGTCAATTGCTATCTTCATACCAAATTTGGTGACTCTAGCTCGAAAATTGTAATAAGTGGGGAAAGGGGGGCGAAATGGAGGGCGTGGCTCCAAAACTTTGATGCAGATTTTTGGGGGTCGTTGCCAGCAATCTTCCTACCAAATTTGGTGGCTCTAGCTCCACAACTCTGGAAGATACACTCATTCCCGTTTTTGACGAAGCGTTGGGGTGGATGGGGGTGGCTTGGGCAGTATTGGTGGGCGTGTCATCCAAACTTTTGGTGCACTTTTTAGGGGGTCATCATCACCTATCTTGGCACCAAATTTGGTGGCTATAGCTCAAAAACTGTGGGAGATATAGCCATTTTTGATTTCAAAATGCGGGGGGGCTGGGGGCGTAATGGGTGGGCGTGGCTCCAAAACTTTGATGCAGTTTTTGGGGGTCGTTGCCAGCTATCTTCCTACCAAATTTGGTGGCTCTAGCTCCACAACTCTGGAAGATACACGCATTCCCGTTTTTGACGAAGCGTTGGGGTGGATGGGGGTGGCTTGGGCAGTATCGGTGGGCGTGGCATCCAAACTTTTGGTGCACTTTTAGGGGGTCATCATCACCTATCTTGGCACCAAATTTGGTGGCTATAGCTCAAAAACTGTGGGAGATATAGTCTTTTTTGACTTTAAAATGCGGGGGGCTGGGGGGCGGAATGGGGGCGTGGCTCCAAAATTGTTGATGCAGTTTTTGGGGGTTGCTAATAGCTATCTTCTTACCAAATTTGGTACTTCTAGCTGTAAGGATGTGCGAAATATGTGGATTTATCGGTTTTGGGTTATCGAATTTATCGATTTGCCAGCCCCCCAGTTATCGTAGAACCCCCATCTTGACACTTTAATTTACTATCCCATAGTTAAAGAGAATTGGAAAGTTTCAAGTCTCTAGCTTGAAGGGTGTGGAAAAAACTTGCAACCATACGGACGGACAGACGGACAGACACCATGACGGACATTGCACAAAACCAATATACTCTTTACCTTCGGTATCGAGTATAAAAACAATTCTGAGGCAAGCGCACTACACTATTTGTGTGTCTTATCTACGACAAGCCAGCACGTTGCTTGGTTTGTTTGAGTTCTGCTTTGCGTTCAGCGGCCTGTGTATTAAAGGAGAGGCGGGGGGCCAGCGGAAAGCAAGGACGGTAAAAATGTGTTAGTATGTGTATGCATGTGCGTTTGCTTCATTCTTGCTGGGCCTGCTCGTTGAGATTTTTGTTAGTTTTTCTTTTTACGTTTTTATACTCGATACCGAAGGTAAAGAGTATATTGGTTTTGTGCAATGTCCGTGATGGTGTCTGTCCGTCTGTCCGTCTGTCCGTCCGTATGTATGCCAGTTTTTTCCACACCCTTCAAGCTAGAGACTTGAAACTTTCCAATTCTCTTTATCTATGGGATAGTAAATTAAAGTGTCAAGATGGGGGTTCTACGATAACTGGGGGGCTGGCAAATCGATAAATTCGATAACCCAATACCGATAAATCCACATATATCGCACATCCTTACAGCTAGAAGTACCAAATTTGGTAAGAAGATAGCAATTAGCAACCCCCAAAAAACTGCATCAAAAATTTTGGAGCCACGCCCCCCCATTCCGCCCCCAGCCCCCCGCATTTTAAAGTCAAAAAAGACTATATCTCCCACAGTTTTTGAGCTATAGCCACCAAATTTGGTGCCAAGATAGGTGATGGTGACCCCCTAAAAACTGCACCAAAAGTTTGGATGCCACGCCCACCGATACTGCCCTAGCCGCCCCCATCCACCCAACGCTTCGTCAAAAACGGGAATGCGGGTATCTTCCAGAGTTGTGGAGCTAGAGCCTCCAAATTTGGTGGGAAGATAGCTGGCAACGACCCCCAAAAAACTGCATCAAAGTTTTGGAGCCACGCCCACCCATTACGCCCCCAGCCCCCCCGCATTTTGAAATCATAAATGGCTATATCTCCCACAGTTTTTGAGCTAGAGCCACCCAATTTGGTGCCAAGATAAGTGGTGATGACCCCCTAAAAACTGCATCAAAAGTTTGGATGCCACGCCCACCAATACTGCCCTAGCCGCCCCCATCCACCCCAACACTTCGTCAAAAACGGGAATGCGTGCATCTTCCAGAGTTGTGGAGCTAGAGCCTCCAAATTTGGTGGGAAGATAGCTGGCAACGACCCCCAAAAATTTGCATCAAAGTTTTGGAGCCACGCCCTCCATTTCGCCCCCCTTTCCCCACTTTTTACAAACTTCGAGCTACAGTCACCAAATTTGGTATGAAGATAGCAATTGACATTTCAGAAAGATCTGCATCAAAAATTTGGATTCCACGCCCACCCATACCGCCCCCAGCCCCCCTTGCCACACTTTTTACAAACTTCGAGCTAGAGTCACCAAATTTGGTATGTAGATAGCAATTGACATTCCACATAGATCTGCATCAAAAATTTGGATGCCTCGCCCACCCATACCACCCCCAGCCCCCTTTCCCCACTTATTACAAATTTCGAGCTAGAGTCACCAAATTTGGTATGAAGATACCAATTGACATTTCACAAAGATCTGCAACAAAAATTCGGATGCCACAACTACCCATACCGCCCCCAGCATCCCCTCCCCTTTCCCTACATTTTACAAACTTTGAGCTAGAGTCACCAAATTTGGAAGGAATATAGCTGGTGGCATCCCCATCTGCATCGGAGAATCTTTAAGGCAGCGTACACCCCTGCCGCATCCGTACCCCTTTGCAATCAGGCCTCTTTTTACCGGTTTTAATACTGGTATCGAGTATGCCGCAGTCGGTTGCGTCCGACTGCAACGTTTCCACTTGTTTCAAATGCATTATTAAATACACTTTCGGCACTTTTGCGCATCGCTGCATAAGTGTATGATAGTTGCGATGGCAAAATTGTTGGAAAGTGTCATAGAGCTAAAAACATGAAAGAGTATGTATGACCAGCAATGCAACACTGATATTTGCCTGTTTATTTTACTAGACGCTTGTTTGTTTTCCTGTAACTTATCAACCAGCCAAAAATGCCTTGGAAGTATCGGTTTTCTTGTTTTTCTTAGGTTTTTGTAGGCACAATACTAATATTCACCAAATTTAATCGAAACATTGGCTGTTTAGCGTTTGCCGAAATTCAGAATAGTAGAGAAAGGTCAATGAATGCCATGGCAAATGCTACGCCTATTATCGAATGGCACACGCACATGCATACACACAAAGATGAACTTGACCTACATTTTTATGCAGTCAGTTGTTGCCGTTTTGCCGGCGGCAAATTGAAAATATATTTTGCATGTTAATATGTTATTATAAATGTATTTATATTCAAAATTGAAATGTTTTATCAATTATATTATTAAATACTTTAAGAAAATATGTAAAACAAAATAATTAAAAATCATATTTAAGAAATTGTAATTTTATTATGACGATTTTCTTTTAATAAAAAATAAAATAAATCTATAATTTTTTGGCTTATTATTTTGAATCTTTATTGGCATTAATTAGATTAACTATTGTTGTTTGACGTTGTTTTTTTATTCTATGGAATGAAAACAAATCAAAAATATATGTAAGTGACGTGCGTTACAAAAAGAGCGGCAAGTGAAAACATCAACAAAAAATAGCTTCGCGCGCTTTTACATGCGTTTCCCTCGCTTTTGTGCTGACCCTTCTAACGATACGGTGAGGTTTATAAGCGATTTTTAAAAGTGCTATTTAAATCAGTTTTTATTAAAACTACACACACCTAATTATTATATTATTGATATTTAATACATAAATTTTTATTCAACCATGGCCAATGATGCAAAACGAGTGCGATACAGTTGTGTTGTGAAGAGCTGCGTTGGTGGCAACAAATTGTTTCGCGTGCCGGCTGATATGGAAGAAGAGTGGTGCGAGAACCTCAAATTGGACACTTCAAGCCTTAACACTTGCACTAGAGTGTGCAACTTGCATTTCGAGGAGGAGTGCGTTGGAATACGCAATTTGAAAGCTGGATCAGTGTTTTGTGTTTAACAATGTTGCAATGTGATTGTTTTTTAGCTGTGATTGTTCTGTTAAATGTGTTTGACTCCTGCCTAATTTGTCTCTTGGCCGTCCGTTTTAAGTATGGGCATATATGTTTGTGTGTCACTTAGGGCATATAATAATATCATAATGTTCTTTAGGACACGCTGACGAACCCGTCAACAAAAATTCTATGAAAGTAAAAATATTTACTAGATATTGCTGCATAATAGACTGCAATATGAGCAATCCACCGTCGATGCTACATAAATTCCCTGATGATATGATTCAGAGGGCAGAGTGGATACAAATTTGTCACATTAAGCCAGCATTTAAAAACAACAGCCGACTGTTTATTTGCAAAAAACATTTTCACCCATCGGATTTCCAGAAGAAGAAATTAAAAAAAATGTGCATCCGATTATGGGTTTGACAATTACTAATACAGAAAATGATGATGATGATGAAAATAATGAGAACCACGCTTTGGTCGAAACAAGCACGCCAGAAGATGCTGAAAAAGAGCCAAAAGAAGAAGCATGCCCTCGTTGTGAAGTATATTGCCGCAACGAGTCTTATTGGCGCAAACCATATTTTGAAATGCAAGCCAAATATAATAATTTGTTGTCCGATCATAAAAAAATTAAGGAAGAAAAGGCGGCTTTGCTGGACAAATTTAAAGATAGCGAGAACAATTGGTCACTGCAGCGCATAGATGTCGCAAATAACTCGATAATAGTTCCTGACGAAGTCAACGAGGAATCTAAATTTTTTGCATCACTGCTTCTGAAGAAAGAACACAAAAGAAAATTCACTGATGCCCAAAAAAACATTTTAATGAATATTAATTATAGGTCATCAAAAGGCTACAAATTTTTGCGTGATGCGCTATCGTTTAACTTGCCAAGTCCTAGGACATTATTAAATTGGAGCCCAATTAGAATGATTTCTCCGGGCATAAATGAAGAGGTCTGCCAAAGAATAGCTACACATGTGCAACAGATGAAACCGAGCGAACGCAACTGTGTTATTGTTGTTGATGAAATGCACGGACGTTGTGAGCTCGAGTATAACAGCACAACAGACCAAATAGACGGCTTCGTTGACTGTGGCAAGGGAAAACGCGAACCAATATTGGCAAACAGTTTCCTATTTTTCCAAGTAAAAGGCATTATTCAGCCATGGAAATACGCATTTAGCTACTATTGCACAGGTAGTCAGAAAAATACTACAGCTATAACGACCCAAGGATTATTAGAGAGCATTGATGTTTTGTCTAAAATGGGTTTTAAAGTAAAAGCCATTGTATGCGACCAGTCATTACACAACCAAAGCGTCTATTAAAGAATAAACGAAGTGAATGGAAAATGGCAAATTGAGTTTAATGGCAATAAAATATACATGATGTATGATTATGTACACTTATTTAAAAGTTTAAGGAACTGCCTAATATCAAAGCCCATTGTGACTCCAAAAGGCGTGGTTTGCTGGCAGGTGATTAAGGAATTGTTTAAAATTGACACTAGAA
Organism: Scaptomyza montana; assembly: GCA_018904305.1. Lineage (NCBI taxonomy): Eukaryota > Metazoa > Arthropoda > Insecta > Diptera > Drosophilidae > Scaptomyza > Scaptomyza montana. The sequence goes on from JAEIGR010000136.1 coordinate 177,011, forward strand.
GCAGAACAGCTCGCATGGTGCCTAAGCTTTCGGTGAAACACATCAAACCAAAGTTTTACGAAAAAATGAGTGTTAAACTTGCTGTCCAAGTGTTTTCGAGATCAGTAGGGAATGCAATAACAGTTTGCCATAAAAACAAACTCTTTTCCGCCAAAAACATGGAATTTGCATTAGCCACAGCAGATTTTGTCATAAAAATGAATGATGGATTTGACATGCTGAACTGCAAATCTTATAAGCAGGGCTACAAAAATCCCTATAAATTAGCAAATAAGGAAAAACTGATCGAGTTTATGAGTTACATTAAGAGCATCAGACCAGACTCCCAAAACCGTTGCCGTGCTGGTTTGATAATGACTCTAGGAAACATTATAAGCATTACGGACGAGCTATTTAGCGACAAAACTATCGAGTACGTGCACACAACAAGGTTCAACCAGGACACTTTAGAAAACTTCTTCGCTGCTGTGCGCTCAAAACTGGGGAACAACACAAACCCCTCAGTACGCGAAATGCAGTACTTGACGGCCAGATTGATGTCCATGAATATAATTTCAACATCATACTTGAGTAATGCCAATTGTGCGGATGATGACGAAGATCTTCACATGAATTGGATTTGTGACCCCGATCAGCCTATAGACGCCATTGAAGACAACGAGGCTCCACATCCCACAAATCAACAGCATGGCATTGACATCGATCTGAATGGTGAGGAAGTAGCATCAAATACGCCTCAAGTATCTGTTGGAGAGTTTGTGTCGCGCAGATATTTTGACGGCTACTTGATTGCTAAGAAAAATTTCAGCTGCCCAAAATGCGATATTGCCCTCAGCCATATGGACTCATTTGCATGTAAGAGTTATGAAGACCTGATAAGGGCACGGAATTTTGCTATGGACAGAATGTGCCTTACAACCCCATCAGATGAATTCTTCCTCGTGTGCAACTTGCATTACGAGTCCTTTGCCGAAATTTTCGAAAGGTCGCCGCACTCAAGGAACCTGTGCAAGACCATAACTGAAGAATGTCTTCGTCGAACTAATACACTTCACCCAGATTGGTTCGATAAAAAAAACAGCTGCTACACCCACCGCCTGGAATTGCTGAAAAGATTGATAGTCATATTAACAAGAAAAAGAGCAAAGTGGCTGTTTCAGGAAACGCAGTTGGGTAAGATATCCAAAAATCATGGGCCCATGGCGAAAAAACTAAAAATTTTGAAACATTAATTCATTACGTAAGTTTACAAATTAAAAAGTACATTAATAAAAAACTATAATTAATATTATTCCTTTTTTATAGGCCAGGCTCAGATTTCTTCAGAATTGGTATCGGAAGAGCCATGCCACTCCGATACATTTGATAAGTAAACTCTTTTAAAAGCATTAATATAAATATATTTGAAAATATATCATTTTAATAGGTCTTGCACAATATAGCGTGGTTTCCAAAGGGGTTGGCCAGCATTTGACCGGGTGCCCACATAAGTATGGTAAGTATTCAACGAATTAATAAATGCCAAATTTCTAATTCTAATTTCAACTATAGGATTACTTTGGAGGCATGCGCTTAGAAGGATGAGCCCAGATGGTGCACCAACATGGATGGACGGATGTGCCCCTGGAACAAGCCCCAAGAAGGATGTGCCAGAGGGATGACACCGGAAAGATGTGCAAAGGCGAGCTGAGCTGCTAGCAGCTCTGTAAGTATAAAAAATAATATATTTTGAATTTCCATGATTATAATACATGTAATTAATTTTATTAATTTATTTATTTTCATACTGCGAGCGAACTGGATTCACTGGATCAATCAGCCAGAAAGATGAGAAAAGGCGAGCTGCATTGAAAATCTAGAGCTGGAAGATTGATCTGAACTGGGAGGCATGAGCGATTGCAGAACATCTGCAAGCATTGCTGCGTTGCAGCTTTGTAAGTAATACAAATATATATTTTTTATCTAGCAATGCTAAAAGATATTTATGTTTTTATTGCGAGGAAATTTGCGCTGGACTGAACGTCTTGTTAAAGATTTCAACTGGAGCGATAGGACGGGTTCACTTGTCGTTTGAACATATTAGCAGGCTTGCTTGACTTAAACGCAATATAAAGAGATAAGTTTTTTTTACATATTTGTATACTTTATTGATATATTTTTTGTATATTTTCAGAAACATACATCCAATCTTACGGCTTAAAAGCAGCGCACGCCATCAATTCAGCTTAATTTAGTTGTATTTCTAAAAACTGTTGCATTCAATCATTTTTTTACACAAATGCGAGTTTAATTTTTGAAATTATGTAAATTAGAAAACGAGAATGTAACAGTTAGTTGGTCTTTTTATATTGTCATTAATTTAATTACCATTACTATAATATTGTAATCAAAAAAGGCCTTACATAAATACATAAAAATGGATTGCAAACATAAATAAATAACCTAATTATATCTAACATCATGCATTGCAATTAATAAGTTTGTATAAACTGATAAATTCAAGTGCTTCAGTTTGGCAAAATAACACGAATAAAAGAACTGACTTAGTGTTTAGGCATTACACAGCAACAAGACAGCAATGCAAAACAAAAACAAGCCAAAAAAAACATGGCGGCATGTGTATTGTAAACAAAGAAGCAATAATCAAACAAGCGCAGCTGGTTGTCGCTAGAGGAAACCGACTTTTCTACTCGTTAGTTTGTCCGCTTCGTGGTTGCGACTTGGTTTACGGCATGTTAACTTGAACAATTCTTAAGACCCATCTTTATGTTAAATAGTCTTTGGAGTATTGGTGCAGTGGCAGAGAAGCGGACGGTCGAGCCACACAGCTCTGTTGTTTAACAACAAGAATGATGATGTTGAACACTCTATTAAAATATAAGTGCTATTGTGGATATGTAGTTCCATAATATATTTGAAATAGTTGCATATTTTGATATGTATAAGTTGGCGCATAGCAAACAAAGGAGAAATTACTAAAATAGTTTAATAATATTAAATAATTAATTTATTAATATGGAAAATAAGCTGGTAAGGGTATCCAACTTCATCATTCATCATTCGTCAAGTCCAACTATGTTTTGCTTCACACACACACTAACAGACCAACATTTCAGAATTCTATAGTACATTTACAAGTTTTGATCGAGTATCAAGTGCAGTGAAAAGTGAATGTGGTGTCAATTGTTTATAGCAACGATAATTACAGCGATAAAGTTTTAATAACAAATTACAATTAAATTTGCAAAAATTATTAAGTAACTAATTGAAAAAATTTAATTATATTATTAAAATAATAAAATCAAAATTTAAATTTTAACGATTGAGTAGAAATTTAAACAATAAATTTTATTCAAGTATTTTGTTGTATTTTTATTTTTTGGAAATTTTAACACTTAACGTAAAAAATTATGACAATTTCCTTAAATTCATGACAGAGGTGTATAATCTCGAATGCGCATCAAATGTTGATAAGTCAACAACTTTGGGAGGAATCACAATTCATTTGACTCTTTCGAGGCATTTTGATGTTGAAACACTCACATACATTTTCTACCTTTCCTATCATTGTCCAATCCTAAATAGAATCACACAGACTGGCAGGAATAAATAATAATATATTCATAAAACTATTCCATCATTTCATCACTTTTTTGCTATTGTACATTGTCACGTAAGACTATCGTACGTAAACCAACATTACAGACAAAAACTTTTTAACTTTAAAACGAGTATAAAATTACAATGTCAAATTTTTTTGTGCAATTACTTATAAATCTGAGCAGGAGATTGTATCGAGTTTCTAACTGTACCAAATAAAACTTAGTAGTTCACACATAAACATCTAATTGTGAAATTATTAAAGAAATAATGGCGAAACGTGTTAAAATCGTTGGGTGATGCAAATTTTGTGAACGTGAGATAAGCAGTGATATGCGTCCAATCAATGACGCAAGCAATGACGTTGTTTACTTGCAGCATTTCCACTCAACAACTGGACAACAAGAGGACGACGATTCAGAAACCGATTTGGTAGATCCTATTTTGGAAATTGTAAAGAAACAGTTTGAGCTTGGCCCAAATTCGGAAGAAAGTAATATATAGCTTTAAAATGTCTGCGTGTTACTATTAAAATTATTATTCCTTTAAAGAAGAACATCTCAGTGGAAGATGCTGAGCTCGTAATAGCTGTGCTAAAAGAACAGCAGCTTGCCTATGATAAATTTTTAATCGAGAGCGCAACGACTTCTAGTGCTCCAATCAAGAATCGCAAGCGCTAAAAAATATTTCTTTAAAACAATCAAAGCCTAAAAATATTTTTCAAAGTAGTAATTTATTGGAATTAACTCTTTTTCCAAACCCACCATTTATGAGTTAATATTTACGTAATAATTTGAAAATAATTAAAGTTTCAGCAGACATGAAAAAAAGATATGAATATTTCTGCATGCTTTCAAAATTCCACGTGAAGAATCGTGGATTTTATTTTATTTTATTTTAATTATTGAAAGTTGTTGACAATTCTAGAGTCAACTTTTAAAAAAAAATAAGTTACAATAAAATAGTAGTAGTAAAAAGCCTAGGCTGAGAACAAAAATGTCTAATAACATCACCGACCGATGGGGGTGTTTTATTTGCCAGTCCGGCCAGCTATGCCCCTTTCCACAGCCAAAAATGTCAGTGATATTATAGACTCTATACTTAAAACAGAGATGTAAGTAGAAAATAGAAAAGAAAAACTTAAATGTGAAAACTAAAAATAAATAATAAAATAGGAAAAAAAAATAAAATAATAATAATAATAAATAAAATAGAATAAAAAATATTTATATATATATGACCCGATGAAAGAAAAGAATTTAGCCAGTCCAGCAGGCTCAGCCCCGTTTCATAGCTGAGAGCGGTCATTAACTTCCCGAAGATAAACTGAAAGCAATGATTTGATTAAGGAGAGAGAGGTCTCATTAGAGAACACGTGGTATAGATTATTAAATTGGACGCATAAAACACGAAATGGACTGTGCATAGCGTTATCTGTTGTTGCACGTTTTCAAAAATAACGGGCGAAAGTTTCTAGTAGGTCTGGAGGGAATAGAGAAATGGAGATGACCTAACAGAAAAGAAGAATCTATATCACCATTAATCAACTTGTGCAGGAAGGCAACACCAAGGACTATCCTACGATTGTTCAACGACGGGAGGTTAAGGAGAAGAAGCCTACTGGAATATGAAGGCAAGCGAAGGTTATTATCCCAATTTAAGCCTCGTAAGGCAAAAAGCAAAAACTGCTTCTGAACAGATTCGATACGATCCTGGTTATTTCTATACTGGGGGCTCCATATACAAGAGCAGTACTCTAGGATAGGGCGAACAAGGGAACAGAGTTTTTGTAACGTAAGGATCGTTAAACTCTTTAGACCAACGTTTAATGAAACCAAGAACACCTTTGGCCTCATTAACAATAGTAGAAATATGAAGGCCGAATGAGAGTTTGGAGTCAAAAAGAACACCAAGGTTCTTGACTGTAAAAATAGGTTGCAACGGGGTACTGTCAATTAAGTAGTTGGTAATGAAGGGGCTATTTCGGCTGAAAGTCATAAACATACATTAAGAACAATTGAGAAGCAACTGATTAGTCTTACACCAAAGATGCATTGAATTTAAATCATCTTGTAAGCAAGTATGATTTAGAGAACTACAGTAGGAGAAAATAAGCTTCACATCGTCTGCGTACATGAGAATGCGAGAATGAGATAAAACAGAGGGAAGATCATTTATAAAAAGAGTGAAGAGTAAAGGACCAAGATGACTACCCTGAGGTACTCCAGAAGTAACATGAACTTGTTTTGAGGTAGCCAATCTTAGGAGTACTCTTTGTGTCCGACCCTTTAAATAAGAAGAAATCCAAGATATAAGTGAGGGAGGGAAACCAATACGGACAAGCTTGAGAAGTAATAGGTCATGGTGTACAGTGTCAAAAGCTTTACTGAAGTCTGTGTTAATGACGTCAGTTTGCATTTTCGAGAGGAAAGCATCATATACTAAAGTTGTGAATTCTAATAGATTGGTCATGGTTGACCGATTTTTTACGAAGCCATGTTGAGCAGGGGATAAGACTGATTTGCAGAAATGTTGCAGAGATGAAGTGAATATTTTTTCAAATATTTAGGGATAGCGGACAATTTTGCAATGCCCCTATAATTTTCAATATTGGACTTCCCACCTTTTTTGTGAAGAGGGAATTTAAAAGATTCTTTCCAAAGAGATGGAAAGACAGAAGATTCAAGGAAGAGATTAAAAAGCTTAAGCAATGGGTGAAGAAGAGAAGCACTGCACTCTTTAAGAAGACAACTAGGTATATTGTCAGGTCCAGGAGAGTAAGAAGACTTTAACGAAATTAAAGCTGATAGCAGAGTGGACTGAGAGATGCTAGGAACAGGAATATAATTTGTAGAAGCAATACTATAAAGGTAAGGTATGTTAATAGGGGATGCAGAAGAGTAAGTTGATTGGAAGAAATTGGCAAAAATATTAGCGGATTCGCTATCGATGCTAGATTTATCCATCCCAAACATGAAAGATGATGGTAAAGTGGAAGATTTACGCTTAAAATTGACAAAACTATAAAATTGTTTGGGATTTAGCGTAAATTGCCGTTTGCAACATATAAGGTAATTCTCATAGCACTGTGAATTCAGGAGAAGAAAGTTTGATTTGGCTATAATGTATTTAGACAAGTCAGCACTCAAGCCAGACCTGCTAAATTTTTTATAATATTTATTTATTTTGTTTTTTTTATTTATTATTTTGTAAAGTTGATAGTCTTGGAGTGAACCAAGGGGGCTTAGAAGAAACGGACAACGGAGCAGAGTAAGGGATACATTCGTCAAATAGAGAATTTAAGGTGCTATAAAAAGATTTTAGGGCAATATTTATATCAACCGAGTTATATATAAAAGACCAATCAGTTGCCAGAATACGTTGATTTAATAATGAGTAATTTCCTTTGCGAAAGCAACGGCGAGGCAGGTTAAACACTGGAGGAGAAGACATAACAGGATTGCTAACAGACAATGTAACTTCTAAAGTAGGATGATATGAATCCTCAGGGACAGACAGAGGGGATGACCTAGATACATTGGCAATACAGTAGTTGTTAATAAATACAAGATCGAGTGTTCTAATTAAATGATTAGAAATTGAATTGATCTGAAACAATGGAAGATCAAGCATTTCTTCTAAGAAGTCATGCTGGGCAGACGGTACAAGATAATTTATGGTGTCGGATGAAGACCAGGGGATGGTTGGTAAATTAAAGTCACCCAGTACGATAAAAATATCATTATCACGGATATGAGCAGAAACTTCTTTAATAAAAGTTAGGTGTTGAAGATAAACTTGAATGTCAGAAGAAGGAGGGATATAAGAGAAAGTGATATAAACAACATGTGAAGGGAGAGTTATTTTAACAGAAATAATCTCAGCATCTTCGGCGGTATTACCAGTCACTTCTGATGATTTTATCGATGGCCTACTGGAGTTAGGCCTATCGCAAGTTAACAGGGTGCATAACTGTAGTGGTAGAATGTTGGACTTAATATTTGTTTCGGACTCAGATTGCAGTAATGCTTGTAGAATACCCCCTCTAGTGCTTCCGGAAGATACCTACCATCCAATTTTAGAACTATCCATTGAAATTCTTAACCCTAGTTCAGTATATAATAAAACTTTCAAAGCCCGTTGCTTTCGTAAAACTAACTTTACTTAATTAAATTATCTTCTTCAACATACAATTTGGTCTCACCTTTATTCCTGTAGTGATATAGAAACTGCCATTGCCATATTTTATGGGACCTTGAATTCGCTTTTGCATATTTGTGTTCCCCTCACTTGTTCTTCAAGTGATAATAAAACACCTTGGTTTACGAGGGAACTATCGAAATTGAAAAACGCAAAGACAAGATCGGGATAAAAAATCGGGAACTACTTTACATTGTGAGGTAGGCCAAATGCCGGCCTCCCCACAATACATTTATGGAAACAGCAGTATTATTATTTTGTATCATTACACACTATTATTATTATTATTTCAATCATTAAGATATTAAGACAAATGCGAAACACAATGAAGTAAATATTAATGGAATAAATGCAATGCCAACGTTAACAGACCTTAAGTGTAACATAAGTTTGGTACGGTGAAGGGCATAGAATAAGCATAGTATAAGATAACTTAAGAGAGCAGCTCAAGAAGAGCGGCGGTCGTGTGCACTCTCACACGATCCAAATGTCGCGACCCACGATCCAGATGTCGCGACCCACAAAGGCGAAAAGGGCGCGCTCAGGTTGAGCGCGAGACGACAAATTCAGTCGACAAGTGGGAGCGAATGTGAACGGACGTGAACGCTGGTGTCAAGACAAAAGAACGTAATAGGCGAAGACAAATTATGTGATAGAGATATTTCCCAGATTAGAATTATAGTGGCGTGGACGCTATTCCCCCCCTAAGGTCTTGATGATAAACCGTAAGTGGAACCGAGTAGAGTGAGTTATCCAATAAAAGTTAAGATTATTCCAAATCCTCGTATTTTAATTTTCGCCCCGAGAGGAGCTGAACGTTGAACGCATACTCGCGCGTCTATATACATATACATGCATGTGCGCACGCGGTCGGCACATGGCTAGGCGCGTTTTTATACTCGATACCGAAGGTAAAGAGTATATTGGTTTTGTGCAATGTCCGTCATGGTGTCTGTCCGTCCGTATGTATGCCTGTTTTTTCCACACCCTTCAAGCTAGAGACTTGTAACTTTCCAATTCTCTTTATCTATGGGATAGTAAATTAAAGTGTCAAGATGGTGGTTCTACGATAACTGGGGGGCTGGCAAATCGATAAATTCGATAACCCAATACCGATAAATCCACATATTTCGCACATCCTTACAGCTAGAAGTACCAAATTTGGTGCCAAGATAGCTTTAAGCAACCCCCTAAAAACTGCACCAAAAGTTTGGATGACACGCCCACCAATACTGCCCTAGCCACCCCCATCCACCCCAACGCTTCGTCAAAAACGGGAATGCGTTTTTCTTCCAGAGTTGTGGAGCTAGAGCCACCAAATTTGGTAGGAAGATAGCTGGCAACGACCCCCAAAAATTTGAATCAAAGTTTTGGAGCCACGCCTTCCATTTCGCCCCCCTTTCCCCACTTTTTACAATTTTCGAGCTACAGTCACCAAATATGGTATGAAGATAGCAATTGACATTCCACAAAGATCTGCATCACAAATTTGGATGCCACGCCCACCCATACCACCCCCAGCCCCCCTTTCCCCACTTTTACAAATTTCGAGCTAGAGTCACCAAATTTGGTATGAAGATAGCAGTTGATATTTCACAAAGATCTGCATCAAAAACTTTGATGCCACGCCCACCCATACCGCCCCCAGCCCCCCTTACCACACTTTTTACAAACTTCGAGCTAGAGTCACCAAATTTGGTATGTAGATAGCAATTGACATTTCACAAAGATCTGCAACAAAAATTTTGATGCCACAACTCCCCCTCCCCTTTCCCTACCTTTTACAAACTTTGAGCTAGAGTCACCAAATTTGGAACGAAGACAGCTGCATCGGTGAATCTTTAAGGCAGCGTACACCCCTTCCGCATCCGTACCCCTTTGCAATCAGGCCTCTTTTTACCGGTTTTAATACTGGTATCGAGTATGCCGCAGTCAGTTGCGTCCCACTGCAATGTTTCCACTTGTTGGAATTGTTTTTGGTTAGAATCTGAATGATCAACGGCACGCGTGCTGTGGCTCGCCCCGCACGCTTCCAATATCATTCGGTCGGTTCGGTAACGGAGCTTTGGCATCCACGCGACCTCGACTTTTGAGGGAACATAACCTGTGCTATCGGTGGTACTTGTACTGGGGCTTGTCCCGTACGCCTCCCTGATCGCCGGCCGTCACGAAATCTTTACACAGGGGTAAAGGCAAACTAGCTTGCCTCCAACTCGCGAGTACGTTTCGGCGAATTTCAATACTTCTTGTAACGTGGAACCTTGGCCGGACTGAGTTTCATACCCCGGCCAAAATCACTTCTTTACAAGTGGCGCCCGAGCAGGGACGTAAACGCGTCAGAGGAGTAGTGCAGATTGGAACTAAAAATCTCAAAAAAAAAACAAGTGGAAACGTTGCAGTCGGACGCAACCGACTGCTGCATACTCGATACCAGTTTTAAAAACGGTAAAAAGAGGCCTGATTGCAAAGGGGTACTGATGCGGAAGGGGTGTACGCTGCCTTAAAAATTCTCCAATGCAGATGGGGATGCCACCAGCTATCTTCCTTCCAATTTTGGTGACTCTAGCTCAAAGTTTGTAAAAGGTCGGAAAAGGGGGGATGGGGGCGGATTGGGTGGGTGTGGCATCAAAATTTTTGATGCAGATCTTTGTGAAATGTCAATTGCTATCTTCATACCAAATTTGGTGACTCTTGCTCGAAATTTGTAAAATGTGTGGTAAGGGGGCTGGGGGTGGTATGGGTGGGCATGGCATCAAATATTAGATGCAGATCTTTGTGAAATGTCAATTGCTAGCTTCATACCAAATTTGGTGACTCTTGCTCGAAATTTGTAAAAAGTGTGGAAAGGGGGGCTGAGGGTGGTATGGGTGGGCGTGGCATCCAAATATTAGATGCAGATCTTTGTGAAATGTCAATTGCTGTCTTCATACCAAATTTAGTGACTCTAGCTCAAAGTTTGTAAAAGGTGGGGAAAGGGGGGTGGGCGTGGCTCCAAAACTTTGAAGCAGTTCTTTGGGGGTCGTTGCCAGCTATCTTCCCACTAAAATTGGAGGCTCTAGCTCCAAAACTCTGGAAGATACACGCATTCCCGTTTTTGACGAAGCGTTGGGGTGGATGGGGGTGGCTAGGGCAGTATCGTTGGACGTGGCACCCAAACTTTTGATGCAGTTTTTAGAAGGTCATCATCACCTATCTTGGCACCAAGTTTGGTGGCTAAAGCTCAAAAAATGTAGGAGATATAGGCTTTTTATACTCGATACCGAAAGTAAAGAGTATATTGGTTTTGTGCAATGTCCGTCATGGTGTCTGTCCGTCTGTCCGTCTGTCCGTCCGTATGGTTGCAAGTTTTTTCCACAACCTTCAAGCTAGAGACTTGAAACTTTCCAATTCTCTTTATCTATGGGATAGTAAATTAAAGTGTCAAGATGGGGGTTCTACGATAACTGGGGGGCTGGCAAATCGATAAATTCGATAACTCAAAACCGATAAATCCACATATTTCGCACATCCTTACAGCTGTAAGTACCAAATTTGGTAAGAAGATATCTATTAGCAACCCCAAAAAACAGCATCAAAAATTTTGGAGCCACGCCACCGCAATCCGCCCCCCAGCCCCCCCCAAGCATTTTAAAGTCAAAGTAGCCCATATCTCCCACAGTTTTTAAGCTATAGCCACCAAATTTGGTGATGATGACCCCCTAAAAACCGCACGCCCAGCCCCACCGCATTTTGAAATCAGAAATGGCTATATCTCCCACAGTTTTTGATTTATAGCCACCAAATTTGGTGCCAAGATAGGTGATGATGACCCCCTAAAAACTGCACCAAAAGTTTGGATACCACGCCCACCGATACTGCCCTAGCCTCCCCCATCCACCACAACGCTTCGTCAAAAACGGGCATGCGTGTATCTTCCAGAGTTGTGGAGCAAGAGCCTCCAAATTTGGTGGGAAGATAGCTGGCAACGACCCCCAAAAATCTGATTCAAAGTTTTGGAGCCACGCCCTCCATTTCGCCCCCCTTTCACCACTTTTTACAATTTTCGAGCTAGAGTCACCAAATTTGGTATGAAGATAGCAATTGACATTCCACAAATAATTGCATCAAAAATTTGGATGCCACGCCCACCCATACCACCCCCATTCCCCCTTTCCCCAATTTTTACAAATTTCGAGCTAGAGTCACCAAATTTGGTATGAAGATAGCAATTGATATTTCACAAAGATCTGCATCAAAAATTTGGATGCCACGCCCACCCATACCGCCCCCAGCCCCCCTTTTCCCCACTTTTACAAACTTAGAGCTAGAGTCACCAAATTTGGTATGTAGATAGCAATTGACATTCCACATAGATCTGCATCAAAAACTTGGATGCCTCGCCCACCCATACCGCCCCCAGCCCCCCTTTCCCCACTTATTACAAATTTCGAGCTAGAGTTACCAACTTTGTAATGAAGATAGCAATTGACATTTCACAAAGATCTGCATCAAAAATTTGGATGCCTCTCCCACCCATACCGCCCCCAGCCCCCCTTTCCACACTTATTACAAATTTCGAGCTAGAGTTACCAAATTTGTAATGAAGATAGCAATTGACATTTCACATAGATCTGCATCAAAAGTTTGGATGCCTCGCCCACCCTTACCGCCCCCAGCCCCCCTTTCCACGCTTATTACAAATTTCGAGCTTGAGTTACCAAATTTGTAATGAAGATAGCAATTGACATTTCACAAAGATCTGCAACAAAAATTTTGATGCCTCAACTACCCATACTGCCCCCAGCCCCCCCCCCTGTCCCTACATTTTACAAACTTTGAGCTAGAGTCACCAAATTTGGAAGGAAGATAGCTGGTGGCATCCCCATCTGCATCGGAGAATCTTTAAGGTAGCTTACACCCCTGCCGCATCCGTACCCCTTTGCAATCAGGCCTCTTTTTACCGGTTTTAATACTGGTATCGAGTACGCCGCAGTCGGTTGCGTCCGACTGCAACGTTTCTACTTGTTTAATTTTAAAATGCGGTGGGCTGGGGGTGGAATGGGGGGCGTGGCTCCAAAATTTTTGATGCAGTTTTTTGGGGGTTGCTTGAAGCTATCTTCTATCCAAATTTGGTTCTTCTTGCTGTAAGAATGTGCGAAATATGTGGATTTATCAATTTTGAGTTATCGAATTTATCGATTTGCCAGCCCTCCAGTTATCGTAGAACCCCCATCTTGACACTTTAATTTACTATCCCACAGATAAAGAGAATTGGAAAGTTTCAAGTCTCTAGCTTGAAGGGTGTGGAAAAAAGTTGCGTTCATACAGACGGACAGACACCATGACGGACATTGCACAAACTCAATATACTCTTTACCTTCGCGCGCGTTCAGGGCGACTCTGTGGAATTTATAAACGCAAAGTTATTAAATCTACAACAGAGTAGGAAATCAGCAAATCAATATATCCAAGAGGCAGAAGTGCTGACAAAAGCCTTAGAAGGTGCATACATTAATAATGGACTGGGTCTCTGCTCGGGCGCCAATTGTAAGGTAGTTTCAATAGCCGAGGTACATATCTCAGTCTGGCCAAGGCTCGCTTACAAGTTATAATTTATTTATTACTGAGACGCGTTAGCTATTTAGAGGCAAGGTTGCGTTAAAGCATGGATTTCAGGGATGAAGTACATTCGTACGATTTCCGCTGATTCCACTGATGTTGCTCCGTACGAATCGGGGATATGCTCGCCGATAAGTAGGAATGCCTGAAGGGGCTAAAACAGCTGTTAGCGCGATACTGTACCGATTGAGTAATCGGGGAATAGCGAGAGGAGACTCCGTCTTATGCCTTCCGCCGATTTCTCAAATATATAATCTCTGCAAAATCGAAGCGTAGCGTGTCTAACACCCCGCGCGCGTGTAAATATATTTATACGTATATGTATATATATATATATGTAACGCGGCTCTCGTTTTTTCTCGCGTGGCAACGTATAACACGTGAGGAGGTTTTAGGTTATTTCAATTCACTTTTATTTGACTCCGCTCGTACTTACTTACTCTACGTTCTACGCCTTACAAATTACTGTCTGTAGTTTGTGCACTTTCCTTTTGCCGTGTCGGTCTCAATATCTATTTCCTCGCCTTACTTGATTTATTTATTTATTTATTTATTGTCAGCTTAGAGCAGCTGACATTAAAATGAAATCAAAATTAATTTAAATTAGAAAAAACAATTAAAATAATTAAAATAAAAATATAGAATAATATGTAAATCTGAAAATATAATTAAAAGTTAACGTTATAGCTCTGGGAAATTCAATAAAAATTGAGTATTCCAACATTTGTTGCGAGGATTGGGAAAACCCAGAAAAAACCCAATCAGACCAGCGTTAGATAAGTAATTATTGGTTACGATTAGATAAAGAAAAAATGATTGATATTTTTAGTACTGCTTTTGTATTATCAAGGTATACTGAAGACGGCAAGCAAGTAGACTTACGTTTAGAGTTAACAAATTTATAAAACTGTTTAGGGTCACGTGAAAAGTTTAGTCTACAACGATTAAGATAATTATTGTAACAAAATGTGTTAACAGAAAGAAAACTAGATTTTGCTACTAAATACGAAGATACATCTAAAGTGGTTCCCGATTTTTTAAATTTTTTATATGATCTTGTATTCGCGTTTTTAAATTTAGATAGTTCCCTCGTAAACCAAGGTGGTTTATTATCACTTGAGGAACAAGTAAGGGGAACACAAACATCCAAAAGCGAATTCAAGGTCCCATAAAATATGGAAATGGCAGTTTCTATATCACTACAGGAATAAAGGCGAGACTAATTAGTATGTTGAAGAAGATAATTTAATTTAGTAAAGTTAGTTTTACGAAAGCAACGGGTTTTTAAAGTATTATTAGATACTGAAATAGGGTTAAGAATTTCGATGGATAGTTCTAAGGTTGGATGGTAGGTATCTTCCGGAAGCACAAGAGGGGGTATTCTACTAGCATTACTGCAATCTGAGTCAAAAACAAATATTAAGTCCAACATTCTACCACTACAGTTATGCACTCTGTTAACTTGCGATAGGCCTAACTCCAGTAGGCCATCGATAAAATCATCAGAAGTGACTGGTAATATCGCCGAAAATGTGTCATTTATAGACCATACAACATGTGGCAGATTAAAATCACCAACCACTATCAGATTATCCATATCTGTCAACAATGACGAAACAAGTTGCAGGGCAATAAGATGGGATGAGTAAATGTTAGTATCAGATTGAGGAGGAATATAAGAACAAGTAACATAAAGTGAACGGCCGTTTAATAATATTTTAACACATAAAAACTCTATGTCCGGAAGAGCATGAGAATGAATCTGTTCAGAGGAAAAACAAGAGTCAAGAGCAATTAGAGCACCACCCCCTTGCGGGAGGCACGATCGCATCTGTACAAGTTATATTTTGAAGGAAAAACAGAATAATCAGAAATATAGCGTTTTAACCAGGTTTCCGTTAGTGCAACTATATGTGAATCCAATGATAATTTAGAAAGTTTAGTGTTAAGGCCTTTAACGTTTTCATAAGCCAAAGTAAGTAGTTTTGTTAGTTTTTTGCCCCCGAGGTGGAAGCGGTGTACTACTAATCCTAATGCCCCTATTATTATAATTATTATTATTATTATAATTGGGGTCAAGTGCTCTGCGACCTAAAAGATCTTCTTGGCTTAAAGCTCTTCCATCAGACCCAGTCCTTGTACAAAGGCAAGTATATTTACTGGATCGATGGTCTTCAGGTCAGTGAACTGAATAACATGTTTTCCTAGAAACCTGCTTCTCTTCCCCACTAAGGCTACACATTCTGCTATGATATACAAGAAAGATTCCCTTTCCATATCGCAGAATCTACATGTATCATTACTAGCGATTCCTAGCTTGGCTAGGTGACCCCTTAGTCTGCAGTGTCCTGTCAAAAGAGCGGTGATTATCCTGAGTCTATTCTTTCCCATATTTATAATCTGCTTGAATCTTTTCAGATTGTAAGTTCCAAGAAGCCACTTGGCTTGTCTGAGTCCTGGGGACTGCGCCCAGCTCAATTCGCGCAAGAGTTTCTCTTCACTCCTAAGTTCCTGCCGTATTGTGCTTCTTCCTATCCCACAGTACGGCTCAGGCCCTATGAGGGGTGTCGCTGCCCCCAGCCTTGCTTGCTTGTCTGCCTCTTCGTTCCCAGCTATATTAACATATCCTGGGACCCATCTTAGGGTTAGCCTATTATGTAGTCCCAGAGTGTTTAGCTTGGTTCACACCTTGCGAACTACCTTCGACCTAATTTCGATCTTGCTGAGTGCCATAATGGCTACTTGACTATCTGATAATATAGCTATATCCCTATTCCGATAGTTACGCTTCAGATTAAAGTCCACACACCTCCCTATTGCACATACCTCAGCCTGGAAGATGCTGGTGTGCTTACCTAGGGACTCATGGTATTTTAGCCGAGGGCCTACCACTCCAAGACCGGAGCCTTGGCTGGTAAGGGATCCATCGGTGTACTATTTGATGGTGTGGGATTTCATTTGGTGGACCTCTTCAAGAGATGTCCACTCCCTTTTGCTGCTCAGGTGAACTTGAAATTTTTGCTCGAACATGTGCTCGGCTTTCATTTCGTCCCTAGTCTGTGCCAATAGGGGAAGTTCACTTGACAGCATATATGCATCTAGTTGGCTCAGAATATGCTCTTTGCCAACTCCCTCGACCGACATTCTTAATAATGCAGCTTTCTGTTGTAGCCTAATTGTGTGATGGAGTGGGGTAATCTCCAACAGAACCTCTAGCGCCGATGTGGGACAGTTCCTCATCGCTCCAGTGATTCCTACACAGGCCATTCTTTGCAATTTATGTAATTGCCTCTGCACAGTGATTTGCTGTGCCTTGTCCCCCCATGCAATTGCTCCATATGTGAGCATGGGCCTTACTACCATGAGGTATAGCCATCTCAAAATTTTTGGAGAGGTTCCCCACGATTTCCCCGCTATTCTACGACATGTGTAGAGTGCTCTGCAGCACTTTAGAATCGTATTCTGAATATGGGTCCCAAAGTTCAATTTACTGTCAAATGTGACCCCAAGGTATTTGACTTCCTTGCTTGTTACTATTCGACTCCCCGCGAGCCTAATATCTCTCATCCTCTGCAACTTATACCTCCTGGTGAACGGAACTATGACGGTTTTTGTAGGGTTTAGGATGAGTCCAACCTCGCTACACCAGTCACACGTGATCCTAAGTCCCAGTTGGATAATATCACACAGAGTTTCCTCATACTTGCCCCGCGCTATTATCACAATGTCATCGGCATAGCCCTGGCATTGGATACACCTGCTGGCAAGTCTGCTTAACAATTCGTCTACTAAGATACTCCATAAGAGCGGTGATAAAACCCCCCTTGTGGACAGCCTCTTGTGGTTGTCACTGTTACGGTACTATCTTGTATAGTTGCCGTAGCTTGTCTGGACCTGAGTAGAGATGAGATCCATCTGCTAGTTGTCATGTCCAGACCCCTTCTATTTAGGGCAGCCCTGACAGCATCGTGCGATGTGTTGTCAAAGGCGCCCTCAATATCTAAAAATGCACATATTGCTACTTCTTTGTTTAAAACTGCAGAGCGCAAAGTGCGGTGCAGTTTATAAAGTGCCGTATCCGTAGATCGGCCTGCTCTGTATGCGTGCTGCGTGGCTTGCAGCGTACTCCGTGTCAACAGAGTACTCCTAATGTAGTTGTCCACTAGCTTTTCCAACGTTTTCAACAAAAACGATGTTAAGCTAATGGGTCTGAAGGACTTTTGGTTGGTGATATCTGTCTTCCCTACTTTGGGGATGAAGACCACCCTAGCTCTACTCCAAGTGCTCGGTATATGACCGAGTGCTAGGCTACTGACTAGTATTTTCCTCAGGGTGGGTAGGAGTATGTCCTGCCCTTGCTGAAGGAATACTGGCGATATACTGTCCAGACCGGGAGATTTATAGAGCTGGAAAATTCCAATTGCCCATTGTGTCTTCTCCATTGTGACTACTGACTTGGCTAGTGCCCAGTCTAGAGCAGTCGGTCTGTGTCTGTCTTCCGTTTCGAGTGTTTCGCATGGGCCACAGGGAATACTTCCTGGGAAGTGCGTCTCGAATAGAAGCTCTAGCTTGTCCATGTTACTGGTCGTATAGGTGTTGTCCCTACGTTTCAGGGCTAGATTTGCCTCCGGTGCCCGTTTGGATAATGCTCTATGGAGCCGTGCACCTTCAGTCGTACTAGCTATGCTTTCGCAGAAGTCCCTATAGTTCCTACGTTTGGCCTTTCGGATTTCCCTGCTGTACAGGGTGAGGCTTTCCCGATAGTTATCCCATGATCCGTCACTCTTGGCTCTGTTGAAGAGATGACGGGTGGATGTTCGTAGTCTCTCTAGACTATCGTTCCACCATGGGGCATCTATTTCTCTGCGCGTTTTGCCTAGTGGGCAGCTTTCTTCAAATGCGTTACTGATGCATTTGCTTAAATTCCGTACAACTCTATTTAGCTCACCTGTGCGTTTGGCTATTCCAAAACTTTCGGAGGCTAGGTTAAGTTTTAGGGTTGACCTAAATTTTTCCCAGTTGGTTTTTCTGGGGTTGCGAGCTGTAACGTTACTTTCCGTATTAAACTGAAGCTTAAAAAGGATGATCTTATGATAAGACATAGATTCTTCTGAGGAGACATGCCATTCTCTGAGATGTGGCCGTAAAGACCGACTGGTCAGGGTGATGTCTAAAACTTCCTCTCTTATTCTAGTTACGAATGTCGGTGTTGACCCGACATTTAAAATTTCTAAGTTATATTTGAATATAAAGTCAGTGAGGCTGCCCCATTCTGTGTGGTGCGCATTGGCATCGCAGCCGATTAGAATTGGCAGCTTCTCTCTCCTGCAGTAATCCACCAGCTTTTCCACTTCCGGGGGAGGGCATGCCTCGTCACCCGCGAAGTAGGCGGATACCACTACTATAGGGGGCGCTTCCTTTGCCTTTAACGGCAATGGGCAAGCAGTCCCTAGTAAGGAATTCTGAAAGAATAGTAAAGTTAATGCCTTTTCTTACCATGATACATGTCCTAGGTATCGGATCTCTTTGGTCTCAGATTACCTTCGAATTAGCGGTGTACTGGCCTTTGACGCCATCGTTCACCCATGGCTCCTGTACAAGGGCCAGCCCAAGATGTTGTTTGATAAACATCCTGGCTAGGATGGCCGAGGCCGCGTTAGCCCGATGGAGATTTCACCATCACTTTACCGCCGCTCCGCTTCATGACGATGAAGGCCCGGAGTTGCCCCCATCATCGCTGCCCGTCATCGTCACGTCAGCTTCATCTTCTGCCTCCATCTCTGCAGCCAGCTCTTGTGACGATATTGGCGCCTGCTCGTCTAGCCTATCCTCCAGCATTTCTGGGCTGGACGTCGCGTCCGCCAGCTCCTCGTCGTCCGCCAGATCCTAGCACACCTCCGAGGCAGCGGGAGGGGGGTATCACCTCTGGTGAGGGGTACGGTTTGGGTGCCGGTACTGGGGCGGGGGCCGGGGCATTTTGACCGGCGGTCGACTTTTTGAGGCCACTAACGGGGATGGTCCCGTAGCGGAAAGAGACCTGATGGCCCTTCTCCACAATGGCATCCTTGGATGCTTCATCGATGACGATCACCATCAGCGCACCTCCACCCTCCGTTCTTCTCGAAATTACCTTCCACGCCTCGGTCTCGATCATGTTCTGATTCCTCAGCAAAATCAGAAGTGACTCGGTAGACCGATCAGCGCTCCTTGGGCAAAAAATGGTGATGGTATGTGGCGAGGGGATATCCTAACCCACCCTACAGTCAAGGGGTACTCCCTTCCACGTCAGCAACCTCGATGTCATGGTCCTCAGCCAATCCGCGGAGCATTCGTCAGATCACTCGATCACCAGGTGTCATACCCTGAAATGAATGCCCGCGAACGCAACCGCGGTGCCCCATCCCGAGAGAATAATCTCATCAAGGATGGCCTCCTCCAATGTGGACAAGTACCCGTGACTGAGCATTACCTGGGGATATTCCACAGGTAACACGGCCACTTTGACCCTTTTTGCCATCGTCGCGTAGGACGGGCGAGCCGCAGTGGGCACTGGAGGAGAAGGTTTCCTCACAGCCATAGGGACGGAAGCAGCATCAGCAGCCTTCGACGTGCTTGGACGCTCCTCCTGACACACCCTTTTGGGGGCATCAGTAGATGGCGTCAAAGTGTCATTCAGGCATTTGGGGGTTGGTCCCCTTGCCTGCTGCGCCGTCTCCCTGCCGGTGGTCGCCTTTTTCATCGCCTCAGCAGGGGATAGTCCCTGCTGCAGATACCTGAGGTACCACTTCACCTTTGATCCACATAGGCCTTTCCTATTTGGATCATCTATACCCCCCGGCTCTCCTAGCTTCGGAAGGGTCTTCTTCGGCTGCTGACTCCCATGTGCCGCCTGACCGCATTAACCGTCGGCCGCGCCGGTTGGCGTATGCTTTCGGTTGCGGGGGCGGCGTCTCGACGGGGATGTCTCGTCACGGCGCTGGTCGTCTGATGCCTCCTTTGCCTCTCCTTGGGGCGATGTGGGGTTGGTCCCACGCTGGAGGGCCGGTCTCCGTCAAGGAGGTGGTCCTCAAAGTGTCTCGCGACACTGGCGGCAGGGATATCCTGCCGTACTCTATAGTTGTTGTTGTTGCTATTTTTCTTCATATTGTTCCCACGAATTGCGGAGAAATTATGGTCCGCCGGGCAGAGATCCGCCATACCCGGGTAAGGCTGGATAGAACAGGTGGTCGCCATCTGCCTGAGCCCACCGTTAGAGTCTGGGCTAGTTTTTAATCCGGGCCCCCGGCCAGGCTGACTCTCGGCACGGTCCGATTGACATCTTAGCCCAGCCCGGAGTGAGATGTGAGGGAAGGGATGTAGATGGGTATTTGTGGAGGAGTTGGGAGTGTGTGAGGCTATGATTGAAAGACGGTGACACATGCGTCTTGTCAGTGCGATTAAACCTACCGCACCCGCTGTTTGTCCGGGACTGCTTATTCACGAGGATTTCTCGCTATTCGCAGCTAACCCCGAAGGGCCGTTCGCTATCCGCAACCCGCGACCCGCGACCCGCCTGGTGCCCTCAGCTTAGCCCCCTCCGAACCATCCCACAAGTTCATCAGACTAGGCCTTATTATTATAAATTCGCCTATTCTCATACTCCTTTACAAGGAGGTCGGGAGTTCTGCCGGTATGGTAAAGCGTCTGATTGGTTTTATCTATTCGACAAACTCCAAGCATCTCACCGCCTCCACGTGGCGACTCCGGAAACAGCTTCTTTATCTATCCAGATAAAGAGCTGGCTAAGGTGAGAAGGCGCTCCGCAGCTCAGCCATATTCGTGGCTTAGGCTGTCGGAGAAAATCCAGGACGCGACTGCACCCGGATCGGGCGGCATCCTGGTTAGCGTCTGACCCATAGTGGGCGGCTACTTTCTACGTCTTTCTCCGAATCGGTAGACAAAAAAGAAGATTCGTCGCAGATGACTAAGGCAATCCAACACCTGAGTACCCAGATTGAACCCCTGACGAAATGGCTGTTGGGCTAATGTTGCAGTCACCGCCGTCCTACTAAAACCTAGCGAGTCTTCAAGTACGTTCAAATCGCAACACCACTGAATTGGTGGTACAGGTGCAGTTGAGAGAACTCCTACTTAGCGTCCGTCCTGGCTCTGAACAAAGGCACTCATAAGGTCTTTTGTCAACCCTTGCGTGGACCTCACTGCTTGCAAAGGGACCCACGGGGACATTACGGACGACTGCACATGTGCGACGAGATACCGGCTTTAAGTTTGGACCCATATAGCATGAACAATAATGAAAACAACAAACTAAACGAAGAAACAGGAAAGAGTGAAGAAGGAGGAGCATTCAACAGAAGCAGGCTGATCGCAAGGTCGCCTATATAAAGTGCAACGCGGGCAGAACCTCTGCCGCAGGGTACACCGCATGCGTTACAAGCGCTTGGGAGCCAGATTACATCCAGTGCAATGCAAGTAGATGTGCAATCGCCTTCGCGTAGCCAAAGTGAGATGCCAATTCACAGCTCACCCCGGCAGGCGCTGATAAGCAAGATGAGAGCGCTAGAGGATGAGACACTGGCACAGTGCAGATCAGTTCTGAGGAAGATGAAACACGCCATGCTCAGACAGCGAAACATAAGCATGGATGTCAAGGACGGCGCTTCGGAACTAAGTGAGCTTTTTGACGTGATGCAAAATTACAGGAAAAGCTGGATTATTGCCGAAAAGGAGAGATTGGTGGAGGCATACAAGGCTTCTACGCAAAAACCAGTTGAGGGAAACGAAACTCCGGTGTCGGTACCTAAGAGAGCCGCTACTAGCCCAGCAGCGCTAGACTCCAGCAGAAAAAAATAAAAATAAGAAGGATGACGTCGGTTTTCAAATTGTCTCACACAAAAAAGGAAAGCCGAAGAGCGACAAACAAAAGGAGACCGCACTATCAAGCACTAGGGCATCTGCTAAAAGTGGGGTTAACCAAAGGACAAGGACACGGCCCAGGCCCGACGCACTACTAGTTAAACCTGCAGAAGGCAAAAGCTACGCTGACGTACTTAAAAAACTACGAGAAAACATGAAGGCAGAAGAAGCCGACAACGCCATACGCTCGGTAAGGAAAACAATGAAGGGGGACATGCTAGTAGAACTAGCAAAAGGAAGCAAAACGGACACCCTGTGTCAAACAATAAGAGACACAATCAAAGAGAATGGGTCAGTAAGGGTTATCAAACCAAAGACTAAGGTAGAAATCCGCGACTTGGACAGTCTGACAGAGGAGCAGGAAATCATTGTGGCAATAAAAGCGTCTGTAGGCGACGTATGTCAGGATTTTGAAGTACATCTGACAAAGGTCAACAGTTCGGAGCAAAAACGCGCCTTCGTCACCATGGCAACGGAAGACGCATTAAAATTACTAAAGGATCAGAGGATCAAAGTTGGGTGGACAAGATGCCGAATTAAATCATGCCTCGACATCAAACGTTGCTTTCTTGGAGTGGGAAACCTACAGAAGGATTGCAGGGGACCAGACCGGAGAGATGTATGCATGAGATGCTCGGAAAGAGGACATAAAATGAAGGACTGCACGAAAACGCCAAAGTGTTGTTTATGCACACAGGAAGGCCACAAAGAGACGAACCACATACCAGGAACGACCTACTGCAAAGCCGGACCCGGAAAGACCAAAAAGTGATAATTCTGCAAGCAAACCTACACAGAAGCCGGACAGCAGATGCTCTGCTATCCCAAATAGTCCTAGAACAGCAAGCAGATTTAGTGATAATCAGCGAGCAGTACAGGAACAAATCAAATGGATGCTGGCTAGAAGACGAATCGAAGACGGCCGCAATATGGTTCCCGGGCACAAGCAAGGCTGTTGTTCACAACTCAACGAAAGGAAGATGCTTCGTTCATGCACGCATAGAGAAGTACAACATAATGAGCTGTTACCTAACGCCAAACGATGACATCAACACTTTCAAAGAGAAACTAAATGACATCGAGGACGCGGTGTTGCAAATGAACGGAAACCTTATCATAGCAGGTGATTTTAACTCAAGAGCAGAAGAGTGGGGCATGCCCTCGACAAACTCAAGAGGCCGTAAGGTTGTCGATATGGCGGCAAGATTGGGACTTGTGGTCGCAAACGTCGGCTCAGCACCGACATTCAGACGGCCAGGAACCATTGGTACAATCCCGGATATAACGCTCGTCTCAGAAGGACTCGCAGGCCAAATCATAGACTGGAAGGTCTTAGATACCTACAATGGAAGCGATCATGAGTACATCTCGTTCGAACTCAAAGAAACGCGACCACCCGACGTCAATAAAACAGCTGGGAGACGCAGATGGAATGTAAATCGGCTCAACAGGACGATCCTTATCCACGAAATAGACCGGCAAGCAAGGGTAGAACGTGAGGGAGACATCGTCAACAAAACCATGACGATAATAAGAAAAGCCTGCGATGCCGCAATGCCTAGAACAGGCAACCCACGCAGAGCAGGAAAAGAGGTCTATTGGTGGACGGATGAAATAAAAGCACTCAGGGAGACATGCATTAAGAATAGGCGCAAGCTTACCAGGGCAAGACGGAGAGGAAATTTCGCGATACAGGAAGCCCAGTTTAAGATATCCAAGAAAAACCTTAGCATTGCCATTCGCAACAGCAAAAAGGAAAAATGGAAAGTACTATGCGATGACGTGAACATCGACCCTTGGGGGGCTGGGATACAAAATCGTGATGAAAAAACTACGAAAGAGGAGTGCTACGCCAGACATTGAGGAAGAACAGATGGACAACATAGTCAAAACACTGTTTCCCACGCATGTCCCAAGACCCGCCAGGACAACACGTCGTACGACGGAAGCGCAAATAGAGCTTTTCACCAACGAGGAACTGACGAGGGCAGCTTATAGCCTAAAGAATAAGAAAGCCCCAGGACCTGATAGCATCCCTTCCGAAGTTCTGAAAGTTATTGCAGAAAGTCGGCCAAATGTACTGCTCGACATGTACAACGCGTGTATACTTAATGGGAGCTTTCACGATACCTGGAAAGTACAGCGACTAGTACTGATAGGGAAAGCAAAAGGAGACCCTACGACGCCATCCGCATACCGCCCTCTTTGCATGCTAGACACAGCAGGGAAACTCTTAGAAAAGATGATTAAGCCCCGATTAGCAGTGGCAGTAGAACGTGCTGGAGGTCTCTCTCCCAGGCAGTACGGCTTTAGACCAGGCAGGTCTACAATAGGAGCTATCCAAGAGGTGGTGAATGAGGCGCTCAAGACAAAACGAGGAAACCACTACTCGAGACCCATAACCCTGTTAGCAACGCTGGATGTAAAAAACGCGTTCAACAGCGTCAGATGGACAGATATGTTGGCAGCACTTGAGAGACGATCGCACATACCGGAATACCTAATGTGCAAAATTGACAGCTACCTCAGCAACAGGAAATTAATATACAAGACCAGCTCAGGCGAAAAGTGTATAAATATAA
Source organism: Scaptomyza montana (assembly GCA_018904305.1). Lineage (NCBI taxonomy): Eukaryota > Metazoa > Arthropoda > Insecta > Diptera > Drosophilidae > Scaptomyza > Scaptomyza montana. The sequence continues at coordinate 201,907 of JAEIGR010000136.1, forward strand.
ACTCAGGAGCTGCACAAGGCTCCATTCTTGGGCCGGAACTCTGGAACATAAGCTATGATGAAATCCTCCGCATAGAAATGCCTGAAGAAACTTTTCTAGTGGGGTACGCAGACGACATAGTAGCAGTGATCACGGCGCGGAACACAGAATACGCACAGAGGCTGCTTACTCGGGTGATGGTACGAGTCAAGGACTGGCTGGACGCACACGGTTTGCAGCTAGCGGCTGAAAAAACAGAGCTGATTGTAATAGCCGGTAGAAGAATCCCTCTAGAAGTGGATATGAGAGTCAACGACAGGCATATAAGGACACAAAAGGTGATCAAATATCTGGGCGTTAGACTAGATACCAAATTGACATTCGAGCCACATCTTCAGTACGTTAAAAAAAGAGCAGCCGAGGCAACGAGAAACCTCAGCAGGCTCATGGCAAATATCGGCGGACCAACTCAAGCAAGGAGAAAACTCTTGATGGAGATCAACAACTCCATTCTGCTATATGGAAGCGAAATCTGGGCAGAGACTTTGGAAACCAAAAGTAGGCTGAAGCCACTACTCGCTATTCAGAGAACGAGCGCACTAAGGATAAACAGTGCATACAGAACGGTGTCCGGCGCTGTCGCACTAGCCATCGCAGGCGTGATACCGATAGACCTCTTAGCTAAGGAACGAAAGACAATCTACGAGCTACGACAACTAGGAAAATATTCTAGGCAAACCGCAGACACATGTAGACAGGCAACGTTAGCATTATGGCCAGAAAGATGGGCAGGCGAGAGCACAGGAAGATGGCCAGCCAGGCTCATACCTAACCTTAAGGCATGGGTCGAACGTCAGAATGGGGACGTAGATTACTACATCACCCAAGTGCTTACAGGACATGGATATTTTAGTGCCTTTCTACACAAGATAGAGAAAAGCGCAGTAGCCAGCTGCGTGTATGGCGACGCCGAGATCGACAATGCTGAGCACACAATTTTTCACTGTGTGCGTTTCACATTAGAAAGAAGACGACTTATACAAGCGATCGGTCAAATAACACCGGACAACCTTGTGTCAAAGATGATCATCAGAGACGACAACTGGAAGAAAGTAGCGGCCTTCATCAGTCAAATCTTAAGAAGCAAGAAAAAAGACCTAGATGAGAGGTCGTAATAGGGTGTCTGGACGCAGATAAGAGCTTAGTGCTAAGATGTCTCATCTAATAACTAAGGCTCATGCTTCTATAAGAAAACGGCGCTTGGCGCATAAAGGCCCCACTTCGAAGTATTGCGAAAGCGTTTCCGAAGTGGAGAAAGGCCCAACGGGGAGGGGTTGTTTAGTGGGTATTCTACTATGTAGCGAGCCCCACACTCCCTAACTAAGACGTTAGTTGGAAGTGCGTAAATGCATTTTCCCTCCCAACTCAAAAAAAAAAAAAAAAAAAAAATACTCCTTTACAACAAGCTGCTGCAGCCAGAATTTTTCCGAACAAATTGTCGAAAAGAGTTCAGGCGGCACGCTCAACGTGAAAGAATATATACTTCGGGCGTGTTTAAATTTAAACTTCTCAACAATAATAAGAGGAGAATCAATTTTACTTTTAACATAAGCTGAAACATCATCCGATGAAGTATCGGATGCCAGCTTTGATACATATATAAATTTATTAAGTGGCACAACAACAAGAGGCTTGGGAGCCCCGGCTGTACCTACAGTAAGATTACTAGGCACACAAGCTGTCGAATCGGAGGGCACTAGTAAAGGATTTTTAGCTGGTAGAGAGTGAACGGTGGTTAAGTTATTACTAGGATTTCCAGCTGGCGAGTTAAAAACCATTAATGGGCCAGCAATAGGACCCGTTGTGGAATTATTGCTTGGCACCACAAGTGGCTTGGTTGACAAGACAGGTGGGACACTAGGTGTAGAGGGACCCGAAGTCTTTTTACGCTTCGGAGATTCGGTCATAATCTTGCCGTTTTTAAAATTTGCCTCAAGCTCTTTTAAAGCCATATGCAGATTATTAAAAGCTTTGTTCACTGACAAAAGCTTAGGTGAGTCTGCCTATAAATTGAGCGGTTTCCTTCTCAACCTCATTGCAGGACTCAGAATACCATTTTAAGCCAGAGTCTGCCACTAAGCAGTCCCTTATTTTGGCTGTAAAGCCAACACATTTCATGTGGATCGCGTTGTCACACAATCTACATAAAATAAAGTCTTGGTTGGTTGTACCAACCGTTTTACAATTCTTGCTGCAGCAGGTAAACATTTGGAAAATGTAAACAAAGAAATAAGCAAATCGAAATGCTCAAACAAAACAATGAAAATAAATTAATACCACGAATATTTGCGATCACTGTTAGTATTAAGAACAAAACATATAAACTAAGTTATATCGTACACAAAGACAAGAAAAACAAGTGGAAACGTTGCAGTCGGACGCAACCGACTGCGGCATACTCGATACCAGTAATTTAACCGGTAAGAAGAGGCCTGATTGCAAAGGGGTACGGATGCGGCAGGGGTTTACGCTGCCTTAAAGATTCTCCGATGCAGATGGGGTTGCCACCAGCTATCTTCCTTCCAAATTTGGTGACTTAAGCTCAAAGTTTTTTATAGGTGGGAAAAGGGGGGCTGGGGCTGGATTGGGTGGGTGTGGCATCAAAATTTTTGATGCAGATCTTTGTGAAATGTCAATTGCTATCTTCATACTAAATTTGGTGACTCTAGCTCGAAATTTGTAAAAATTTACGGACTGTGTTAGATCACACGGGCGCATAGGTTAACCGTAGAATACGTCATTTTGTGCAACAAAAATTATGAAAGTAAACATAGTATGTATATGATTTGAAATTTAAATACATTAAACATTTGAAAAAGCTGAAATGCATATTTATGCCTTACATAGCAAAAGCGTTAATAAAAGCTGTTCAATCTTTTATTAAAAGTTTTTTATTATTGTATATTGAATAGAATGCATAGAATTTAAACAGTTTTATTAAAAATAGTACTTAAAACTAAGTAATTTTTGTTTTATGATGAATATTTGATTTTTGATATTTTCACAGGCTGCATTTTTTAAAATTTATTTTATGAAGTAAGCTCATGCATGAGTTGCAAAAATCAAAGCTGCTACCGTAAAGACAAACTTTCTTATAGTCAACACTATCGATAGTTTATTTCCTGTTAGTTAGTAGCCACTGCTGCCCTCGATAGTGGCAGCGATAGTGTAAGACCATAGATTGTCCGATAGTTCCATCGATTGTTTGCTGAGCTGAGACGAACAGTGCAAGCATATGCACATGCTATCAGCTATCGCACTCACTCACACTTATTGGTTACATCACTAATACTAATATACACACATTTGAAATAAATTTAATTATGACCAAACATCTTAATGAAATTTCAGCACTTAGAAGATATCAATCATGACCGCATATATATCAAACGAAAGGAAATCGAGTCTATTTTATATTGAGAAAAAATTAAACAAATTCATCAGGGAGTTTTTAAGCAATTTGCAATTAAAAAAAAGTAATGATTTTTGCACTGGTTTTTTGCCTTAAAAAGTTATAAATTTGGCAAAAGTATATAAAATTTGAATGTAGGAATGTTTGTTTAACTTATCTCAACTTATATTCCAAAACTCTGAAGTAATTGATGAATTATTGAGAGCGCTAGACCAATTTAAAGTCTTCAAAATGAAGCAAAAATATACATATTTTTGGTTTCAATTTTTAATAGAAAATGTAATCAATACATATATTAATATGCATTTATTGAAAGCTTGAAGCCTTGGCTTTTAAATGAAACTAATTTGAGGAAAATTGATCCATTAGTTCATGAGCAATAAGCGATTTTGTGAACCTCTCTTATTACAACAACAACTTTTTTGTGTTGAGACTTCATTATCGTAAGGTAAGACGTATTCTACGTCAAAAGTGTGGAAAGGGGGGCTGGGGGCGGATTGGGTGGGCGTGGCATCCAAATTTTTGATGCAGATCTTTGTGGAATGTCAATTGATACCTTCATACCAAGTTTGGTGACTCTAGCTCTAAAGTTTGTAAAAGGTGAGGAAAGGGGGGCAAAATGGGTGGGCGTGGTTTCAAAAATTTGATGCAGATTTTTGGGGGTCGTTGCCAGCTTTCTTCCCACCAAATTTGGAGGCTCTAGCTTCTCAACTCTGAAAGATACACGCATTCCCGTTTTTGACGAAGCGTTGGGGCGGATGGGGGCGGCTAAAGCAGTATTGGTGGGCGTGGCATCCAAACTTTTGATGCAGTTTTAAGGGGGTGATCATCACCTATTTTGGCACCAACTTTGGTGGCTGTTCGGGGCAGCAACCGTCCCCGCCAGCAGATGGTTCTCAAAAATGTGTTTAAATTTAACGGCCTTCTGCCACTCACGTTTGCATTTATCTTCATACGCTTATTATCTTTTTGTTGTAAATATCGTAACTATAACGAAAGCTCTCTCACTAAGCGGTGCTCGCTGACGGACACCTTTTCAAATAAGCTGCTCTCGTTACGCACTCTAACTAAGTCTCAGTTTGTCTTTATACGCTACTACAACGTTAACAAAATGCATTAAACACATGCACGTGTAAAACTTATAAAAAGAACAAAAACGCAAAACATAAGAAAATAATAACTGCAACCTTTTGTGAATTCTATGTGCGCTCACGGCTTTAATAAATACTTAGTTTTCAGCCGGGACAATGGTGGGTTCAAACCAGTGCCCTCCACAGTGGATATAGCTCAAAAACTGTGGAAGATATAGGCTTTTTTGACTTTAAAATGCGGGGGGCTGGGGGCGGAATGGATGGGCGTGGCTCCAAAATTTTGATGCAGTTTTTTGGGGGTTACTAGTAGCTATCTGCTTACCAAATTTGGTACTTCTAGCTGTAAGTATGTGTGAAATATGTGGATATATCGGTTTTGAGCTATCGAATTTATCGATTTGCCAGCCCCCCAGCTATCGTAGAACCCCCATCTTGACACTTTTATTTACTATCCCATAGATAAAGAGAATTTGAAAGTTTCAAGTCTCTAGCTTGAAGGTTGTGGAAAAAAGTTGCGAACATACAGACGGACGGACGGACGGACGGACGGACGGACGGACAGACGGACAGACACCATGACGGACATTGCACAAAACCAATATACTCTTCACCTACGGTATCGAGTATAAAAAGAGAGAAGAAAAAGTTGCAAACAGAAATTCGTAATAAAATGAAATAAAACAAGTGGAAACGTTGCAGTCGGACGCAACCGACTGCGGTATACTCGTTACCAGTATTAAAACCGGTAAAAAGAGCCCTGATTGCAAAGGGGTAAGGATGCGGTAGGTATGTACGCTGCCTTTAAGATTCTCCGATACAGATGAGGATGCCACCAGCTATCTTCCTTCCAAATTTAGGGTCTCTAGCTCAAAGTTTGTAAAAGTTGGGAAAGGGTGGCTGGGCCGGAATGGGTGTGTGTGACATTCAAATTTTTGCTGCAGATCTTAGTGGAATGTCAATTTCTATCTACATACCAAAATGGGTGACTCTAGCTCGAAGTGTGTAAAAGGTTGTGAAAGGGGGGGCTGTGGCGGTATGGTCGGGTGTGGCATCCACATTTTTGCTGCAGATCCATGTGGGATGTCAATTGCTATCTTCATACCAAATTTGGTGACTCTCGCTCGAAAATTTTAATTAGTGGGGAAAGGGGGGCTGGGGGCGGTATTAATGGGCGTGGCATCCACATTTGTGATGCAGATCTTTGTGGAATGTCAATTGCCATCTTCATACCAAATTTGGTGACTCTAGCTCGAAATTTGTAAAACGTAGGGAAAGGGGGCTGGGGGCGGTATGGGTGGGCGAGGCATCCAAGTTTTTGATGCAGATCTTTGTGGAATGTCAATTGCTAACTTCATACCAAATTTTGTGACTCTAGCTCGAAAATTGTATTTAGCGTGGAAAGGTGGCTGGGGGCGGTATGGGTATGCGTGGCATCCAAATTTTTGATGCAGATCTATGAGGAGTGTCAATTGCTATCTTCATACCAAATTTGGTGACTCTAGCTCGAAAATTGTATATAATGGGGAAAGGGGGACTGGGGGCGGTATGGGTAGGCGTGGCATACAAATTTTTGATGCAGATCTATGTGGAGTGTCAATTGCTATCTTCATACCAAATTTGTTGACCCTAGCTCGAAGTGTGTAAAAGGTGAGGAGAGGGGGGCTGGGGGCGGTATAAGTGGGTTTGGCATCCAAATTTGTAATGCAGAACTTTGTGGAATGTCAATTGCAATCTTCATACCAAATTTGGGGGGCGAAATGGGTGGGCGTGGCTCCAGAACTTTGATGCAGATTTTTGGGGGTCGATACCAGCTATCTTACTACCAAATTTGCTGGCTCTAGCTCCAAAACTCTGGATAATACACGCGTTCCCGTTTTTGAAGAAGTGTTAGGATGGATGGGTGCGGCTAGGGCAGTATTGGTGGGCGTGGCATCCAAGCTTTTGATGCAGTTTTTGGGAGGTCATCATCACCTATCTTGGCATCAATTTTGGTGGCTAAAAGTCAAAAACTGTGGGTGATATAGTCTTTTTTGACTTTAAAATGCGGTGGGCTGGGGGCGGAATGGGGGGCGTGACTCCAAAATTTTTGATGCAGTTTTTTGGGGGTTGCTAATAGCTATCTTCTTACCAAATTTGGTACATTTGGTATTTTGGGGTGGATGGGGCGGCTAGGGCAGTATCGGTGGGCGTGGCATCCAAACTTTTGGTGCAGTTTTTAGGGGGTCATCATCACCTATCTTGGCACCAAATTTGGTGGCTATAGCTCAAAAACTGTGGGAGATATAGTCTTTTTTGACTTTAAAATGCGAGGGGGCTGGGGGGCGGAATGGGGGGCGTGGCTCCAAAATTTTGATGCAGTTTTTTGGGGGTTGCTAATAGCTATCTTCATACCAATTTTGGTACTTCTAGCTGTAAGGATGTGCGAAATATGTGGATTTATCGGTATTGGTTTATCGAATTTATCGATTTGCCAGCCCCCCAGTTATTGTAGAACCCCCATCTTCACACTTTTATTTACTATCCCATAGATAAAGAGAATTGGAAAGTTTCAAGTCTCTAGCTTGAAGGGTGTGGAAAAAGCTTGCATACATACGAACGGACAGACGGACAGACACCATGACGGACATTGCACAAAACCAATATACTCTTTACCTTTGGTATCGAGTATAATTAAAACTCAACGCTGGATTCCAGTTATACGAAACAAATAGGAAAATTTCAACTAAACAATGAGCGAGCCCAGCAATGCGTCACCGGGGACAGTGGCAAACCCAGTCGTAGGCATAAGATGGGTGTACCACTGCCGCAAGGAGGAACTTGAGAAGATCGCACAAGAACTCGGCCTACAAAAAATTGGAAAGGTAGTAGAACTTCGAAAACGGGTATGTATGTTTATTAAAGAGGGCTTTCATAACTTGGGGACTCGGACCCGTCTGATAGAATGGGAATCCCAGCTCACGAAAACCTGCGAATCACCCGCTGCGAATAGCATTCCCGCCGGGCGGTTGCAACAGCGGCAGAAACCGGAGTCCGACCTGCTGACGATATCGGGGTCACTAGGGGGACTATTTCCACCGTTCAGCCAGTCGCAGCAGTTGCCGCCAAAAGAGCAGGATGCTAAAATAGCAATCTCCCCTGGGGTGCACGTAGCGCCAATCACAACCCCGCCTGTGAATAGTACCCAGGTGAGGCAGGTGGACTACTATACAAACCAGATGTGGGCATCGGTTACCGGGGGTTTGAAAACTATAAGCATTGCGTTGTCGTCCCGGAACAAATTAGGAAGTGGGGAATCAGGTTCGATGGGTGTACGGACCCGCTCGTGTTCATAGACTCCTTAGAAGAACGAGCGAGGACTTATGACATTGAATTAGATCGTATACCCAGGGCAATGAGTGAGGCGTTTACCGATATGGTGGCGCGCTGGTTCTCAACAAGTGAGCTTAGTGACGCAACCTGGAATACTTTCAAGAGAGAATTTTTCGATTTATTTTTACCCCCGCAGTATTTCAAGCGACTGGAAGATCAGATTAGAGACCGTCGGCAGCGAGCTGGTGCGGGATACAAAAATTACTTGGTTGACTTGAAGAGACTCATGCGCCATTCCCGTTATAGGCCCGACCAGCAGTTAGATATGGTATACGACAATCTGGCGCGGTATAAACGAACAGCGTAGGCCACACATAGTCGGCAGGGTATGCTCTAACTGCTCGCAAGAGGGTCACTTTGCCAGGGAATGCCCGAATCCCAGAGTGCTGTTTTGCAGGCAGTGTGGCAATCGGGGCTTGAGTAGTGGAGCATGTTGTGGGAAAAAGGCGGGAAACGAGCAGCGGTGTCATCCGGGGCGGGATCGGATGGGCGCCGACGCGAGTCAATCCCGGAGTTAGATTACCCCCTTAAAGTCGAGAGGAATCGCATAGTCGCCACGGTAAGGGTTTGGGACCTACTGGTGAAGGTGACGGTTGACACCGGGGCAAGGAGGAGTTTTGTGAGCGAGGAGTTTTTCGATAGGATAGTGTCAAAAGGGGAAGTCTTGTCAGCGAAGGCGAACACACACCTCGCGGATGGTTCGACGATAACAATAAAAAAGGTGTTACGAACAAAGGTGAGCCTCATTGACAGGGGGATAGCGTTAGATCTGCTCGTCATGCCATCCATGCTAGATAGTTTAATTGTGGGGATGGACCTTCTATGTAGGATGGGGATGACCATGCAGTGCGGTAAATCAACGTTGATGCTGCAGAGCACCGAAGCGCCGAACGAGGAGTCGGATGAAGTCGAGGTGGACCCGGCGAGAGAGGAAAAACGTGAAGCATGCGGCTCAGGGAGTGCACAACGAGGCAATGTCCCGGGGACATCCCACGTTAAGAACGCCGCGGTAGCCCAGCGAGGGGGCATATGAAGACGCAGTTACAGTCTTCAAGGAGCCATCATTGGGCCAACTGGAAAATGCGGGAGTGGGAGCACTGTCAGATAGGTGACCCCAAATTAGACTCGAGATCAGAAGGGGACACCGAAGAAAAGCTAGAATGGCCAGTGGACTTGGAGCCGGTCATGCAGGAATCTTTAAAATCGGAGCTACGACTCTTTGAGGGACTACAGGGTGTGTCCAATGTAGCCGAACACCGGATCGTCATGAAGGACAACAAGCCAATAAAGCAGAGGTATTATCCTAAGAACCCTGCGATGATAGAGATAGAGATAGATAGAGGCAGGAGCCATTGAACCGTCTCGGAGCCCGCACAGCGCCCCGATCGTACTCGTCCGGAAGAAAACGAACGAATGGAAGATGTGCGTGGACTATAGGCAGCTCAACGCGCAATCTATACTAGACGCGTACCCAGTGCCCCGAATCAATCATATTTTGGAAAGACTAAGGCACGCACGCTATATATCAACGCTCGACCTGAAATACGGATATTGGCAAATCCCCATGGCGGCGGACAGTCGGGAGTGCACGGCATTCACGGTACCCGGCCGAGGATTCTTCCACTGGAAAGTGATGCCGTTTGGATTGCACTCGGCTGGTGCAACTTTTCAAAGAGCCTTGGACACGGTGATCGGACCAGAGATGGAGCCGCACGCTTTCGCCTATCTAGACGACATCATCGTGATAAGTGCTACGAAGGAACAGCACAGGGCAAGCCTGAGGGAGGTTTTCCGCCGGCTGAGGGCAGCGAATCTGAGGCTGAACAGGAAAAAGTGTTCGTTCTTCCAGAGGCAGCTAGTGTACCTGGGACACCTAGTGAGTGAGAAGGGAATCCAGACGGATCCATTGAAGGTGGACGCGATCAGCAAGCTGAAATCCCTGAAGAACATCAAGGAGCTCAGATTTTGCCTAGGGACGGCATGTCTTGGCATGTCCAGATTTTTCAGAAAGGTTCACACTACAGACGGATGCAAGCGATTATGGCCTCGGAGCAGTGCTGACCCAAACTGTCGACCAGCAGGAGAGGGTGATAGCTTACGCGAGCCAAAAATTAAACAAGGCGGAGGAGAACTACTCGGCAACAGAAAAGGAGTGCCTGGCAATAGTGTGGTCGATCCGTAAGATTAAGTGCTGTAAGGATGTGCGAAATATGTGGATTTATCGGTATTGGTTTATCGAATTTATCGATTTGCAAGCCCCCCAGTTATCGTAGAACCCCCATCTTGACACTTTAATTTACTATCCCATAGATAAAGAGAATTGGAAAGTTTCAAGTCTCTAGCTTGAAGGGTGTGGAAAAAGCTTGCATACATACGGACGGACAGACGGACAGACACCATGACGGACATTGCACAAAACCAATATACTCTTTACCTTCGGTATCGAGTATAATTAAAACTCAACGCTGGATTCCAGTTATACGAAACAAATAGGAAAATTTCAACTAAACAATGAGCGAGCCCAGCAATGCGTCACCGGGGACAGTGGCAACCCAGTCGTAGGCATAAGATGGGTGTACCACTGCCGCAAGGAGGAACTTGAGAAGATCGCACAAGAACTCGGCCTACAAAAAATTGGAAAGGTAGTAGAACTTCGAAAACGGGTATGTATGTTTATTAAAGAGGGCTTTCATAACTTGGGGACTCGGACCCGTCTGATAGAATGGGAATCCCAGCTCACGAAAACCTGCGAATCACCCGCTGCGAATAGCATTCCCGCCGGGCGGTTGCAACAGCGGCAGAAACCGGAGTCCGACCTGCTGACGATATCGGGGTCACTAGGGGGACTAATTCCACCGTTCAGCCAGTCGCAGCAGTTGCCGCCAAAAGAGCAGGATGCTAAAATAGCAATCTCCCCTGGGGTGCACGTAGCGCCAATCACAACCCCGCCTGTGAATAGTACCCAGGTGAGGCAGGTGGACTACTATACAAACCAGATGTGGGCATCGGTTACCGGGGGTTTGAAAACTATAAGCATTGCGTTGTCGTCCCGGAACAAATTAGGGAAGTGGGGAATCAGGTTCGATGGGTGTACGGACCCGCTCGTGTTCATAGACTCCTTAGAAGAACGAGCGAGGACTTATGACATTGAATTAGATCGTATACCCAGGGCAATGAGTGAGGCGTTTACCGATATGGTGGCGCGCTGGTTCTCAACAAGTGAGCTTAGTGACGCAACCTGGAATACTTTCAAGAGAGAATTTTTCGATTTATTTTTACCCCCGCAGTATTTCAAGCGACTGGAAGATCAGATTAGAGACCGTCGGCAGCGAGCTGGTGCGGGATACAAAAATTACTTGGTTGACTTGAAGAGACTCATGCGCCATTCCCGTTATAGGCCCGACCAGCAGTTAGATATGGTATACGACAATCTGGCGCGGTATAAACGAACAGCGTAGGCCACACGAAGTCGGCAGGGTATGCTCTAACTGCTCGCAAGAGGGTCACTTTGCCAGGGAATGCCCGAATCCCAGAGTGCTGTTTTGCAGGCAGTGTGGCAATCGGGGCTTGAGTAGTGGAGCATGTTGTGGGAAAAAGGCGGGAAACGAGCAGCGGTGTCATCCGGGGCGGGATCGGATGGGCGCCGACGCGAGTCAATCCCGGAGTTAGATTACCCCTTAAAGTCGAGAGGAATCGCATAGTCGCCACGGTAAGGGTTTGGGACCTACTGGTGAAGGTGACGGTTGACACCGGGGCAAGGAGGAGTTTTGTGAGCGAGGAGTTTTTCGATAGGATAGTGTCAAAGGGGAAGTCTTGTCAGCGAAGGCGAACACACACCTCGCGGATGGTTCGACGATAACAATAAAAAAGGTGTTACGAACAAAGGTGAGCCTCATTGACAGGGAGATAGCGTTAGATCTGCTCGTCATGCCATCCATGCTAGATAGTTTAATTGTGGGGATGGACTTTCTATGTAGGATGGGGATGACCATGCAGTGCGGTAAATCAACGTTGATGCTGCAGAGCGCCGAAGCGCCGAACGAGGAGTCGGATGAAGTCGAGGTGGACCCGGCGAGAGAGGAAAAACGTGAAGCATGCGGCTCAGGGAGTGCACAACGAGGCAATGTCCCGGGGACATCCCACGTTAAGAACGCCGCGGTAGCCCAGCGAGGGGCATATGAAGACGCAGTTACAGTCTTCAAGGAGCCATCATTGGGCCAACTGGAAAATGCGGGAGTGGGAGCATGTCAGATAGGTGTCCCCAAATTAGACTCGAGATCAGAAGGGGACACCGAAGAAAAGCTAGAATGGCCAGTGGACTTGGAGCCGGTCATGCAGGAATCTTTAAAATCGGAGCTACGACTCTTTGAGGGACTACAGGGTGTGTCCAATGTAGCCGAACACCGGATCGTCATGAAGGACAACAAGCCAATAAAGCAGAGGTATTATCCTAAGAACCCTGCGATGATAGAGATAGAGATAGATAGAGGCAGGAGCCATTGAACCGTCTCGGAGCCCGCACAGCGCCCCCGATCGTACTCGTCCGGAAGAAAACGAACGAATGGAGGATGTGCTGTGGACTATAGGCAGCTCAACGCGCAATCTATACTAGACGCGTACCCAGTGCCCCGAATCAATCATATTTTGGAAAGACTAAGGCACGCACGCTATATATCAACGCTCGACCTGAAATACGGATATTGGCAAATCCCCATGGCGGCGGACAGTCGGGAGTGCACGGCATTCACGGTACCCGGCCGAGGATTCTTCCACTGGAAAGTGATGCCGTTTGGATTGCACTCGGCTGGTGCAACTTTTCAAAGAGCCTTGGACAAGGTGATCGGACCAGAGATGGAGCCGCACGCTTTCGCCTATCTAGACGACATCATCGTGATAAGTGCTACGAAGGAACAGCACAGGGCAAGCCTGAGGGAGGTTTTCCGCCGGCTGAGGGCAGCGAATCTGAGGCTGAACAGGAAAAAGTGTTCGTTCTTCCAGAGGCAGCTAGTGTACCTGGGACACCTAGTGAGTGAGAAGGGAATCCAGACGGATCCATTGAAGGTGGACGCGATCAGCAAGCTGAAATCCCTGAAGAACATCAAGGAGCTCAGATTTTGCCTAGGGACGGCATGTCTTGGCATGTCCAGATTTTTCAGAAAGGTTCACACTACAGACGGATGCAAGCGATTATGGCCTCGGAGCAGTGCTGACCCAAACTGTCGACCAGCAGGAGAGGGTGATAGCTTACGCGAGCCAAAAATTAAACAAGGCGGAGGAGAACTACTCGGCAACAGAAAAGGAGTGCCTGGCAATAGTGTGGTCGATCCGTAAGATTAAGTGCTGTAAGGATGTGCGAAATATGTGGATTTATCGGTATTGGTTTATCGAATTTATCGATTTGCAAGCCCCCCAGTTATCGTAGAACCCCCATCTTGACACTTTAATTTACTATCCCATAGATAAAGAGAATTGGAAAGTTTCAAGTCTCTAGCTTGAAGGGTGTGGAAAAAGCTTGCATACATACGGACGGACAGACGGACAGACACCATGACGGACATTGCACAAAACCAATATACTCTTTACCTTCGGTATCGAGTATAATTAAAACTCAACGCTGGATTCCAGTTATACGAAACAAATAGAAAAATTTCAACTAAACAATGAGCGAGCCCAGCAATGCGTCACCGGGGACAGTGGCAACCCAGTCGTAGGCATAAGATGGGTGTACCACTGCCGCAAGGGAGGAACTTGAGAAGATCGCACAGGAACTCGGCCTACAAAAAATTGGAAAGGTAGAAGAACTTCGAAAACGGGTATGTATGTTTATTAAAGAGGGCTTTCATAACTTGGGGACTCGGACCCGTCTGATAGAATGGGAATCCCAGCTCACGAAAACCTGCGAATCACCCGCTGCGAATAGCATTCCCGCCGGGCGGTTGCAACAGCGGCAGAAACCGGAGTCCGACCTGCTGACGATATCGGGGTCACTAGGGGGACTATTTCCACCGTTCAGCCAGTCGCAGCAGTTGCCGCCAAAAGAGCAGGATGCTAAAATAGCAATCTCCCCTGGGGTGCACGTAGCGCCAATCACAACCCCGCCTGTGAATAGTACCCAGGTGAGGCAGGTGGACTACTATACAAACCAGATGTGGGCATCGGTTACCGGGGGTTTGAAAACTATAAGCATTGCGTTGTCGTCCCGGAACAAATTAGGAAGTGGGGAATCAGGTTCGATGGGTGTACGGACCCGCTCGTGTTCATAGACTCCTTAGAAGAACGAGCGAGGACTTATGACATTGAATTAGATCGTATACCCAGGGCAATGAGTGAGGCGTTTACCGATATGGTGGCGCGCTGGTTCTCAACAAGTGAGCTTAGTGACGCAACCTGGAATACTTTCAAGAGAGAATTTTTCGATTTATTTTTACCCCCGCAGTATTTCAAGCGACTGGAAGATCAGATTAGAGACCGTCGGCAGCGAGCTGGTGCGGGATACAAAAATTACTTGGTTGACTTGAAGAGACTCATGCGCCATTCCCGTTATAGGCCCGACCAGCAGTTAGATATGGTATACGACAATCTGGCGCGGTATAAACGAACAGCGTAGGCCACACGAAGTCGGCAGGGTATGCTCTAACTGCTCGCAAGAGGGTCACTTTGCCAGGGAATGCCCGAATCCCAGAGTGCTGTTTTGCAGGCAGTGTGGCAATCGGGGCTTGAGTAGTGGAGCATGTTGTGGGAAAAAGGCGGGAAACGAGCAGCGGCGTCATCTGGGGCGGGATCGGATGGGCGCCGACGCGAGTCAATCCCGGAGTTAGATTACCCCCTTAAAGTCGAGAGGAATCGCATAGTCGCCACGGTAAGGGTTTGGGACCTACTGGTGAAGGTGACGGTTGACACCGGGGCAAGGAGGAGTTTTGTGAGCGAGGAGTTTTTCGATAGGATAGTGTCAAAAGGGGAAGTCTTGTCAGCGAAGGCGAACACACACCTCGCGGATGGTTCGACGATAACAATAAAAAAGGTGTTACGAACAAAGGTGAGCCTCATTGACAGGGAGATAGCGTTAGATCTGCTCGTCATGCCATCCATGCTAGATAGTTTAATTGTGGGGATGGACCTTCTATGTAGGATGGGGATGACCATGCAGTGCGGTAAATCAACGTTGATGCTGCAGAGCACCGAAGCGCCGAACGAGGAGTCGGATGAAGTCGAGGTGGACCCGGCGGAGAGGAAAAACGTGAAGCATGCGGCTCAGGGAGTGCACAACGAGGCAATGTCCCGGGGACATCCCACGTTAAGAACGCCGCGGTAGCCCAGCGAGGGGCATATGAAGACGCAGTTACAGTCTTCAAGGAGCCATCATTGGGCCAACTGGAAAATGCGGGAGTGGGAGCATGTCAGATAGGTGACCCCAAATTAGACTCGAGATCAGAAGGGGACACCGAAGAAAAGCTAGAATGGCCAGCGGACTTGGAGCCGGTCATGCAGGAGTCTTTAAAATCGGAGCTACGACTCTTTGAGGGACTACAGGGTGTGTCCAATGTAGCCGAACACCGGATCGTCATGAAGGACAACAAGCCAATAAAGCAGAGGTATTATCCTAAGAACACTGCGATGATAGAGATAGAGATAGATAGAGGCAGGAGCCATTGAACCGTCTCGGAGCCCGCACAGCGCCCCGATCGTACTCGTCCGGAAGAAAACGAACGAATGGAGGATGTGCGTGGACTATAGGCAGCTCAACAGGCAATCTATACTAGACGCGTACCCAGTGCCCCGAATCAATCATATTTTGGAAAGACTAAGGCACGCACGCTATATATCAACGCTCGACCTGAAATACGGATATTGGCAAATCCCCATGGCGGCGGACAGTCGGGAGTGCACGGCATTCACGGTACCCGGCCGAGGATTCTTCCACTGGAAAGTGATGTGTTTGGATTGCACTCGGCTGGTGCAACTTTTCAAAGAGCCTTGGACACGGTGATCGGACCAGAGATGGAGCCGCACGCTTTCGCCTATCTAGACGACATCATCGTGATAAGTGCTACGAAGGAACAGCACAGGGCAAGCCTGAGGGAGGTTTTCCGCCGGCTGAGGGCAGCGAATCTGAGGCTGAACAGGAAAAAGTGTTCGTTCTTCCAGAGGCATCTAGTGTACCTGGGACACCTAGTGAGTGAGAAGGGAATCCAGACGGATCCATTGAAGGTGGACGCGATCAGCAAGCTGAAATCCCTGAAGAACATCAAGGTGCTCAGATGTTGCCTAGGGATGGCAAGTCTTGGCATAACCAGATTTTTCAGAAAGGTTCACACTACAGACGGATGCAAGCGATTATGGCCTCGGAGCAGTGCTGACCCAAACTGTCGACCAGCAGGAGAGGGTGATAGCTTACGCGAGCCGAAAATTAAACAAGGCGGAGGAGAACTACTCGGCAACAGAAAAGGAGTGCCTGGCAATAGTGTGGTCGATCCGTAAGACTAAGTGCTATCTGGAGGGATATCGCTTCGATGTTGTCACGGATCACATGGCTTTGAAGTGGTTAAATTCCATAGAAAGCCCGTCGGGAAGGATTGCACGTTGGGCGCTGGAGCTCCAACAATATCAATTCGACGTGCGGTACAAGAAAGGGAGACTCAACGTGGTGGCGGACGCATTATCGCGAGACCCTTTAGAGAAACTCCAACAAGCCGTTGTTCAACAATCACCCGGGAAATGAATTCAAGGAATTAGGGAGAAAATTGCCAAAGAGCCTACCAAATACGCAGATTACGTCGAGGAGAACGGGCAGTTGTATCGCCACCTAGGCTACCGAGCAGATGATGAGGACTACATCCCATGAACTACTACGTCGACGAGGAGCAAAGAAAACGAGTGCTACAGGAATGCCACGACGCGCCGACGGCAGGACACCAAGGGATCCGCAAAACAATCATGAGGTTATCACAGCGCTACTACTGGCCGGGAATGTTCCGAGACGCAGCCACATACGTCAAGTGTTGTGGAAAATGCCAGATATTCAAGACAGAGCAAAGGAAGCCAGCCGGACATATGCTGACCCGTCAGGTGTCAGAGCCGATGGCCATCCTGTGCGCGGACTTTGTGGGCCCCTTACCGCGCTCAAAGCAGGGCAACACGATGTTGTTGGTATTCCATGATGCATTTACCAAATGGGTGGAACTAGTCCCCTTAAGACGAGCAACGGCAGCAACGCTGCAGAAGTCCTTCCGGGAACGAATCCTATGCCGGTTTGGAGTACCCAAGAGATTCGTATGCGACAACAGGGTGCAATTCACGAGTCGAAACTTCAAAGCATTTTTGAATTCACTGGGCGTAGAGATGGAACATACAGCCCCTTACTGCCCACAAGAGAATCCAACAGAAAGAACGAATCGAACGGTGAAGACGATGATAGCGCAATATATTTCTGGAAGCCAAACTTCGTGGGACGACTTGATTCCCGAAATATCGTTGGCCGTAGCGCAGAGCAACCAGCAACGAGCATCAGCAGATCAAGGAAGGAACTACAACCTAAGGCGAAGAGAATGGCGTCCCAGAATTAACGAGTGGGTTCTTCTGCGAACACACCAGCTATCCAAAGCGAGTGATGGATTCGCAGCGAAATTAGCCCCAGTGTAGCTAAGGGCACGAACCTTGCTATACTGGCTCGTGAATTCCCGAGGAAGCGGCTGACCAAGGAGGAGTTGTCGGCGGTGGAGTTAGCCCTGGTAGAGGAGATGAGGAAGGGCTGGACCGCCAGCCTCAACTTTAATGGCATCCTATTCCGGGATGGTCTGGTCCTAGTGGACTGTCTTGACGAGGATGCCAGGAAGTGGCTGGAGCTGAAGGTGCCCAGCATCAGTGCCGCAGTGGGTGTGGAACTCCGCACATGCCCGCAAGGTGAGATACCGGAGACCAACATCGTCACGGTGTACCTGCCACGCACGGCTGGTGAGACGGTGGAGAAGTCACTTGGACTGCTCATTGAGCAAAATAAGGGTCTTCTCACCGAGACGTGGCGCATCCTCAGGCGCCTGGAAACCAAGGGCGGAAAGGTGCTGACCTTTGGCTTGGAGGATGAAGCGCTATCACTCCTCAGTAATAGGGGAATGATGGTTAGCTTCAGATTTGGTCAGCTGAGGTGCCGGCTGCACAAAAAGCAAGCAGCGAAAGAGACGGCTGTGAAGGTGCAAGCAGACGTTGTGCCTGGCACTTCTTCTGCTGCAGCACCCTCCGATGAGGCAGCCGAAGCAGAAGCAATTGCAGCCTGGGAAGCCGAGTTGGACTCGGACTTGTCACGGTTACACGTGCGCAGCGAAGTAGGCTCGGGGAGCGATGAGAAGCCGTCCGATGATGAGCAGACACCCACCGGGACGCTGTCAGAGTCATATCTGACGCTCTCGGAAGGGGAACCTGAGCTCTAAGGATGCTGGCCACCAGCGTGGCACAGATCAACCTGCATCACGCGAGGGCAGCTTCGGCTGTCATCAGCAGGTTGATCTCCAGGTCTGACCTGGGGCTGGTGCTCATCCAGGAGCCATGGGTCGTCAGAGGTAGGATCTGCGGCCTTGATCAAGTAAGTTCACAACTAGTTGTAGATATTAGGGAGACATCGCCAAGAGCATACATCTTGGTCCGAAAGAACACTAACTTTCTTTGTCTCTCCAAATTTCTCAGCAGGGACCTTGTAGCAGTGCTAATCACTGGCGCGTCCGGGAGCATGGTGGTGGCGTCAGCCTACTTCCCGGGAGATAAAGCGGAAGCCCCCCATCAGAGGTTCAGGATCTGGTGGCACACTGCAGCAGCAATAGACTCCCATTGCTGCTGGGATGCGACGCAAACGCGCATAGCGTAGCGTGGGGCAGCACGGACAACAACAGTAGAGGTGAGTGCTTGCTTGAATATCTTGTAGCTAATGACCTCATGGTGTTCAATATGGGGGCTGAACCCACTTTTATCACCAAAAATAGAGCCGAAGTACTTGATATTACTTTCGGCAATGGGGGTGCCTCTGGGCTAGTTAATAACTGGAGGGTCTCCACAGAACCGTCAATGTCGGATCATAGGATCATCCTCTTCGACATTAGTAGTAATTTCAGGATTAGTAAAGTCATCAGGAATCCCCGGCGGACTGACTGGCCGCTCTACCAGTCACACCTGGGGTTAAATCTGAGCAGACTAAACCATAGTAGGAGGGTCTCTTCACAGGAAGAGCTAGAGCAACTCTCGTCTGAGGTTGGCGAGACGATTATGCATGCCTATCATGCAAGTTGTCCAACCAACTCCATAGAGTCCAACAGGGATAACCCTTGGTGGAATAAAAAGCTCGGTATGCTTCGAGCAGAGGTCAGGAGGTTGTTTAATACAGCCAAAAAGAATAGTGACAGATGGGACTTATACACCAAGAAACTAACAGAGTATAATAAAGAAATCCGGTACAGCAAACGTGCCCATTTCCGGAGATTTTGCTCCAACCTAGAGCAGGCCACACCTGCTGTGAGAGTCTTTAAGTCTATCTCGAAAGGCAAAGTGTTGTCCGAACTCTGCCTAAAGAGGCCAGATGGTTCCTTCACGGAAAATGAGGTGGAAAAGGCAGAACTTCTCCTACAAACTCACTTTCCACTTTGTAAAACCATCACCAACACCGACAGCTGTTACGAAACGGTTCCCATCAGGAGACCGGACTGGAGCCTGGCTGCAGCCATAGTAACAGAGCAAAGAATAAGATGGGCCATTGGTACGCTTAGTCCCTACAAGGCCCCAGGTACGGACGGTATCCTCCCCGTCCATCTACAGAAAGGGATGGAACAGCTTATGGTGTTCCTCATTCGTATTTTCCGGGGTAGCCTAGCTATGGGCTACATACCTAGGGCATGGAGGACGGCCAGGGTGATCTTTATCCCGAAAGTGGGGAAAAGGACCCCTTTCACCCCAAATCTTTCAGGCCGATCAGCCTGACATCCTTCTTGCTAAAAACCCTTGAAAAGATAGTTGAAAATCACATCAGGATCTCGTACCTAGTGTCCAGTCCCCTGCATGATCATCAACATGCCTATAGAGAAGGAAAGTCGACAGAATCGGCTCTCCTTGACCTAGTAAACAGTCTTCAATGCTCAGTGAAGGCCAAAGACGTTGCTCTCTGTGCTTTCATGGACATAGAGGGTGCTTTTGATAACACAGCACATGATGTTGTGGTTAGGGCGCTTCAGGGAAAAGGGGTTGAGCCAGGACTTACTCTCTGGCTAGGCAAGCTCCTTGACACTAGAATAGCGGAAGTCACTGTCAACAATTTGACGGTCAGGGCCCAAACCACCAGAGGCTGTCCACAGGGGGTGTCCTATCACCTCTCCTCTGGAGTCTCGTGGTGGACGAGCTACTAGTCAAACTTACAGATAATGGATTTGAATGCCAAGGCTACGCTGATGACATTACCATTGTCTGTAAAGGCAACTTCGAGAACACGCTTTGTGATAGAATAACTCTGGGTCTTAAACTTTGCTTGGACTGGTGCAAAGACGTGGGGCTGAATATTAATCCAGCAAAAACCACAATTGTCGCCTTCACCAACCGTTACAAGTTAAAGTCCATAAGACCCATATCCATTGGGGGTACGATAGTTCCACTCTCTACGGAGATAAAGTATCTGGGAGTAATCTTGGACAAGAGACTACTGTGGAAACAGCATATTGAGCATGCGGTACGCAAGGCTACTATAGCCCTAATGTGTTGTAGGTCTCTCGCAGGGAAAAACTGGGGTGTGTCCCCAAAAATCCTTCTGTGGATGTACACAGCAATGGTGAGGCCCATAGTCAGCTACGGCGCAGTGGTATGGGCGGGACGTGCTGACCTGGATGTCACCAAACGGCAGCTGGGCAAACTCCAGAGACTTGCCTGCACGTGCATCTCGGGCGCAATGCGTACCTGCCCGTCCTCAGCACTGGACGTACTGCTAGGACTTCCGCCTTTGCATGTCTACATCAAACACAGTGCGCACAGATCTATTATAAGATTGACAGGAGCGAACGCAATCACCTCTGTCACTAGTGCAACTGGCACGCTGTTGGCCTTTCCGCAAGATGCGCAGAAGGGCCTATTTAGTTTTGAGAAGCTCTTTAAAACGGAGCTTAGCAACAAAGCAGAATGGACCAGTCTGTCGACCACCTATAATGTGAAACCACATGCTATTAGATGGTACACAGACGGATCATTAACGGATGAGGGTGCTGGAGCTGGAGTCTGCGGACCCCGACTCAAGTATCATGAGCCCCTGGGCAAATTCGCCAGCATTTTCCATGCGGAAGTGCACGCGATTGAAAGATGTGCTACCTTTAACTTCGAGAGGGGATACGTTCATAGAGACATTGCCATTTTCTCAGACAGCCAGGCAGCGATTAAAGCACTTAGTGCGTATAAAATCGTCTCAAAACTGGTTTGGCAATGTATTGAAGCGCTCAATAGGTTGGGCAGTAAAAACAAAGTCACCATATATTGGGTACCGGGACATGCGGGTGTTCCCGGTAATGAGGTCGCCGATAGTTTGGCCAGGAGAGGAGCTAGCACTCCTTTCCAGGGCCCTGAACCTTTCTGTGGGCTAGGACCAGGGTTTGTCAGTCAGAGCAGTCGCATCGATCTGCTCAACGCATGCGAGGACGCTTGGCGGTTTTCACATGGGGCAAGACAGAGCAAGCGACTGCTAGGCAGTTACAACAAGAAGAGAACTGAGGACTGTCTGAAGCTGAGCAAAAGATCTCTTCGTATAGTCACGGGTTTCTTGACCGGGCACTGCAGACTGCGCAAGCATCTGCATAATCTCAGGTTAGGGGAAGACAGTCTTTGCAGACTGTGCCTGGAGGGGGATGAGACTCCAGAGCACCTGCTTGAGGAGTGTCCCGCCATCAGCCGACTGAGGCTCTCTCTTCTGGGGAGCATCTTTCTGTCTACAGAGAAAATGAGGGCTCTCAGACCATGCCACATCGTCGCGTTCCTGCGATCGATCGGGCTGTTTGAGGAGCTGTAACTCACAAAACAGTAAGAGGGCACAATAGATCCTAGTGGTCGCAGTGCATGATCCTCGTTCCAATAATAATAATAATAATAGCCCCAAACACGAGGAATGGTCTCGTTAAGAAATTTACATCGCCAAACGTGTTACGCCTAACAAAGGAAGGAGAGCAGAAGGGCCGGATCGCTAGCATATCGCAATTAAAACCGTTCCAACGTGAAAATGAGAATCTCGACACAAGCCGCCGGCAAGAAGCGTGGACAAGCGAAAGCCACTTGCCACTTCAAAGAAACCACGAATAAAATCCGCGAATGGGGTTTTTTTCTCTCTCTCTCTCTCTCTCTCTCTCTCTCTCACTCTCGCTAACAAACAACCAACTATAACCGCTATCAACAACACACCACTCAAACAGCATCGTAATAATTTATTTCCAATCTTTCTCAATAGTTGATGATATATGGACGACACAATAGTCATTAGCAGCGACGACGAGTCGGTAGATACCATAGCAAGGGAACACGAGGACGGTGCCGGACGGTTCGTGGAGGCACAACAAAACAGCCCAAGTGCGTTGGAGCCGATGGCAGAATTTGAAGGGTAGGTTTGGTTGTAGAAGACATCCCGCTCAACAGCCAAAAAGCAAAAGCACAGGCAACGGGCGTGGACCCTTGGGACATCCCTAGTTTGTGGGCCGCACACCCAAACGAGTCGATATTGACGACGAAAGCTATAAATTCCATCGAGGAGCAGTTAAATAGACGAGGGCGCAGAGTACGGCGTGACCGATTCACAGTTTTGGTGGGGACGGACCAGTTCACCGTGACCAAACACCAGAAGGGCATGGTCACGATCACGAAGAAAGGGAGGGGGGGGGTGTGAGGTAGACCAAATGCCGGCCTCCCCACAATACATTTATGGAAACAGCAGTATTATTATTTTGTATCATTACACACTATTATTATTATTATTTCAATCATTAAGATATTAAGACAAATGCGAAATACTATGAAGTAAATATTAATGGAATAAATGCAATGTCAACGTTAACAGACCTTAAGTTTAACATAAGTTTGGTACGGTGAAGTGCATAGAATAAGCATAGTATAAGATAACTTAAGAGAGCAGCTCAAGAAGAGCGGCGGTCGTGTGCACTCTCACACGATCCAAATGACGCGACCCACGATCCAGATGTCGCGACCCACAAAGGCGAAAAGGGCGCGCTAAGGTTGAGCGCGAGACGAAGAAATCAATCGAGAACTGGGAGCGAATGTGAACGGACGTGAACGCTGGTGTCAAGACAAAAGAACGTAATAAGCGAAGACAAATTAAGTGATAGAGATATTTCCCAGATTAGAGTGAGTTATCCAATAAAAGTTAAGATTATTCCAAATCCTCGTGTTTTCATTTTCGCCCCGAGAGGCGCAGAACGTTGAACGCATACGCCCGCGGTTATATACCGAAGGTAAAGCGTATATTGGTTTTGTGCAATGTCCGTCATGGTGTCTGACCGTCCGTATGGTTGCAAGTTTTTTCCACACCCTTCAAGCTAGAGACTTGAAACCTTCCAAATCTTTTTATCTACGGGATAGTAAATTAAAGTGTCAAGATGGGGGCTCTACGATAACTGAGGGGCTGGAAAATCGATAAGTTCGATAACTCAAATCCACATATTTCGCACATCCTTACAGCTAGAAGTACCAAATTTGGTAAGCAGATAGCTACTAGCAACCCCCAAAAAACTGCATCAAAAATTTTGAAGCCACGCCCACCCATTCCGCCCCCAGCCCCCCCCCGCATTTTAAAGTCAAAAAAGCCTATATTTCCCACAGTTTTTGAGCTATAGCCACCAAATTTGGTGCCAAGATAGGTGATGATGACTCCCTAAAAACTGCATCAAAACTTTGGATGCCACGTCCACCGATACTGCCCCCAGCCCCCCTTTCCCAACTTTTTACAAACTTCGAGCTAGAGTCACCAAGTTTGGTATGTAGATAGCAATTGCCATTCCACATAGATCGGCATCAAAAATTTGGATGCCACGCCCATCATAACGCCTCCAGCCCCCCTTTGCCCTTTTATTACAAATTTCGAGCTAGATTCACCAAATTTGGTATGAAGATAGCAATTGACATCCCACATAGATCTGCAGCAAAAATTTGGATGCCACGCCCGACCATAACGCCACAGCCCCCCCTCTCCACACCTTTTACACACTTCGAGCTAGAGTCACCCATTTTGGTATGTAGATAGAAATTGACATTCCACATAGATCTGCATCAAAATTTTGGATGCCACAACTACCCATACCGCTCCCAGCCCCCCTTTCCCCACTTATTCAAAAATTCGAGCTAGATTCACCAAATTTGGTATGAAGATAGCAATTGAGATTTCACAAAGACCTGCATCAAAAATTTGGATGCCACAACTACCCATACCCCCCCCGGCCCCCCCCCCCCCTTTCCCAACCTTTTACAAACTTTGTGTTAGAGTCACCAAATTTAGAAGGAAAATAGATGCTGGCATCCTCATTAGCATCAGAGAATCCTTAAGGCAGCGTGCACCCCTGCCGCATCCGTCCCCTTTGCAATCAGGCCTCTTTTTACCGGTTTTAATACTGGTATCGAGTATGCCGCAGTCAGTTGCGTCCCACTGCAATGTTTCCACTTGTTGGAAATGTTTTTGGTTTGAATCTGAATGATCAGCGGCACGCGTGCCGTGGCTCGCCCCGTACGCTTCCCATATCATTCGGTCGGTTCGGTAACGGAGCTTTGGCATCCGCGCGACCTCGACTTTTGAGGGACTATAACCTGTGCTATCGGTGGTACTTGTACTGTGGCTTGTCCCGTACGCCTTTCATAGCCCGGCCAAAATCACTACTTTACAAGATTTATCTTCTTATTTAGTAGCAAAATCTAGTTCTCTTTCTGTTAACACATCTTGTTATAATAATATTCTTAATCGTTGTAGACTAAACTTTTCACGTGACCCCAAACAGTTTTATAAATTTGTTAACTCTAAACGTAAGTCTTCTTGCTTGCCGTCTTCAGTATACCTTGATAATACAAAAGCAAGTTCTGATCAGGCAGTAGCCGATCTTTTGCTGAATATTTTCAATCAATATATTCAACGAACTTACATAGTTGCAGTTATTCCTATTCTTTTCAAGTTCAATCGTCAAATTGCATTTATATCCCAGTTATAACTGAATGTACGCTTCTAAGTGACCTTAACTCTATCAAACCAGGCTATCTTCCTGGTCCTGATGGAGTGCCAGGTTGTATACTTAGATACTGTGCGGATTCACTTTGTAAACCCTTACTTAAATTATTTAACTTGTCGGTTGACTCAACGGTGTTTCCTGCTTTATGGAAGGCATCTTTTATCATTCCACTCCATAAAAATTCTTCTAAGTGTAACGTTAAAAATTATAGGGGTATATCCAAGTTGTCTGCCATTCCTAAAGTCTTTGAGAAAATTATATGTTCTCAATTGCAACACACATGTAGTTCAATTTTATCGCCTTATCAACACGGTTTTGTTAGGCGAAGATCTACTACCACTAACCTTCTTGAATTCACTTCGCTTGTTATCGAAGGGTTTCAGGAAAAAATGCAAACTGACGTTGTTTACACCGATTTTAGTAAGGCATTTGATTCTGTTAGTCGTTCTCTGTTGATTCAAAAATTAAATATTATTGGATTTCCATCAAAACTCTTATTGTGGCTTTCGGAGTACTTGTGCGGCCGAACACAAAAAGTTGTTTTTAAATCGTCGGTATCTAAACCTATTTTTGTTACCTCTGGTGTTCCCCAGGGGAGTCACCTTGGACCTTTGCTATTTAATTTGTTTATTAACGATCTTCCAGCTGTTATTACTTACTCTTTTGTTTATTTGTTTGCTGATGATGTGAAGCTATGTTTCACCTACAATGATGCTTCTCTGTGCAACTTACTACAGTCGGATTTGTGTGCGCTGTCGGCCTGGTGTCGTTTTAACTTACTCAATTTAAATTGTTCAAAATATAAAGTCATGACTTTTTGTAGAAGTACTCCTCATACTGCTCACTACTTGCTTGATGCTTCACCAATTGACCGCGTGTTTGAAATTAAAGATTTAGGCATTATTCTTGATCCTAAGCTAAAGTTTGACTCTCATATTTCGTCTATGGTCAATAAGGTTATTAATGTCTTTGGCTTCATCAAGCGGTGGTCGAATGAGTTTAATGATCCCTACAACACTAAAACGCTTTATACATCCCTAGTACGTCCCATCCTGGAGTATGGATCTTGTTTATGGTCCCCACAATACTCGATTCACCAATATAGAATTGAATCTGTGCAGAAGAAATTTCTTCTATTTGCCCTTAGAAGTTTTAACTGGGTTCCTGGAGTTGACTTACCCCCATATTCAAGTAGACTCCTTTTGATAAATCTTCCCTCCTTATTAAACCGCAGAACCATGCATGGAGTATTATTTATTACTAACTTACTTAATGGTGAAATCGACTCATCAGTTCTTTTGAGTCGAATTAAATTTAATGTCCCAATTAGATCTTCGCGTATTTTTTTACCCCTTAGCCTGGATCGTTGCTTGACCAACTATTTAATTCATGAACCATTCCGTGTTATATGTTCTGACTATAAAAAATTTTATTCTCTTGTCTCCTTGGAGACCTCAATTCCAGTACTAAAACGATCGATCCTATTTTGTTTATCTAATCGTAACAACTAACCTCTAACTACTAATCTAACGCTGGTCTGATTAGGTTTTTCTGGGTTTTTCCCAATCCTTGCAACAAGTTTTGGACTACTCAATTTTTTATTGAATTTCTCAAAGCTTAACCGTTAACTTTTAAAATTTTACATCAATTTATTTTCCGATTTACATATTATTCTATATATTACTTAATTTAATTATTTTAACTATTTTTAATGTAAATTAAATTTGATTTCATTTTAATGTCAGCTGCTCTTAGCTAACAATAAATAAATAAATTAATAAAAAATATATATCAACCACCATAAAATTCACGATTCTGCCCTTTTGCCAATGTAGGGTGGGGCACTGTGATGACGATAAAATAGTTATGTACTTGAATTCGGAGACGTTTGTTTACTGAAATTATTTACACCATCTCGTTTAATATTCATCATCGGGCCATTCGTAAAGGTAAAGTAACGTAAGCAAGTATAAATAATATGTCAAACCAAACAAGAATAAACGTGTCGCCTTTGTGAGACGCACCAGTTTTGCTGAGCGCATAGAGAAGCAACTAGTGATATCTTCATTGGACAGTTTTTCATGGCAGCCACAGCAGGCAACACACAATGCAACTTCAGCCACAACAAAACAGCTGCAAATGACAAAAAATTATATCTCACAGGCTGGGAAACGATTTTGAAAACATCCATATTAACATGCAATCAGCGTCGCTCCACCTCCTATTCACTGTTGCGACCAACAAGAGTCAGTCAGAATCCAATGACAGCCCAGGTGCAGATAGCAGGCTCGATAGATAGGCCCCAAAGCGCAGCTAGACAAGAATGAGTCCCACGAGCATCGGGCTTGCACCTGCTGCGTTTGTGGAAGCTGGCTTTTTGGAGATACTGGGTCCACAATGTACGCCAGGACCGGCATTACGCATTCCTTGCACTGTTACACCACATGTGGCCTATGTAGACAGTGTGGAAAATCGCCAACTTCGTGAAGAGTTACAAATGCTACGCGTTCAGAGGACTGAGGACAAGTGACAGAACTAGACCACATCAAATACAGAATGAAAAGCTTCTGGAGTTTAAGGCTCAAATTATGACGCATCGAGAATAGCAGCGCTGCCGTCACGAGCAGCAGGGATCCCAGGAAATAGCAGAAATATACAAAAGGGAACTGAATGATGTGGCCGAAAGCGTGGAGCTACTTATTTTGGACAAACAAATGGCCGAGGAGCGCTTAGATACGCTGCAAATGGAGCTAGAGGAGGCACAGAAGCGAAACCATGAGCTCAGTCTCCGTGTCGAGCAGGATCACCATTGTCTTCAGGAGTCTGGAAAACGACAATGCAGACATCGGGTGAACTATTGCGCTTGGAGCAGTATAATCTAAGAATGCGTAAGACCGTGGTTCGACTGCGTGATACCCTGGCACACGATAAGAAGATGGCACAGCGCACTCACAAGGAGCTGGAGTCGAATCAATCGGAAATCAATTAACTAAAGAGCATCAAGGAATTGCAAAGCCAATTGGAAATGCAGGTTTTTAATCTGAAGTAGCAGGTGGATGCCTCACTAGGTGCAGACTCCTTGGTAACACAGCTGGCCACGATTAAGCTTGAGCGTGAGGAGCGTGTTAAACTCTTTGAAGATGAGGTTGCTGAACTGGAGGCATTTGAGCAAATCTAGGAACAGTTTATTGCAAGCAATCAAGACTTGGAATTAGACTTGCGTGAAGAAGTTGACAAGCTCAGTGGCAAGGATAAATATTTGGAGCAGCAGAAGAATGGGGCTTTGGAAAGTCTTTACGGTCGTGATGTCACTATAATAAAATTTAGGGATCTTGTGCGTCAGTTGCAGGATCAGCTTTTTGGGCAGTCATCACCTATCTTGGCACCAAATTTGGTGGCTATAGCTGTGGGAGATAAGGGCTTTTTATACTCGATACCGAGGGTAAAGAGTATATTGAGTTTGTGCAATGTCCGTCATGGTGTCTGTCTGTCTGTCTGCCTGTCCGTCCGTATGTATGCAAGTTTTTTCCACACCCTTCAAGCTAAAGACTTGAAACTTTCCAATTCTCTTTATATATGGGATAGTAAATTAAAGTGTCAAGATGGGGGTTCTATGATAACTGGGGGGCTGGCAAATCGATAAATTCGATAACTCAAAACCGAAAAATCCACATATTTCGCACATCCTTACAGCTAGAACTACCAAATTTTGTTAGAAGAATTTTGGAGCTACGCCCACCCATTCCGCCCCCAGCCCCACCGCATTTTAAAGTCAAAAAGCCAATATCTCCCACAGTTTTTGAGCTAGAGCCACCAAATTTGGTGTCAAAATAGGTGATGATGACCCCCCAAAAACTGCATCAAAAGTTTGGATACCACGCCTACTAATAATGCCCTAGCCACCCCCATCCACCCCAACGCTTCGTCAAAAACAGGAATGCGTGTATCTTCCAGAGTTGTGATGCTCGAGCCACCAAATTTGGTAGGAAGATAGCTGGCAACGACCCCCAAAGAACTGCATCAAAGTTTTGGAGCCACGCGTACCCATTCCGCCCCTAGCCCCCCGCATTTTAAAATCGAAAAAGCAAATATCTCCCACAGTTTTTGAGCTACAGCCACCAAATTTGGTGTCAAAATAGGTGATGATGACCCCCCAAAAACTGCATCAAAAGTTTGGATACCACGCCCACCAATACCGCCCTAGCCGCTCCCATCCACCCCAACGCTTCGTCAAAAACCTTTGAGCTAGAGTCACCAAATTTGGTATGAAGATAGCAATTGACATCCCACAGAGATCTGCACCAAAAATTTGGATGCCACGCCCACCCATACCACCCCTTGCCTCCCTTCTCCCCACATTTTACGAACTTTGAGCTAGAGTCACCAAATTTGGTATGAGGATAGCAATTGACATTTAACAAAGATCTTAAACAAAAATTTGGATGCCACTACCACCCATACCGCCCCCAGCCCCCATTTCCCCACATTTACAAACTTTGAGCTAGAGTCACAAAATTTGGTATGAAGATAGCAATTGACATTCCACATACATCTGCATAAAAAATTTAGATGCCACGCCCACCCATACCGCTCCAGCCCCCCTTTCCTCCTTTCCCCACATAGCAATTGACATTTTACCAAAATCTGAAACAAAAATTTGGATGCCACTACCACCCATACCACCCCAGCCCCCCATTTCCCCACATATTACAAACTTTGAGCTAGAGTCACCAATTTGCAACGAAGACAGACGGTGCATCCCCATCTGCATCGGAGAATCTTTACGGCAGCGTTCACCCCTGCCACATCCGTACCGTGCAATCAGGCCTCTTTTTACCGGTTTTAATACTGGTATCGAGTATACCACAGTCGGTTGCGTCCGACTGCAACGTTACCACTGGTTTAACTTTAAAACGAGCATAAAATACAATGTCAAAATTTTGTTGTGCAATTACTTATAAATCTGAGCAGGCGATTGTATCGAGTTTCTAACTGTACCAAATAAAACTTAGTAGTTCACACATAAACATCTATTTGTGAAATTATTAAAGAAATAATGGCGAAACGTGTTAAAATCGTTGGGTGCTGCAAATTTTGTGAACGTGAGATAAGCAGTGATATGCGTCCAATCAATGACGCAAGCAATGACGTTGTTTACTTGCAGCATTTCCACTCAACAACTGGACAACAAGAGGACGACGATTCAGAAACCGATTTGGTAGATCCTATTTTGGAAATTGTAAAGAAACAGTTTGAGCTTGGCCCAAATTCGGAAGTAAGTAATATAAAGCTTTAAAATGTCTGCGTGTTACTATTAAAATTGTTATTCCTTTAAAGAAGAACATCTCAGTGGAAAATGCTGAGCTCGTAATAGCTGTGCTAAAAGAAGAGCAGCTTGCCTATGATAAATTTTTAGTCGAGAGCGCAACGACTTCTAGTGCTCCAATCAAGAATCTCAAGCGCTAAAATTGAAAGTTATGTTTTGTTAGCAGCTCTTTTTCCAAACCCACCATTTATGAGTTAATACTTTTACGAAATAATTTGAAAATAATTAAAGTTTCAGCAGTATTCTATTCTTAAAAAGTGGAAACGTTGAAGTCGGACGCAACCGACTGCGGTATACTCGGTACCAGTATTAAAACCGGTAAAAAGAGGCGAGATTGCACAGGGGTACGGATGCGGGAGGGGTGTACGCTGCCTTAAAGATTCTCCGATGCAGATGGGGAAGCTACCAGATGTCTTCGTTGAAATTTGGTGACTCTAGCTCAAAGTTTGTAAAATGTGGGAGAAGGGAGGCTAGGGGCGGTATGGGTGGGAGTGGCATCCAAATTTTTAATGCAGATCTATGTGGAATGTCAATTGCTATCTTCATACCAAATTTTGTGACTAGCTCAAAGTTTTTAAATGGTAGGGAAAGGGGGGGCAGGGTTGGTATGAGTGGGCGTGGCATCCAAATTTTTGATGCAGATCTTTGTGGAATGGTAATTGCTATCTTCAAACCAAATTTTGTGACTCTAGCTCAAAGTTTTTAATAGCTGACGACAGGGGGGGCTGGGGCGGTATGGGTGGGCGTGGCATCCAAATTTGTGATGCAGATCTTTGTGGAATGTCAATTGCTATCTTCATACCAAATTTGGTGAATCTAGCTCAAAGTTTGTATAAGGTGGGGAAAGGGGGACAGAATGGTTGGGCGTGGCTCCAAAACTTTGATACAGGTTGTTGGGGGTCGTTGCCAGCTATCTTCCTACAAAATTTTGTGGCTCTAGCTCCACTTCTCTCGAAGATACACGCATTCCCGTTTTTGACGAAGCGTAAGAGCGGATGGGGGTGGCTAGGGCGGTATTGGTGGGCGTGGCATCCAATCTTTTGATGCAGTTTTTGGGGGGTTATCATCACCTATCTTGGCACCAAATTTGGTGGCTTTAGCTCAAAAACTGTGGGAGGTATAGGCTTTCCTGATTTCAAAATGCGGGGGGGGGCTGGGGGCGGAATGGGGGGCGTGGCTCCAAAATTTTTGATGCAGTTTTTTGGGGGTTGCTAGTAGCTATCTTCTTACCAAATTTGGTAGTTGTAGCTGTAAGGATGTGCGAAATATGTGGATTTATCGGTTTTGAGTTATCGAATTTATCGATTTGCCAGCCCCCCAGTTATCGTAGAACCCCCATCTTGACATTTTAATTTACTATCCCATAGATAAAGAGAATTGGAAAGTTTCAAGTCTCTAGCTTGAAAGGTGTGGAAAAAATTTGCGAACATACAGACGGACAGACGGACGGACACCATGACGAACTTTGCACAAACTCAATATACTCTTTACCTTCGGTATCGAGTATAAAAATTGATAAGATAATTACGTTTCATTACGTTAATTCAAGATTTCACTTAATTTTTATGATTGTAAATATTTTTATAAAGTTTCTTAAAATTAAATTTTTATGTCGAATCGAATTTCAATAGAAAACCCCTGTCAATTCATTTAAAAGGTTGCCATACGAAATATAAAAATGTTATGATATTATAGCCTTACTTGTACTTTACAAGTATCCACAAATTTAGCTCCGTCGCTGAGTCCGTTGGTACCAAAGAACTGATGCGGCTGTAGATTAAATGTTGAATTTATGCATATATATATATATATATATAGTAAGATATCCAATATGCACACATATTCATATTTCAAATATGTTACACATAGAACGCACCCCAGCACATAGCACACAGCCCAACAATAAGATATCACATTTCACCCTAAAACCCCAACACAGGAAGCATATTAGACATAAACATAAAATATAAACATATTTCTAAAATCACGCCACAAGCGTGAGACATAAACATATTTCCAAAATCACGCCACAAAAGCTTAAAATGATCAAAGCTTAGAAGCGTTGACAATAAGAAAAGCTCTCAACGGAGGTTTGCTCTGCGCAGCAAGAACAATTGAAGTTTAGTTCGGAGGAAGATCAGAAAGAAGATAGACTTAAGTGAGGAAGTGTTTTGTATCTTTTAAAATTAGTTCAACACAATAAAGAAATAAACTTAAGACAAAAGTCTTTTTATTTTTTTAAGTCCCACTTGGTCGTGAACTCATAATTGGCGCAGCCGGTAGGATTAGTGAAAAATAAGTGCAACAATAATAAATTGCGATACTTCATAAAAACTAATCCGCCAAAGAACTTTCGTGCAACTAACACATTTAATGGTGTTTAATTGACTAGTGAAAAATAAGTGCAAAAATCAAAACATTGCAATACTTAATAAAAGCTAATCGTGCAACTAACACATTTAATGGTGTTTAATTGATTAATGGAAAATAAGTACAAAACCAAAAACAATACAATCAACAACTAATCAACCTAAAACAATACAATCAACAGCAAATCAACCTAAAACCATATAAGCAACAACACATCAAATAATCAAATCAACATGGCAGTCGTTTTAAGTGATGCAGAACTTAACCAGGCATTGTCACAAATCCGACAAGTGCCCCAATTCTCGGGAAACAAACAGGAGCTAAGCGCCTTCATCAGGAGGACAGAATTCTTACTACAATTATACCCTACCACAAACCCAAGGCAACAAAGTATAACATACGGTGCGATCGAACTACAAGTCGTCGGAGAAGCGCAAAGGATTTCGCAGCTATCACATGCCAACAATTGGGGAGAATAGAAAAAAGAGCACTCATCGAGGAATACACCACCCAGACTCCAGTAGAAGAATTACTACGACAACTTTACAACACCAGCTATCAAGGAAATCTTCGTAAGTTCATAGAAGAACTAGAGCACAAATCTTATATTATAACCAGAGCTCGCAAATAACTCTCAACCGTTTTTCGTTTTGCGGTCTGCATGCGAACACAACCGAAAAAAACGATGCGCGTGTGCTCTCGCTCTGAACAGAACTTTTCGTTTCTCTTTGTTTTGGTTTTCGGTTAACTGCTCTCAGTTGCGTGGTTCGTGTTATGCTCACTCAACAACAACTTACCGAGAGCGATCCAACTGAACGCTCGCTCATTGAGGTCAGCAGAAGAGCGAAAAAACGAAAGACTCAACCTAAACGGTCTTTTGTCTTCAGTGCCTTTTAATTTAAAAAAAAAAGTTTTAAACAACGCTTAGCAACAACTTTAACATATTTATTAGATCTAAACATTAGATTTATTACTTATTCAGTATTAAGCTTTACAACTAGTAGCGAATTTAAAGTTTCTGCACTTAAAGAGCTTCGTCGTTCGCTTAAGATGTAATGAAGCGCTGAAAAGGCCCTCTCAACAGACACCTGAGTCGCCGGTGTAGCCAGTACAACGTGTGCGAGCGCATTCAGGTGTGGCGACTGCAGCTTTATATCGGTAAAATACTGCAAAATGTTCGCATTTAGTGGCAAACGTCCATGCATAAGGTCGAAATTTTCTATGTCAGCATAGATTTGGACCAGTTTTTTAGATGCAGGCTCTTCTTTAATTTCGGAGATTGTCTGTACGCCATCCAAATAGGCGGAAAGCAGAGACTTTTCTTTGTCAGCACATTTATCACCGTCGGATGTGAGCTCCTTCTTCTGGTCTTGGATATAAACCTCGCATGATGGCGCACTTTGTGTTGGGGAATGCACCTTAAATAAAAACTAAATTAGAACATATTTTTTGCAATGTTAGTTTAGCACATGTGTGAGTTTTTGACATGGACAATATACTTTGTTAAAACATTTAATAGCAATTAACAACAATAAAACAGGACCTAAACTTCAAACACACGTTGCCTTACTTGTTTTAGCTCGAATAAACGGTATGCTATTTTTTTTAGATTTTGCTTTGCTAAGCATTTTTGCTGGTCATTTAAGATGCAATTGACGCGTGGATCAATATAGATTGCAGCTAACATCGCATCATTTTCAAGTAACTTACATTCTCGAATTTTGATCTGTCCTAGTAATTTTTTTTTAATATAATTTTGGCTGTTCTCGCACTTTAACTTAAGCTCCATCCATATTATGAAGAATTCGCTATATACTAATTTTTTAATCTGCAACTTTAAGGTCGCTTCGTATGTGTCCTTGAACGCGTCAATATATATCTCCATCCAATCCCAGTCCGCATCAATACTAATGCTAGGGTGTTCAGCAAGGAACTCTTTTAAATCTAACAATTTTAATATCATTAAATATGTAGAGTTCCATCTCGTAACAACATCGAGACAAGGTACGTTTTTTTTGCCCTCGTTCAACCAACGTCTGCTCAGGTTGAATATTTTTAAAAATGTAAAATAATATTAAAAATTTTTAAGTTTTCACTTACCTATTCGTTTCTGTACGCAATAATTTACAAATTTTGCGACATGATGAAACTTTTTCGCTGATTTCATCTAGCTTGTTGATGTCGAATACGCACAGTTGAAGTGTGTGCGCAGCACACCTTACAAGGTGAATATTCGCCAGCTGTATGGAA
Source organism: Scaptomyza montana (assembly GCA_018904305.1). Lineage (NCBI taxonomy): Eukaryota > Metazoa > Arthropoda > Insecta > Diptera > Drosophilidae > Scaptomyza > Scaptomyza montana. The sequence continues at coordinate 236,986 of JAEIGR010000136.1, forward strand.
TCGAGTTTTTCCATCACATTTTCACCGTTAATGTCATCGTGTGTGTCATCGTCAAAAAGAGTCTCCGAATCATCATTTAAAATTTGAATGGCTTTTGTCATATTTTTTCCATTATCCGATGTAATGCTGTGGTTATAGTTTTATGTTTTCAATAACAGTCATTTAAAACATATTTTGCAATTAAGATTTTACCTGAAGACTTGATCGAGGGTTATTCCGTAATCATTTATGATCTCCATAACTTTTTCCTTGATGTACATTCCAGTGTGCGAATGACGAAGCTGTATCATGCCTAAAGTCTTGATGACGATCTCAGTTTTAGACATACTAGATTGTATCATTTGTAAATTCACGCCCAAAATAGCCTTATCCATTCTTGTAGCAACATCTATTTTCAGTGATACAAGCTTTCCCTTTACAAGCGCTTTTATATTTTCTTTAATGGTCTGCTCTTTGACAGTCACATATTCCATAACATTTCGAGAAGTTATGGGATTCATCGAAAGCGCGTTATAAATTGGGTTTAATATCTGTCGAAACCCTTCGCTATCCAGAAATAAAAAAGGCTTTCCATCAGTGGTCAGAATCTTTATAATCGAAGAGACGATTGATGATTCACTGGTTTCATATGAAATTTTTCTTTTTTTCATATTTTGTTGAATTTCGTCGTCGTCAAACTCGAAGTCATTAAATACTTCCGCATGTTTTGCAATTAAATGCCGTTTTAAATTTGTTGCGTGAAAGCCTGCTAACTTCACACCGCAAACATTGCACTTAGACTTATTGTCTTCTGCATTAAATTTATAAAAAAAGAGCACTTTTTTGTTGTGATCGCGACCCATTTTTGGCACAAAAATTAAAACACTCCAAACGCACCGAATCCACAAAAGCAAGTGTGATTTACACGTACACTGATCATTCGCATATACACTCATACAGATGCAAAAGACTTTTATTTTCTTCGCTCGTTGCAAAACGGTCAGCGAATGAACAGAGCAAAAGGGAAACACGAAATTGGTTTTTTGTTGAGCACAGACCGTTCGTTCAAGAGACACTGGTGAACGGCTCTTGTCTGACTTTTTGCGCAGTGGTCCGCAAAAAACAGTTTTTTGGTGACTGCAAGAAACGGTCAACTGTTATTTGCGAGCTCTGATTATAACCAATAAGCTAACACTAGAAAATAATACAGCCAATACAATAGTTTATACAAATGCCATGAATAACACAGTTAAAGATGTAATTAAAAGAAAAATTCCAGATAGAATTTTCATGATTCTAGCTAGGTATGATATTACCACTAGCCATCTGTTGAAAGTAGCAGCTCAAAAGGAGGGCTTATTTGAAAATAGTGTGGTTGAAAAACCCAAAGATAACAAGTACAATAATTCAAATAAAAACAATTCGAGTAAAAGGTATCAGGAAAATTTTAACCAAAGTTCAACATATAGCCCCAGTTATCAAGCACAACACAATCCCAACTACCAAACAAATTACAACACAACTAACCCACATAAGAATCAACAAGAACATAGGCAGACATATGCCGAATTTCAGCAAAAGTTGCAACAAGGCAGACAATAGAATCCCATGAACTATTCACATAACAGAAACTATAATGCACAAGCATCCCCTTATAATAACCAACCTCAAAAGCGACAAAGAGAAAGTAACAGCGGTGTGTCAAAAATGGACACATCCGAAAATTTTCAAGCAATAGCCTCGGAACAGGAAGAAACAATAACCCATTCATAATTGTTATTATGAATGATAACCCGCTTAAGTGTGTAATAGACACCGGGTCAACAATAAATTTTAATGAATAATTACATAGAATTTCCAATAAAAAACCCTGAACTTAACGTTCATACCATTAAAGGTAACATTAAATTAACATCAAGCAAAACAATAGGAGCATGTAAATTATGTCCATCCAAACAGGAGTTCTTTATACATGAATTTTCAAATCGATATGATTTGTTGTTAGGCAGAAATTATTTAGAAGCTTGTAAGGCAAAAATAAATTACGAAGAAGGAGCCGTAACTTTAGGAGAATATACATTCTTATTTAAGTACGACCCCAATATAAAAGTGGAAGAAGAAATGGCACCAGAGTGTCTAGACCCACCTTCGTCGGAAGACTTAGAATTCAATTTCGTGATAAACGAAGAATAAAAAGAGTCCAACGAATTTCGCTTAGATCATCTTAACGATGAAGAGAAAAGGTGTGTGTCAAAAATTCTTCACAAATATCGAGACATACAGTACCATGAAGGTGACAATTTGACTTTCACTAGTGTTGTTAAACATTCGATAATTACAAAACATGAGGACTCGATTTACAAGAGACCCTACAAGTATTCTCAAATTCAACACGACGAAATAGACAGACAAGTAAAAGAAATGTTAGAGCAAGGGATAATAAGGAAATCTCAGTCTCCATATAATTCGCCTGTATTAGTAATCCCAAAGAAGTTGGATGCATCAGGAAAACAAAAATATAGAGTAGTAATAGACTACAGATTTCTAAACGAAATCACTATTGATGACAAATTTCCTATTCCAATAATGGATGAAATTTTAGATAAACTTGGCCGATGCCAATATTTCACAACTCTTGATTTAGCAAAAGGCTATCACCAGATCCAGATGGATCCGAAATCAATACCTAAGACAGCATTTTCCACTAAACATGGCCACTACGAATATACACACTGAAAAAAAATTCACCAGAAATACTGACATTTCTACGTTTTTTTCCTGTTAATTTTGCGCTGATGTGTTGTACTTTCAATTTTGATAGGACTGTACTTTCAATGTTCGTGAAATGAACTGTTTGATAGGATAAAACGTAGAATTGATAAGATCATACTGTACTTTTGATAGTATAGAATGTTGTTTTGAAAGGACCATACTGTACTTTTGATAGGATAAAACGTAGAATTGATAGGATCATACTGTACTTTAACGGTAAACAACGGCTAGACACATAAAAAATTTACATTGTGTGGATTTTGACAGTATGTACTATCAATTCAACAGTATAAAATGTACATTGTGTGCATACATACAGTATGTACTATCAATTCAACAGTATAAAATGTACATTGTGTGCATACATACAGTATGTACTATCAATTCAACAGTATAAAATGTACATTGTGTGCATACATACAGTATGTACTATCAATTCAACAGTATAAAATGTACATTGTGTGGATTTTGACAGTATGTACTATCAATTCAACAGTATAAAATGTACATTGTGTGGATTTTGACAGTATGTACTATCAAATCAACAGTATAAAATGTACACTGTGAATTTTTACAGTATATACTATCAATTCAACAGTATAAAACGTAGAAAATAATTGAAAGAAAAAAAGTAAAGTACAACGTACGATAAAAACGTAGATTTTACGGGATATCCCGTCAAAACAACGTTTTTCCTATCAAATGCCGTTTGATAGGACATTATCAACTTGTACTGTAGAAATTTTTTTTTGGGTGCACGTATGCCGTTTGGTCTAAAAAATGCACCAGCAACCTTTCAACGTAGCATGAACAATTTATTGGAAGATTTAATCTACAAAGATTGTTTAGTCTACTTAGATGACATAATAGTGTACTTCACTTCATTGGAAGAACACATTTTGTCATTGAATAAGGTATTTGACAAACTAAGGGAAGCCAACTTAAAATTGCAACTAGACAAGTGTGAGTTTCTAAAAAAGGAAACAGAATTTCTAGGACACATAGTGACAACAGAAGGATTAAAACCTTATCCAAATAAAATTGAAGCAGTAATGAAATATCCTATTCCAAAGACTCCAAAAGAGATAAAGAAATTTTTAGGTTTGTGTGGATTTTATAGAAAGTTCATTCCAAATTTCGCAAACATCGGCAAACCCATGACACTTAAATTAAAGAAAGGAGAAAAAGTAGACATAAAGGATACATCATATATCTCAGCATTCGAGAAATTAAAATTACTGATAACTTCTGATCCAATTCTTACTCATCCAGATTATGACAAACCATTTTGTCTCACAACAGATGCAAGTAATGTAGCTCTAGGAGCAGTATTGACACAAAATCACAAGCCTATTTGTTTTGCCAGCAGAACTCTAAACAAACATGAAATAAATTATTCAGCTATAGAGAAAGAACTATTAGCAGTAGTTTGGGCAACAAAAACTTATAGAAGCTATCTATATGGTAGAAAATTCGAAATACTAAGTGATCACAAACCATTAGTATGGTTAAATAATATAAAAGAACCGAATATGAAACTCCAACGATGGAAGATAAAGTTAAACGAATTTGATTATACAATCAAATACTTACCGGGTAAAGAAAACCATGTCGCAGACGCACTATCACGTGTGCAAATACATGAAAATCTATTGGGAGAAGAAATGAGTCAAGCAACATGTGCTACCATTCATAGTGCCCAAGAAGATAACCAAAGTTACATTCAAATAACTGAAAGACCACTAAACTATTATAACAGACAAATCGAACTCATAAAAGGAAACGACAATAATACACAAGTTACTAATTATTTTCATAAGAAAAACATAAAGATAAAAAATACCGAAATGACTTATGCTAAAGCTAAAGAAATAATAAAAGAATATTTATGTTCAAAAAATAGTGTTATATATTTCCACAACAACTCCGATTTTCCGATTTTCTAAAACGCATTTGTAGAAATAATAAACCCAGAAAGTAAAATAAAAGTAATGAAAAGCTCATCAAAACTAACAGACTTACAAACGTACGCAGAATTCAAAGAACAAATACTAAAAACACATAACGAACTATTACACCCAGGGATAGAAAAGACAATACAGTGGTTCAAAGAAAATTTTATTATCCAGATTACCAGAATCTTATACAAAACATAATAAATGAATGTCACATTTGCAACATTTCAAAAACAGAACACAGAAGCACCAAATTAGTATATGAAGTAACCCCAGAAACAAACTACATTAGGGACAAATATGTAATGGATTTTTATTTAGTTGACCATAAACAATTTCTATCTTGTATAGACGTTTATTCAAAATTTGCAACATTAATTGAAGTTAACAGCCGAGACTGGTTAGAAACTAAAAGAGCCATATTAAAAGTTTTTGATTTAATGGGAAAACCAGCAGAAATCAAAGCAGATAAAGATTCAGCATTCATATGTGCTGCATTACAACAATGGTTAATAACTGAGAACGTAAAAATCAATATAGCAACAAGTAAAAATGGTATAGCAGATATAGAGAGATTTCACAAAACAATCAACGAAAAATTACGAATTATAAGCAGTGACTCTAACATAGAAAAAAAACAAACCAGATTTGAAATAATTTTATACACTTATAATCACAAAACTAAACACAACACAACAAACAGAACACCCGCAGATAAATTTATGTACGCAGGGACACCAAAGTATGACACACAAGATAAGAAAAAGAAACAAATTGAAAAACTAAATGAATCAAGAGAAGAATTTGAAATAGATACAAAGTATAGATCTTCACCATTAGTTAAATCAAAAATAACCAATCCATTCAAAAAGACAGGTCAGGTAAGACAACTAGACGAAAAACACTTTGAAGAAACCAATAGAGGTAGAAAAGTCACCCATTACAAATCAAAGTTCAAGAAGAAAAATAAAACTAATATAAGTAAATACATTAATTACAGAGAACCAACTAATGAAGGGAATTCTAATAATAATAACACTGCTAACGGTGACAATTAACGGACAAAGTATCGAAATAAACCCCATAAAAGCAAACAACGGCTACCTAATATTTAAAACAGGAACACTGGACATACCAACAAATTTTGAATACCATTATTTAACTGTAAATTTAACATAAATAGAAAAGGTTTACAATAACCTATTAATACAAGCCAAGGATTTCGAAAATTCAACTAAAATAAATTACCTTATTCAAAAACTAAACAGGGAAATGAACGGGATAAAAATCATCAAAAGACAAAAGAGAGGACTAATAAATTTAGTAGGAAAAACATATAAATACTTATTCGGAACATTAGATACAGATGACAGAGACGAACTAGAACAGAAGATAAGTAACTTAGCCGAGAACAGCGTTCAAGTTAGTGAACTTAACCAAATAATCGAAACAATTAACAAAGCAATTGAGACCATGAACACATTTAAAACAAAAGAAGAAAAGAACAAGAAACTTGATTTATTAATTTTCAATTTAGAACATTTCACCGAATACATAGAAGACATAGAGATGGGAATGCAACTAACTAGATTAGGCATATTCAACCCTAAATTACTAAAGCACGATTACTTATTGCATGTTACACCAGAGAAAATTCTTAATATTAAAACATCAACTTGGTTAAAAACTGATACAAATGAAATTTATATAATATCACATATTCCACATGAAATTAGCAAAACACCTGTTTTCGAAATAATACCCTACCCAGATGAGAACGATAATATTGTAACAGAAAATATTCAAGAAAAATATTTTTTAAATAATAATACAGTATATGGCACAATAACTAAGAAACAAATAATGAATAATTGCATAGTAGGCATTGTAAAACAAATCAAAACAGAATGTAAATACACCAAAACAATTAAAAACTTTCAAACAAATTATATAGAACCAAACATAATCTTAACATGGAATTTGCCAGAAACCATTGTAAATCAAAACTGTATGAACAATGAAATTAAAATAAAAAGAAACAATATTATAAAAATCTATAATTGTGAAATACAAATCAACGAAATATCAATATCAAATTCAAGACTAGATTTTACACAAAACATTTATGTCAGTAATAACGTAACAAAACTCGAACCATTGTCATATATTCAAACTAAGAAATTAATTTTGGAACATACAAAATATTATAATACATTTCAAATAATAACATTGACATCATTAACCATTACCATATTAAGCATATTATTGTACTTAATTTATAAGTTCAAAAGTTTACCCAAAACACTTATTATTAAGTATAGAAAACCTAAAGAACAAGAAATAAACAACGATAAAATAGAATTACCAATAGTTGAACAAGATCAACCCGCACTGTATCCCAAGATAGAAGCAGTCTAACGTAAAGCAAATTTTTTAAGTGTGGGCGAGTAAGATATCCAATATGCACACATACTCATATCTCAAATATGTTACACATAGAACGCACACCAGCACATAGCACACAGCCCAACAATAAGATATCACATTACACCCTAAAACCCCAACACAGGAAGCATATTAGACATAAACATAAAATATAAACATATTTCTAAAATCACGCCACAAGCGTGAGACATAAACATATTTCCAAAATCACGCCACAAGCGTGAGATCGCTGAATTGGCACTTTTTGATAAAAGCTTAAAATGATCAAAGCTTAGAAGCTTTGACAATAAGAAAAGCTCTCAACGGAGGTTTGCTCTGCGCATGATGAAATAAGTATACTTATTCCATCATGGCTCTGCGCAGCAAGAACAATTGAAGTTTAGTTCGGAGGAGGATCAGAAAGAAGATAGACTTAAGTGAGGAAGTGTTTTGTATCTTTTAAAATTAGTTCAACACAATAAAGAAATAAACTAAAGACAAATGTCTTTTTATTTATTTTAATTCCCATTTGGTCGTGAACTCATCTTCTTCTATATATATAAAAGAATTTGTCCTAAGTGATTGTTGACATTGCCACAGCCTAAACGAAAAGAGCTACAAGGCTGAAATTTTCACACAATATTTTATGCAGGTTGAAAGTGAGCATTAAGAAAGGAATTTTTATTTGGACAACTCCTTCAAGTACCTCCCATACGATTTGGAGCACTTTTTACCCATTTTAAAAATCAAATTACAATTACAACAATTACCCATTCCACTACTGTCGCCAGATTGTCGGACAAGCTGAGAGCTCGATCGCGAGCGAGAATACAAAAACAAAACAATGGGCAATGACGCCGTTGAGTCCCGCAAGCAAAGTGTCATAAAAAAAGGTTCGTACACTTGCAAGAAGCGTTTGTTGTTGTTGTTGGGCCCGCACTGCTACTTTTTGTTGGTGTGATTGATTTAAAAAAACAACAAACAACAAAACAAAACTTGGTGCGTCTAGAAAATTACCCACACCAGAATATTTTATGGGGGTGGATTTGCCTACTTGCTGCTTATATAACTTAGACAAAACTAACTAACATTATTAATATGTTATTGATATGCAATTGCGAACAAGCATAGGGCGTTCACATAAGTGCGCGTGTTGCTCTTAAGATAATCAGGTAATTACAAATCTCGCTCCGATCATGTTCCTTTGATGTTGCTCATTTACGTTCACTCTCTATTTTATGTGCGCGCTTTGCATGCAATCATAAAGTTTAATAACCCTAACTCCTCCGCACACACTAAATTAAAGCTAAAGGCAATATGCAATTCACTTAAGGCCTGTTTACTCTCGACATAACTTAACATAACATAACTTAAGAGTCAGCTGACTCAATCTACCTAAAGGCCTGTACGCAGACGCCTGTACAGCTCCCGTACAGCAAAAACTTCCCGTACAGCTTCAGTACAGTACGTACATTTAAGGTCTGCAGTTCTGTTAGCTACTGCTGGTACGGTAGTGTTGAACAATGAAAATGTTAAAATGTTATGTTAAAATGCTACGGGCAGTAAATAGCTTTCAGCAGCTATTTACGGTTGTAAAAAATGCAACAACATGTCGGGCAAGAGCCGGCTTATACATTTTTCGGATAATATTTACAAAGTTGACCTAATTCAGGCTCCAATAGAGCCATACTTATTGTTTTGGCAGTCAATGCTGCACAAGAAGTAATGAATAAAAATATATTTATTAATTAATAAGATACAATTTAAATAACATATAAACTGGATTGTACTGTGTGAAGAAGGCCGCATCGGCCCCTTCACAAAGAGTTATATTTGTATTAGATTTATAATTGTTAAGTCGCAAGAAGCGCATCGTTTGTTTAAATTGTAGGTATAGTTTTGTTAGACACAAGGAGTGCGCAGCATTAATATTTAATAAACGCAAGGAGCGTAGAGTATTTAGATTTAGTGGATGTACATGTTTTTGATTGACGCTTAACGTCTAAGAATTTAAATATAACCGCCCCAGAACGCAGAGTCGCAAGATGCAGCGCGCCAGCTGCGATCACTAAATCCACCACGGTCGCGAGCAAGTGTGGGGAGCGACAAAATCTGCAACTTGGGCCGAAGTCAAAGCGTGGGCGAGGAGTCGCGATGGATGTTTGAAAGTGAGCGGACGTGTACGCGCTTAGAATATAGTTAACGAGAAGAGACAGAGTTGAAATAAAGATAGTTCGCCATAGTTCATATATATGGGTATATATATATGCAGATAGGTTTAGGTTTAGGATTTTGTACGTGTAATCTTTGATAGTAATTAAATAAATTGGTCACCGGCAAATCCGTGACCCAGTGGAGTGCAGTTGCTGTGTGTTTTCTTTCGTTCTATTTCTTCGCTTTTTTTTTTTTTTTGTACACGCGCGTACGCAAGTCAAGCTGAGTCGCTGAATACCCTGGCCGCTGAGTGTGCCTTCCGACTTGTAAAACCGCGCACAGTAAAGTCTCACCAAAAATATATAAATATTCTTGTGAGGTGTACCTGGCCAGACTGAGTTTATACCCTGGCTAAATTACTCCTTTACAAGTGGCGCCCGAGCAGGGACTTTAAAGTGCAAGGTGTGGTATAAGCTGGAATTAAAGCCCCAGAAATACCACTAACAAGTGTGGAAGTGAAGTGCATAAAAGTGAAGTGCGGGTATACCCGACGATACCCTGCTTTACAAGTGGCCAACGAGAACGGTTTTCGAGCGTGGTTTTCGTGCAGTCGTCGCGGCACAACGAAAGTGACGGCGTAAGGCAAGTGCAGATAAGAGTAACTGTTCGCGTTCGAGAAGCATTGCCTTAGCAACAGTTGCGGCGCAACGAAATTGACGGTGGAAGAAGACTCACCGATCAAACTAGCGGTTCGCGTTCGAGGCTGTGCATAAGTGAACACCTGCGGCGCAACGAAAGTGTCGGCAAAGTGCGTGAGCGGTCAACGAACGGCGTGACAGTAGCTGGTACAGGCAGCTGCAAAGTCGCGGTCGCGTCGCACAGTGGGCTTCGACCCCGAAAATCAACAAAAAAAAAAAACCCTTTTTTTTTGTAACTGTGATAAACGGTGACTTGCTAACAGATTTTTTTTTATATACACCGGGAAAAAATTCGTGATACCGTGGATCGAAAAAAAAAAAATAAAATTTTTATTTTTTCGCAATAAAATAAAACAATCGCAATAAACAGTGACCAGTTGACAGAAAAGTTTTATTATACTGCAAAAAAAAAAATAATAATAAATAAATTTCGCAATAAAAATAAAATAACCGCAATAAACAGTGATCAGTTAACAAGGGAATTTTTTTTATTACACTGCAAAAAAAAATATATACAGAAAATTCGTAATACCGTGGACAAAATCTTTTTTTGTAATTAAAGACATAACCGCGACAGACAGTGACAAGTTAAAAGTTTTTTACACTGGGAAAAAAATTTTTTGGAAAAAATAAAAACATAAAAAAAAATTTTCGGAATTTTTTTTTTGTAACAAAACGGTTACCGCGATAAACCGTGCCAGATTGACAGTGCAAATTTTTGCGAAGCGGGACATACACGGTTCGAGACGAAATTTTTTTTTTGTTGTTTTTTTGCGCGTTCGTTTTTTCGGTTAAATGGAGAAACCTAAGACTATCGAGCCCGCCCGAGTGGAGGTCGTAGAAGGCAGCAACCCCGGTGTGGGTGTGCAATGGGTCTACCACTGCCATAAGGAGGATCTAGAGGATATCGTCCGGGAGCTCGGATTGGAAAAGTGTGCCACGGTAACTGACTACCGGAAACTGGTATGTACTTTCATAAGGCAAAGTGGTCATACCACCGATATATGGGCCCGGTTAGCGGAATGGGAGTTGCGGTTCGCAAAGATCCCAGTGTCGCCAACCCGGATTGCCACTTATGCTGGAGGAATACGACCTAGGCAGAAATCTGAATCAGATGCGGCAGTCCCATCCATACAAACCGTTGGCACGGAACATTTGCGTCCGCCTTCCAACAGTACGATTTATAATGAATTTTCGCCACAGAATACAGCATGTATCCCCGATATACGAGTAGGGTCACCTCTGGCATCCGGGGAAGATACCCCGGTGAGACAGGTGAACCCCCATCTTAACTCTAGCGATAGTTATAGTACCCATAGGAACGGGATGGTCGTCCCCGAACTAGTCCGGAAGTGGGGTATCAGGTTCGATGGGTGCACCGATCCACTAGTTTTCTTGGAGACAATTGAGGACAGGGCGTGGTCATACGACATAGGCTTAGACCGGTTGCCGAGGGCAATGAGCGAGGCTCTAACGGGTAAGGCAGCGCGGTGGCTAACTATAAGTAGGCTAAGGGACGTGACTTGGGCGGCGTTTAAAGCCGAGTTCTTGGAGCTTTTTCTACCGCCCAAGTATTTCGACAGGTTAGAAGACAGTATCCGGGCACGACGGCAACATGATAACGAGCCGTTCAAGGACTACTTGCTCGAGCTGCGGGGTATGATGTACCACGCAGGGTACAGGGCAGAACAAGAATTGCATAGGGTATATGAGAATTTGGCGCCAGAGTACAGGTTGTACATTCGTAGAAGGGACTTCTCCTCTCTGGCGCAGCTGACTCAGATGGCAGCCGAGTACGAGAACGTGAGACAACAAAGTCGCGAGTGTGCAGTACGGGGTAGGACCGGGGGCGGTAGGTATTCGGACGGATTAGCCGGCGAGGCAACCCCCGCTAAACTTTTTAACCCTTTCCGGACGCAACCACAGTCAGGGTCAAGCGGTAACGTGGGGAGTGCGCCACCGCTCGGGCATACGGGAGTCATTTCAAACGGGATGATCAGCCAAGAGCGGGCGAAGGCTCTAGACGGGAAGAGGCTTTGCTACGACTTTTCGCAAGAGGGTCATTTTGCCAAGGAGTGCCCCAATCCACGGGTACAGTTTTGTCTGCAGTGCGAAACCAAGGGGGTCAATACCAGCCAGTGTTGTCAGCAGCCAAGGGCGGGAAACGATATGCGGCACCATCTGGGACGGGATCCGATGGGGGCCGACGTGAACCAGTCCCGAACCTAGGGTACCCTTTAAGAGTGGAAGACGGGCGGATAGTCGCTACTGTAAGAGGCGGGGACCAAGTAGTGACTGCAACAGTAGATACAGGGGCGACGAGGAGTTTTATTAGTGAGGAATTTTCCAGTAAGGTGACCAGCGGTGGTGAGATGCTGGCCGCCTGTGCGAAAATTCGCCTGGCCGATGGGTCCACCTTAGAGGTAAAAAAATCTATTGAGGGTAAAGGTTGGTCTGGCGGGGACAGAGGTCACGGTGAGTATGCTCGTGATGCCCTCGATGCCAGACAACATTATACTAGGGATAGACTTTTGTGCCGGGTGGGGACGACCGTCGAGTGTGGCAAGGCTAGGTTAATTGTGGAAGCTGTAGAAGTACCAGATATAGAGGAGGAGCAGGTCCTGATGGAACGTGAGCCAGCTGTGGGTAAACCGGAGGGGGACGGCGGATCAGGGCAGCAGGAGGATGCCCCGGGGGCACCTCAGCCCAGTATCGCCGTGGGAACGGTTCGAGAAGACAGCGTGGACGCGACGACGGCGGCGGGAGTACAACGGTTCGGTGAGGTAGGAGGGTGCGTCATACCCGGCCCCGCAATAACACCGGTGGAAAGCGTCGAAACCAGGGAAAACGAGTGGCCAGAGGATTTGGAACCAAAGAAAAGGGAAATATTGAAAGCGAAATCGGCTCTCTTTGATGAGCTGCAAGGGGTGTCCCACGTAGCTGAGCACCGGATCATCAGGAAGGACGACAAGCCGATTAAGCAGAGGGACTATAACCTCAGGAGGAGAGAATGGCGACCAGGACTCAAAACGTTGGTGCTACTAAGAGCACGGAGAAGATAACCAACCCGACCGAGCGCCTGACAAAGAGCAGACTTGTCACAGTTTTAATTAATCTCTTTATGTTTTTTTATTAACACTAACCAAAGTTGAATTCAGAAGGCTAAGACTAACCGATTGTGTTTATAAATCCCACAGAATACCCAAGATGAGCGTCCAATTCCCTTATGTAATCAGCAGCGGCGGCGAGGATGACAGAGCCGCCAACCCAAGGGCAGGTATTACCGCCGAAAATGTGGGCGATACGCCCCGCAAATCGGGCTGTCTTCCCGGGCGAGGACGAGCTGACCGACGCCGCGGTCGTGGCCATATCAGAGGCGTTGGAAAATTGTCATCGAGAGCTCGCCGTTCCAGGTTCAAGGTGGAGGTGGACGGGGAGCTACACGGCGTGACGAGGAACGCGTACGGACACGTAACTGTCACGCTACCCAAGAAAGGGGGTGTGAAGTAGGCCGCATCGGCCCCTTCACAAAGAGTTATATTTGTATTAGATTTATAATTGTTAAGTCGCAAGAAGCGCATCGTTTGTTTAAATTGTAGGTATAGTTTTGTTAGACACAAGGAGTGCGCAGCATTAATATTTAATAAACGCAAGGAGCGTAGAGTATTTAGATTTAGTGGATGTACATGTTTTTGATTGACGCTTAACGTCTAAGAATTTAAATATAACCGCCCCAGAACGCAGAGTCGCAAGATGCAGCGCGCCAGCTGCGATCACTAAATCCACCACGGTCGCGAGCAAGTGTGGGGAGCGACAAAATCTGCAACTTGGGCCGAAGTCAAAGCGTGGGCGAGGAGTCGCGATGGATGTTTGAAAGTGAGCGGACGTGTACGCGCTTAGAATATAGTTAACGAGAAGAGACAGAGTTGAAATAAAGATAGTTCGCCATAGTTCATATATATGGGTATATATATATGCAGATAGGTTTAGGTTTAGGATTTTGTACGTGTAATCTTTGATAGTAATTAAATAAATTGGTCACCGGCAAATCCGTGACCCAGTGGAGTGCAGTTGCTGTGTGTTTTCTTTCGTTCTATTTCTTCGCTTTGGGTTTTTTTTTTTTGTACACGCGCGTACGCGAGTCAAGCTGAGTCGCTGAATACCCTGGCCGCTGAGTGTGCCTTCCGACTTGTAAAACCGCGCACAGTAAAGTCTCACCAAAAATATATAAATATTCTTGTGAGGTGTACCTGGCCAGACTGAGTTTATACCCTGGCTAAATTACTCCTTTACAACTGCCACTGATCTATGGCAGGGTATAGATTATTTGAAGCAGGGCGTAAGCTGTACTCAAACACAAAAGTAGCGCGCGAATCATTATTTTGAAATCAAGTGTACAAAACAGAGTTGCATTTCCGATTTATTTACAAAAAACAATTAGCCTACCGCCACAATATGTGAATTTTTCAACACTTGTCGTTACAGCCGTAAAACTCATGTATACTGTACGGGAGCTGTACGGGGCTCATGCGTACAGGCCTTTATGGCTCTCAATGTTAGCGTTTACTCTCAACATAACATAACTTAACAGAACATAACTTAATTTTGAACCTGCAGGTTGCAGAAATAACTTAATTCGAACAGTGTTGATTTACGCGAATAGCGAACAGCTGTTCGAAATCAGTCTTGCAAAACGTTAGTCAACTACAATTAAACAACTTATTCAAAATGGATGAGCAGAAGTTAATAATTTTAGTGCAAAACCATAGTTTGATTTATGACAAAAAGTCAAAAGAGCTTAAAAATATAATAAAAAAGAGAAGTTTGGGCTGCAATTGCCAAAGAACTTGGTTGCAACGTTGTATTCAAAATGCGCCAATGAGCGGTCAATATATTTTTCTGTGTTTAACAGCACTGCTAACATAATTCTACAGCACTGCAAACTGATTTCTTAAGCTATGTTTTGTTAAGTTATGTCGAGAGTAAACAGGCCTTTAGCTGCAGCCTCTTAGATATGTTTTGCGTTAATTCAGTGCGTGCGAAGAAGGTAGCGTTACTACGCTCTTTGTTAGACTTGCAGAGCGCGCGCATACATTGTAAATGCATGCATACATTGTTGACTTCTGAAGCAAGCTAAAAGAAAGCAAAAAAATGTTCACCAAATATATACCGTGCAAAAACAAACACACTAACAAATAGAAACTTAAGAAAATGTAATCTACATCAGCAGCAGTAGCATGCATTGCAAATAAAATCTTACAAAATTGATTGACTGAACCTCCCGCATATACATATAATATATACATACAGCTGTTGACAACTAATTAGAAACGCTAATTTATTAATAAAAAAACTATGTTTAAGTGACGTTTTTATTGTTTTACCGTTACTTTTTGACTCTTATGCTGTTGAATGTTTTTCAATAGATTATTTATTCTCATATTTACTCATTTATTTGAATGTACGCTTAAAATTCCGTTATATTTTTTCATAATTTCTGTTGAGTCATAATTTTGTACTATTTAAAGCGCGGCACCTAATTAGAAACGCCGATAAAAGTGCACTAATCTGTGATTATTGGTGACTATTTTTTATGTGATTCTGTTTTAATTGTGTTTCGGAGTAAGTATCATCAAGTTAAAAAAAAATAAAAAAATGTTTAATTATTACAACAATTTTTTTAGTAATTAATATGGGAAAGGCCAATTCTTGCACTCCTGCTATGAGAAGCGCTATTTTAACCCTTCCCCGGAATGAGAATAGCTACAGAGAAATAGGAAAAAACTTGAAATTTTCAAAAAAAAATGGTATTTGGTGCTCTACAGCACATAAAAAAACATAAGACCGTAGAAAATGTACAACGAAAGAAGAGGCCTATAAAAACTAATGAGAAAACCGACCGTTTCATACGGAGAATATCCAAGGCTGACCCAAAAAAAACTGCCACGGACATTCAGCGAGAACTACAAGAGTCGCTGAATGTCAATATTTCCAAAAGAACGGTTGCTCGTCGTTTGGTAGAAGGCGGACTTAATGGTAGAGCAGCACGAAAGAAGCCGCTCCTTACTAAAATACAAAGGACGCGTCGTGTCGCTTTTGCCAAGACCCATAGGCATTGGACTGAAAGTCAATGGAAGTACGTGCTGTGGAGTGACGAAACAAAGATCAATCGTCTTGGTCCTGATGGCCGGAGGTACGTGAGGAGACCAATTAACAAAGAATTTGATCCTCGCTACGTTTCACGCGTCGTGAAGCATGGTGGAGGATCGCTCATGGTTTGGGGATGCTTCTCCTGGAATGGTGTTGGTCCAATTCATAAAATTGATTGAATTATGAATAAGGAACAATACGTTAGAATCTTGCAAGACGTCATGCTGCCGTATGCTGAGGAGAATTTGCCGGTTATATGGAAATTTCAACAGGATAATGACCCAAAGCATACGGCAAAATTGACAAAAAAGTTGTTCCAGGCCAATTCCATCGATGTTATGGATTGGCCATCATCTAGCCCAGACTTGAATCCCATTGAAAATCTTTGGGGAGACGTTAAAAAAGCCTAAGGACTCAAAAATATTACAAATATGGATGAGCTTTTTAGAGAGGTGAAGTCTGCTTGGGAGGCGATTCCTGTGGAGCGATGCCGGCGCCTAATTACTTCAATGTGTAAAAGTAAATACTGAACGCAAGTAAGAGATATGACGCTTTATTTGTGTATTTACTGTACTAATATGCATCGTTTCTAATTAGGTGCCACCTTCAAAACCAATGCATTTCAATTGCTTTATTCATTATAGTTATGTATGTTTAGTGAATTACCAACTATTGTTTTTTTTTTAATTTTTAATTAATAAAGAATGATTATGAAACAAAACTTTATGAAAAAACAACAAGCATTATATAATTTTTCATTGAAACTAACCTTTCTTACAATATTATAGAACCGTTTCTTATTAGTTGTCAACAGCTGTACATATAATTGGGTCAGAAATTCTTCCATCTACCTGTTACATACATTTGCACAAAAGCAATATACCCTCTGGTCTGTAGATCAAATGGTCATTCGCCAAGCAATAGCGTTCTGTGTACACATCGAGAATAGGCAAATGCAAAGAAAATACAAGCTAAACACTTGCTTCGAAATACAAAGCACAAAATTTTAATACCCTATGTTTTAAAATTTCATAAACAGCCATTGCTAACAATTTGTTTTCAGTATTTAATTAACAAAATAATTTTATTTATATACAGATTGTTTTTATCAATTATTTAATGCCAATAAGAAAGGTAATATGTATTATGAATAATACATTTTTATATATTGCATTTATTAATTAATAAGTCAATTAAGTCTATACCACCCTTTTTTACTAAGCAGCCGCAGCAACAGCAGGAGCAAAAGCATCATAAACGGCAGCAAGCGAATGCAATGCAAAGTGCGGTACAACTAATCTTTGTCTCGCACTTCGCACACTTTGCGAAAAAAAATTCGTGACTCCGTTATTTCGTCATTTCTCTATCAGCTGTTTGTTTTTAAATGCTCTTTGTGCGCACGCTCTGCATGTCAAACATAAATCCTAATATCCCTTCCTCCTCCGCACTCTCTAAGCTAAGTTAAGCATAACTAAGAGTTTGCATTTAAGGGAATGACATTGCCTAATTTTGTCCACCTACACCTAGCTCTTAAGTACAAGCGATGTATGTAAGATCTCGGTGTGTGTTGTGTAGAGGAATAACTGTAATACTCTTTCCCACTTTATGTTTTTACATACAATGGTTAGGGAATTGGTTATGCATTTTAGTTTATATTTATTTTGAAGATAGAAAGTTACGTTTCGTTTCAGTTCATTTTTAAATATAGTTTGTATTAAAGGATAACATCGAAAGTTACTTTTTGATCAGTGAGTTATTTATTTTTCTGATTTTCGTATTATTTATATACAATTCATATAAAATACGTATTTTAATGATAAGTTATAAAAATATTTAATTTAAAACATTAACGATCAACGTATTTTCATTTCTTTTGTGGTTTTTTAAACACAAGAAAAATAAGTCGATTTTAGACTTAATAATTGAAGCAACATTATATTGTAACGAACCTAAAGTTACGCGGTTTTTTTAGCTGGGCTAACTCTCGCGGTGCTGAGGGTACGTGCCAACAAATTTGTATTTGTGGCGGCTGCGGCAATAAGAACACAATTTGGTTTGGTTTTAATACATATATTTTAAACTGCACTCTCTGCTAGTTTTCACGTTGGGTTTTACAATTGCTTTGCACTTAATGATATTTCTTATTAGAGTTTAGTAAATCGTACGGCTCTTGTGTCGTGGTTTTATTTGCAATGCTGGCGCTCTCGTTGCACCAAATATTCAGAGTCAATGTTTCGCCTACTAAACGAGGTTTTAGCTAGCAACGCCCGAATTCGCCAGGCTCTACTATGGCCTCCTTGTCACCACCAGGATTTCGCCAGTAGTGTCGCCTACTCTCCGGCTCTGACTTTAGCTTCACCTGTCCTTCGCCAGGCTCACTTATCTGATACTTGGTTTTAATTCGAGGTTGCTTTGCAAATGTAACGCGGCACAAGACTTGACAACTTTCGCGTATCGATTTCTCACACAATGTTTGTTAATTCGCTAAGGACACGATCTGCTTGTCCTTATTGCGATATGAATCCTTTTGATTCTTAGGTTATCCTTTCACGTAGGATTTCTTGCCCTCTGAGTCCTGTGTTCACTTTATGTTCCGCGTTGACGTTCCACTTTGCACTCACACTAACTTTGTATTCGCTCTGACTTGTATTCGACTAACTTGTACGCCTTCTAACTTCCCGCTCTGTCGAAGGCGGCTCTTTTTATAGCCTTGTGCTGTCTCACTGGACCGGGGCCTGTCAACGCTGCCAAAGGTCGCGCCAAGGGCAAAGGTGGCGTGATCGTTCCAGTGAGGTTTGCCTAGCAACAACGGTTCCTCGTTGCTGATCACGCCTGTCGTTGGTGTGACGGTGATCACTATATTTCGTGGATGCACCGCTCGCACACCAACGGCACTTTGCCACGACTTTTGTGGTACGTGTTTTGTGGCTCCCATGTGCCAAACACTTACCTTAGCGCTGACATCCTGTGTTAGAGCGAGACAGCATGTGAATTCGCCGCAGCTCAGGTCCGGCTGCGGCTATAAATACAATCGCTTTTTGTGAGGTGCTATAAGTAAATATGGCTCCTCACACTCCCCTCTTTCTCCGGAAGTGGAAGCCTTCCACTTAATTTTGTGTCTTTTTCAAATCGCGCGCCTCCGTTTTGAACCTTGGCGTCCGTTAGCAGTGTTGCTGTAGCGATCAGCCGGCGGTCGTGTAACGCCATCTAGTGGTGCGTTGCGCCATAGCAGCCAGCTTTGCATCGCCCGGTGTTACTCGATACGGCCTGATCGATATTTGCGATGTGGCCAGATCGATATGGCCACACGCAACTATCCAACACTAATCGATCATGACACACAATTTGCAGTTTGCAATTGTTTTGTTGTTGCTGAAAAGAATCTAAAAAGCAAAAGTAAGTAACATATTTTTGCGCCTTGCGCCATATCCACCATATCCTCAATCATGTTCTCTTTTTTTTCCAGGCCATGCCGTTTTGACGCCCGCGCTGGATCACACACACATTTTATGTGAGTATGCTTCCAGCAAACTTCACCCCCTCCTGCAGTTTTAATACACCTGTTTTCTTTATATTTTTTTTCTATTATTTTTTTTTTATTGTGCAGTATTAGTGTTTTTATACTCGATACCGAAGGTAAAGAGTATATTGGTTTTGTGCAATGTCCGTCATGGTGTCTGTCCGTCTGTCCGTCTGTTCGTCCGTATGTATGCAAGTTTTTTCCACACCCTTCAAGCTAGAGACTTGAAACTTTCCAATTCTCTTTATCTATGGGATAGTAAATTAAAGTGTCAAGATGGGGGTTCTACGATAACTGGGGGGCTGGCAAATCGATAAATTCGATAACCCAATACCGATAAATCCACATATTTCGCACATCCTTACAGCTAGAAGTACCAAATTTGGTAAGAAGATAGCTATTAGCAACCCCCAAAAAACTGCATCAAAAATTTTGGAGCCACACCCCCTCATTCCGCCCCCAGCCCCCCCGCATTTTAAAGTCAAAAAAGACTATATCTCCCACAGTTTTTGAGCTATAGCCACCAAATTTGGTGCCAAGATAGGTGATGATGACCCGCTAAAAACTGCACCAAAAGTTTGGATGCCAAGCCCACCGATACTGCCCTAGCCGCCCCCATCCACCCAACGCTTCGTCAAAAACGGGAATGCGGGTATCTTCCAGAGTTGTGGAGCTAGAGCCTCCAAATTTGGTGGGAAGATAGCTGGCAACGACCCCCAAAAAACTGCATCAAAGTTTTGGAGCCACGCCCACCCATTATGCCCCCAGCCCCCCCGCATTTTGAAATCATAAATGGCTATATCTCCCACAGTTTTTGAGCTAGAGCCACCCAATTTGGTGCCAAGATAAGTGGTGATGACCCCCTAAAAACTGCATCAAAAGTTTGGATGCCACGCCCACCAATACTGCCCTAGCCGCCCCCATCCACCCCAACACTTTGTAAGGTAGCGTTTCTATGGCTGAGGCAGCTCAGCCTCTCCAGGGCCACCCTACAAGAAATTTGTAAGATTGCTGGGACTTGGAAGGGGTGGAAATGAGACACCGCGCTCAGAAGATTATGAAAGGGGCATTTAGATCAAACACCGGTGGTCCAGTGATTAGCAAAAGTGCCCTCTGGCAGTATGGTTACCCCCGCTTGTTCCGGTTCGAATGCCCCCCGGTATTGACCAGGGAGGCACCAAGTTCGGAAACAGGCGTGCGCCGCTATGAAAACGTCGTGGACTGTCACGGTATTGACCAGTATCCAGTCAACGGCGTTCTCAAAGCGGTGGGCGGGCCACACGTACCGTTCTTGCACTTCCACTTTATATCCCCTGCAAACACGTGTAACTCTGGCTAACTCTCGTAACGAACACTCGGCTTGTTTTCATTGTCATTTTCATTTATTTTCACTGAATTATTTCGCTTATATGTATCTACAACCAAGAAACCTAACTCCCTGCCTATCCGCACCAGACTTGTCTGCCGAAGAAGAAGGACGACATAGCCCTAACTCGCTTACCCGGCCGCCTCGTAGCACCCTCCTTTCCTTGTTGTTGTTGTCGTTGCTTCTTGATGTTCGTCCGCGTGCTTGCTGGTCTCGTGGTCCCCGTCTGCGCACTTGTGGTTTTATTTCGCGACTTTTCTGATCCGCGCACTGGACTGCTCGCCGTGAGCTCTGAACTTGACTGCTCGCGGTGAGCTCTGAACTTGACTGCTCGCGGTGAGCTCTGAACTTGACTGCCCGCGGTGAGCTCTGAACTTGACTGCCCGCGGTGAGCTCTGAACTTGACTGCCCGTCGCGGCGATCGCGAGCCCCTTTTTTTTGTCAAGCCTTTTCCAGCCTTCTGTTGCGTCTTTTGCTCGTGGTTCCAATGCTGCCGGCCGCTGCCCACGCCGTTTGGCTCGTGCCATTCTGCTGCTGTGGCGGCTGTGCTGCTGGCGTTGTCTGGCCCGCGTCAATGCTTCGACCCTGCTGCTCTGTCGACGTGGTCTGGCTCGTGCCATGCTTTTGCGCTGTGCTGTCGGTGCTGGCTGGCTCGCGTCAATGCTTCGGCCCTGCTGCTCTGTCGGCGTGGTCTGGCTCGTGCCATGCTTTTGCGCTGTGCTGTCGGTGCTGGCTGGCTCGCGTCAATGCTTCGGCCCTGCTGCGCTGTCGGCGTGGTCTGGCTCGTGCCATGCTTTTGCGCTGTGCTGTCGGTGCTGGCTGGCTCGCGTCAATGC